>JAFFST010054257.1:267780-281063 GCA_022414735.1 Noturus placidus
AGGTGTTGTCCTTGACTATTGTTTAAATTGGTTTGTTGTTCCGAAACACTTAAGTGTGACAAACATGCAAAGGAACAGGAAATGAGGAAGGGGGCAAACACTTTTTCACACCACTGTATCATCTCAGCCTACTCCTATTTAGTTTGATCGCCTGACTCCCGCCTGACAGCTCGACCACGATTATTGCACAACGCGCCCACACGTCATTAGTCATTCTCCCACGATTGCTTTCCAGTGAACCACCAGGTACGTGACAACTAACAAATAAATGATCAGTCTATAATTTGAATGGTAGGTTTATTAGAACAGTGAGAGACAGAATAACAACAAAAAAAATCCAGAAAAAACGCATGTCGAAAATGTTAAAAAAAATTGATTTGCATTTTAATGAGGGAAATAAGTATTTCACCCCTCTGCAAAACATGACTTAGTACATCGTAATGACTTAGTAATTACTTTTCATTTTCAATGCCCTGGCTGTGGGAAGGAGGCACCCAAGATTTGAAGATACATGGCCCCGTCCATTGATGCAGTGAAGTTGGCCTATCCCATTAGCAGAAAAACACCCCCAAATCATAATGTTTCCCCCTTCATGTTTGACGGTGGGGATGGTGTACTTGAGGTCATAGGCAGCATTCCTCCTCCTCCAAACACGGCGAGTTGAGTTGATGCCAAAGAACTCCATTTTGGTCTCATCTGACCACAACACTTTCACCCAGTTGTCCTCTGAATCATTCAGATGTTCAAACTTCAGACGGGCAGGTATATGTGCTTTCTTGTGCAGGAGCACTGCAAGATTTAAGTCCTTCATGGTGTAGAGATCTTGCATGGAGCACCAGGCCGAGGGAGATTGAAAGTTCTTTTGTGTTTCTTCCATTTGCAAATAATCACACCAACTGTTGTCACCTTCTCACCAAGCTGCTTGGCAATGGTCTTGTAGCCCATTCCAGCCTTGTGTAAATCTACAATCTTGTCCCTGACATCCTTGGAGAGCTCTTTGGTCTTGGACATCGTGGAGAGTTCGGAATCTGATTGATTGATTGATTGATTGCTTCTGTGGACAGGTGTCTTTTATACAGGTAACAAACTTAGATTAGGAGCACTCCCTTTAAGCTCCTATTCTCAGCTTGTTACCTCTATAAAAGACACCTGGGAGCCAGAAATATTTCGGATTGAGATGGGGTCAAATACTTATTTCCCTCATTAAAATGTAAATCAATTTATAACAGTTTTGACATGCATTTTTCTGGATGTTTTTGTTGTCATTCTGTCTCTCACTGTTCTAATAAACCTACCATTAAAATTATAGACTGATAAGTTATTTGTCAGTGAGCAAACGTACAAAATCAACAGGGGATCAAATACTCCCCCCCCCACTGTAAGTTAAAACATATAAATAATAATACAGTGATAATACATGTAATAAAACATAAACAATACATAATAACAACATTTATCCATCCATCCATCCATCCTCAACCGCTTATCCGTAATCGGGTCGCGGGGGTAGCAGCTCCAGCAAGGGACCCCAAACTTTCTTTTCCTGAGCCACATTAAGCAGCTCTGACTGGGGCATCCCGAGGCGTTCTCAGGTCAATGTGGAAATATAGTGTTTCCACCTAGTCCTGGGTCTTTCCCTAGGTCTCCTCCCAGTTGAATGTGCCTGGAACATGCCCAGGGGGCATCCTTACCAGGTGCGCAAACCACCTCAACTTACTCTTTTCAACGCAAAGGAGCAGAGGCTCTACTCTGAGTTCCTCTCGGATAGCCGAGCTTCTCACCCTATCCCTAAGGGAGAGGCCAGCCACTCTTTTGAGAAAACCCATTTTGGCCACTTCTACCTGCAATCTAGTTATTTTGGTCACTACTCAACCTTCATGACCATAGGTTAGGGTAGGAAGGAAAATTGCCTGGTAGATCGAGAGTTTTGCCTACCGGCTCAGCTCTCTTTTCGTCACAACAATACGGTAAAGCAATTGCAATACCACTCCTGCTGCTCCGATTCTCCGGCCAATTTCCCGCTCCAATGTCCCCTCACTCATGAACAAGACCACGAGGTACTTCACTTGGGTTATGTTCTCATTCTCTACACAGAGTGGGCACTACATCGGTTTCCTACTGAGAACCATGACCTTAGATTTAGATGTGCTAATCCTTATCTCAGCTGCTTCACACTCGGCTGTGAACCGATCCAATGAGTGCTAGAGGTCACGGACAGATGATGCCATCAGGACCACGTCATATGCAAAAAGCAGCGATGCAATCTTCAGGTCACCAAACCGCAAACCCTCCCCACCATGACTACTTCTTGATATCCTATTCATGAATATCACAAACAGGATTGGTGACATAGTGCAGCCCTGGCGAAGACCAACCCCCAATTGGAATAAGTCTGACCTTTTGTTGAGCATCCGGACACAGCTCTTGCTTTGAATGTACAGCGATTGGATAGCCCTAAGAAGGGAACCCCTCACCCCATACTCCCTCAGCACCTCCCACAGTAGACCCCTGGGGACCCGGTCATATGCCTTTCTTCAGATCCACAAAACACATGTAGACTGGATGGTTATACTCCCAGGACCCTTCCAAGATCCTTGCTAGAGTAAAGAGCTGGTCTGTTGTTCCACGACCAGGACGGAATTCGCATTGTTCCTCCTCAATCCGAGGTTCGACTATCGGCCGAACCCTCCGTTCCAGCACCTTGGAGTAGACTTTACCAGGGAGGCTGAGAAGTGTGATACCCCTATAACTGACACACACTATCTGGCCCACCTTTTTAAACAGGCGATCCACCACCCAAGTCTGGCACTCTTTGGGCACTGTCCCCGACTTCCACTTAATGTTAAAGAGGCATGTCATCCAAGACATCCCCTCCACACCCAGAGCTTTCAGCATTTCTGGATGAACCTCATCAATCCCCGGAACTTTGCCACTGTGTAGTTGTTTGACTACCTGTAGTTGTTTGACTACATAATATCAACAATAAAACTGAAATGTATGGCTACACTTACTCACTATAAAGTCCTAAAAATATTAAACAGCAATTGCATTGTTACAGCATTAAACAACTGATTATATACAACTATTATTAAATGTGAATAAATGATTACAGTGGGTAATTATTAATTGATGAGTGTGGTAAAATATTGGGATACTAATGGAGAATAATAACTTTCACTTTCAGTTACAGATAATAAATGTTGTTAACCACTTTCTGTTAGGCTGGATCAATATGTCTTCCATCCAGATTTCTACCACTCTCAAAAACGCTTTTTAGCAACAGTTGTAATGGACACAATTGTTCCTGTAACTGATCTCTAATTCTTTGTAGTCTAGTATGTTCACACTCAACTGCTAAAACTGTAAGAGCTAACCTCTTATACACTATTTGACATACTAGTTTGGACATACAGTTGACGTCATATGTTTACATACACCTTGCAGAATCTTCAAAATGTTAATAATAAAAAAAAGAAAATAAGAGGATCATTAAAATTGCATTTTTTAATACCGCCCTGAATAAGCTATTTTACATATCAAATATTTACCCATAGTCCACAAAACACAATAATAACTGAATTTACACAAATCAACCAGTTAAAGAGTTTACATACTCTTGATTCTTAATACTGTGTGTTGTTACCTAGATGATCAATGACTGTTTATATGTTTTGTGATAGTTGTTTGTGAGTCACTTGTTTGTCCTGAGCAGTTAAACTGCCCACTGTTCTTCAGAAAAATCTTTCAGGTCCTACACATTCTTTGATTTTCCATTATCTTCTGCATATTCGACCCCTTTCCAACGGTGACTATATACTTGTGAGATCCGTCTTTTCACACTGGACAACTGAGGGACTCACGCAACTTTTACAAAAGTTGCAAACATGGGCAGGAATGGGCAGAGGTGGGTTTTAATGTGTTACATTTACTTTGTTCATTTACTTGAGTAACTTTTTGGGAAAAAATACGTTTAAGATTAGGTATAACTGGCCATACTTAGACACATACTCAAGTTAATTTTGAATCACAGAAATGTACTTTTACTTTGCTACATTTGGTGGCTTCCTCTATTACTGTTAAATGTTAATTAACATATATAGTTTTCATAATTAATTTATATCACATATAATGAGGTCACGAGTCTCGCAATATGCTGCAGTGGTCTGAATGCAGACGCAATAACTGCTAACTTTTTTAGTGGCTCAGTTCTGGAAGATAATGTACGAAGAGGTGGAAGAAGGGAGCGTCAGAAGCAGGACACACACATACACGCACACACGCACACGCACGCACACACACACACACACACACACACACAAACATATTAACATAAACAAACACTCACTCTCTCTCTACAAACACTTTCTCTTCTGTTCTGTGCTCTTGTTTGCTGTTATCTTATTTAAAAGCAGATTCTTACAATTATGTGTTGTTAACATGTTGTGAAAATACAGTCAGTCAACCATTGGGAAAATGTTTGCATTTTTGGGTGTGTGAGATTTTGTATTGAAAATTACAGGTTTTGTGTTATTGTACCCATCACAAGACTGGGATATGCTGCTTCATCTTGAACCCAGCTTTTATATCATATAAACAGAACAGACAGATTTTCAAGGAGAAATATGACTTACAGTCCTCCATGTAATCTGAAATTCATGATTTTCCTTCATTTTAATAAAATCTGAACTAAACAACTTGCTACTTGAGTAGTCTTCTCATTAGATACTTTATTACTATTACTCAAGTCATTTTTACCATAATTACTTTTAATGTTAGGTTTACTTATACTTGAGTAAAAATGTTTGCTACTCTAACCATATCTGGGAATGGGCTAAAATTTGCAGCCCAATTCACAGGACTTACCAATAAATGTGTATTTGCACATTATTGTTGCACAAGGGAGTCACACCAGATACTGAAAGCAATGGTTCACATACTTTTGCCACCTACTTATATTTAAAATTGGATCATTTTCCTCTATAAATATATGGCCAAATGTAATATTTTTTTGTCTCATTTGTTTAATTGGGTTTTTGTGGTCTACTTTTAGGACATCAGTAAATCTGATGATGTTTTAGATCATATGTATGCAGAAATATAGAAAGCTCTAAAGAGTTCACAAACTTCAAGCACCACTGCAAATTAAAGAAAAAAAAGGCAATTTTTATGATCCATCATTTTTTAACTTATTAACATTTTTCAGATTCTGCAAGGTATATATAAATGTATAAAAACAACTGCATGTACAGTATCTCACAAAAGTGAGTACACCCCTCACATTTTTGTAAATATTTGATTATATAGTTTCATGTGACAACACTGAAGAAATTAAACTTTGCTACAGTGTAAAGTAGTGAGTGTACAGCTTGTGCAACAGTGTAAATTTGCTGTCCCCTCAAAAATAACTCAACACACAGCCATTAATGTCTAAAACGCTGGCAAAAAATGTGACTAGACCCCTAAGTAAAAATGTCCAAATTGGGACCAAATAGCCATTTTCCCTCCACAGTGACATGTGACTTGTTACTGTTACAAGGGCTCAGGTGTGAATGGAGAGCAGGTGTGTTAAATTTGTTGTCATCGCTCTCACACTCCCTCATACTGGTCACTGGAAGTTCAAAATGGCACCTCATGGCAAATAACTCTGAGGATCTGAAAAAAAGAATTGTTGCTCTACATAAAGATGGCTTAGGCTATAAGAGCATTGCCAAGACCCTGATGCTGAGCTGCAGCATGGTGGCCAAGACCATACAGTGGTTTAGCAGGACAGGTCCCACTCAGAACAGGCCTTGCCATGGTCGACTAAAGAAGTTGAGTGAACATGCTCAGCATCATATCCAGAGGTTGTCTTTGGGAAATAGACGTATGAGTGCTGCCAGCATTTCTGCAGAGGTTAAAGTGGTGGGGGGTCAGCCTGTCAGTGCTCAGACCATATGCTGTACACTGCATCAAATTGGTCAGCATCGCTGTCATCCCAGAAGGAAGCCTCTTCTAAAGATAATGCACAAGCAAGCCCACAAACAGTTTCCTTAAGACAAGCAGACTAAGGACATGTATTACTGGAACCATGTCCTTTGGTTTGATGAGACAAAGATAACTTATTTGGTTCAGACAATGTTAAGGGTGTGTGGCGGCAACCAGGTGAGGAGTACAAAGATAAGTGTGTCTTGCCTATAGTCAAGCATAATGGTTGGAGTGTCATGGTCTGGGGCTGCATGAGTGCTGCTGGCTACAGTTCATTGAGGGAACCATGAATGCCAACATGTACTGTGACATACTAAAGCCGAGCATGATCCCCTCCCTTCAGAGCCTGGGCCGCAGGGCAATATTCCAGCATGATAACGACCCCAAACACACCTTCAAGATGACTACAGCCTTCCTAAAGAAGCTGAGGGTGAAGGTGATGGACTAAACCTAATTGAGCATCTGTGGGCCATTCTCAAATGGAAGGTGGAGGAGCACAAAGTCCCTACCATCCACCAGGATGTCATCATGGAGGAGTGGACGAGGACTTCAGTGGCAACCTGTGAAGCTCTGGTGAACTCCATGCCCAACAGGGTTAAGGCAGTGCTGGAAAATAATGTTGGCCACACAAAATATTGACACTTTGGGCCCAATTTGGACAGTTTCACTTAGGGATGTATTCACTTTTGTGGCCAGCGGTTAAGACATTAATGGCTGTGTTGAGTTATTTTGAGGGGACAGCAAATTTACACTGTTACACAAGCTGTACACTCACTAATTTACATTGTAGCACATTGTGACTTTTTTTTAATCTGAAAGTCCAAGCTTGTAAGCACATCTCCACCAACATGTTGTCAATATACTTTATGAAGTCTGATGTTGTTTCAGGTGCTTTCCTGAGGTGATGGATTAATGACGTGTTAAATTGTGTGACTCCTCTGAAGACCCTGGGGTAATGTGATCTATGTGTATTGTTCTCCATTCACAGTGAATGCCAGCAAGGTTGAACATCTTCATCCAGAAGCAGAGACCAGAAACCATTTACCATGTCAATCACACTAAATCACTGATGTTCCATCCTGAGGACATTGAAGTGTCAAGATATCTGCCCCTATTAGTCATTTGCTTGTCAGTGTGCTGAATTATGATCTGAAAGTCCATCATGAGACTGGCACCCTGTCCAGGGTGTACCCCGCCTTGTGCCCGATGCCTCCTGGGATAGGCTCCAGGTTCCCCGTGACCCTGAAAAGGAGTAAGCGGTTGAAGATGGATGGATGGATGGAAGTCCATCATGAGTCTCCAGATGTCTGTGCTTTCTTTTCGGAAAATCCAGGGCTGCTAGACATGCTGGTGTGTCTTCACAAGTATTGGGAAGAAATCTACCCATTGCTGTCTTGCTGATGCGGTATGTTTTGTGTTCTGAGAAACTTGGCCTGTGAATGTCACTGGTTTTTTTCTGCAATTTTAAAAATTTTCTTTAGACTAAATGTGATGTTTTCACGAGTTGAGATTTATCCAACTGCATCAGCTTCTGGATGAAGAGTAGGCTTGTGATGTTGCTGAACTACAGTGATTGATGTTGGTAGACCTGTTATGATAGCTACTTTTGTTGGATGATATTCTGTCCCAGAAATAATTAAATGATACTATTGTCATTTTAACACCATTTTATGCCACTTATATAACAATACAATAATAGCATAGTTTTTGTCACTGTGTTTATTAAATATTACATCCATCCATCCATCCATTTGTTTACCGCTTATCCTACACAGGGTCAAATGGAGCCTGGAGCCTATCCCAGGGAACTCAGGGCACAAGGCAGGGACACCCTGGGCACCTGGATGTGTGAGGAAAGCATGTTAGCCACTAAACCATTCCCCCGATTTAATCATCTCATGTTTATTAATTTTACTGAATTTTACTCTGACTTAAATAGCATAGAATATTAGTCAGCAGCATTTTAGGTGATGAGAAAATGCAACAAAAAATACAATAAATAAATAAAATATTCACACATTTTATATATTAATTTAAATATATATCAACAAAAACATATGGAAACTGCCCTGATCACCTGAAATAATAACATTACAATGAGTACACTACTGTAACATAATATTGTAAATTTTTATGCTTTAGTTATTCTTTGTCCATGTTTTAGTGTGATGTTACATATTCACAACTTGACTTGACAATTCTACCTAACACCTTACTTCCATTCAAGTTCACTTGTGCCATATTTTGCTGAAGCAAATTGTAATATTATGTATATGTTGTGTATATTTTTGATTAATCTAAAATGTGTATAGGATGCATTTGGTTTAGTTAATAAACCTGCTATTAAAACGCTTCAGTTTACCTGTTTTCAATCACTGTTTGGCTTCAGCTCATGTAGGTCAATCCTCAACATTATTGACTATGATTGGATTATTTAAAACACAAGAAATAGTCTTTCTAGATTTTTCTACTTCAAAAAACATCGGTAGTGCAATGTTAAAATCTTAGTGCATTCTTTTTTTCAATGTTTTAATTTAATGTATTGTTACAGCCCAGTTAAGCTTAGGCCGCACAGAGTAACCAGCTCGAAGTTCAATGAAATTTGATCTTTAAATATGAGGGAAGCTATGAATAACACAAACAAGGTTGTGGTATATTGTAAAACACAGAATTATATACATATAATTGTACAAGGAACGAAACCAGGTGTAACTTCAGGGTGGGCCAAGGCCAAAATAATAGACAAAATAATTTATTATTAGGTAGTTAGCTTACCTAAAAGGAAAATAAAAAAAGGATACTTCCCTAACTACTTAAGCAATAAATAAATAAATAAATAAATAAATAAATAAATAAATAAAACACCACTACTGCCAGTGAACCAAGTAGATCGTATATACAATGGTGGATAGAATGCACAAAAACAGGTACAGGCACCACCAAACTGTCAAAAGCCATGCAAAAGTCAAAAACCAGAATAGCATTCAGAATATAGCATAAAGCAGCACAACCAAACAAACTCTCTTAAACCACACACACATATAACCACCTTCAACATTCCACACCGTTCTAGCTCCTCTTCTTCTAATATGGCTGCCATTTAGTGATGTCAATTTGGGAGGTGGGAGCAAGGCAGACTAGGGCAGGATGGAAACTCTGGGAGGGAGTTCTGACCTGCACACAAATACTTCCCATCCCAAAGATAGTGGGTTGTAACAGTATGCCTTAATTAAAATCTGTAATAGTTCAAGCTGAAATTCTCCCTCACGCTGAGCATCAAGTGCAGAAGCACTCGGCATGCTTAAGTAAAAGGCAATGCCACAGCGCACGCATCCAAGTTATGTCCATATACGCTGCCATGTGTGCTTTTGTTTTGGTTTCTGTCCTGTCTCTGCCCCTGTCATGTCATTGGTTGCTCGCTAATGTGTCTTGTTCAATCATACCTATTCCAAGTTTCCACACTGATTAGTCTGTGTATTTAAACCAACCGTGTGGTTTAGTTCCCTGTGCAATATTGATCAGTGTTTGGCCAGCTGAGGCCTTTTTCATAAAGCAAGTTGTACAAACTCAGAGTTGCAGAGTAAGATTTGATTTGACAAAAGCAAACAAATCCAATCCAAGTGAATTAAGGTTAAAAGGTTTCATAATGCTGGTTACCAACTTTCTCAGTAAACCAAGGTTTTAGCCCTGAATCAAGGTTTAATCAAGGCCAGACATTTTCAGAAAACAGTCAATAGCATTCAACATGGAAAAAAAGCAGGTGTGCATACTTACATTTGAAGAAAATTAATTATTTGGGCAAAAAAAAAAAAAAAAAAGAAAAAAAAATAGGAATTTAAACCTACAGTAACTGTAGAAATCACACAGTTGCTGATGCCAAAGCGGAGGAACATTGTTGATTGCATAAATCGATAAGTTTACTATTATAGGCTCACAGTGAGAATAAACGGATTGAAAATTTACAACCCCAGCATATTTCCTCAAATTTCATATAATATAAATGTCAATTTTTAAATTTCATATTAATGCAATATATCAATTTGTGAAAACAGTAGGTCAGGAATAAGCCACTGCATGAAGAAACCAGCAGAGATTAACTATACCATCTACCAACAATCTATAACGTTCATAGAGATGGTAATCAGGAAAAGCCAGGAGAATGTGTCTGTCCTCTAAAGTTATTTTCCTTCTTATAATTTGCATTTCAAGCTCCACAGGATTCCCCACAAACTGTGCAGCTTTCACCATAAACACTACAGAGTTAACTTGCTTGTTTCAGATTTATCACGTTGTCTCTGAGCATTACCAAGCCTTGTTCTGTGTTTGTTGTTCCGGTTTTTGACTTATAACCTGCTTATATACTGCATCTCAAAAAAGTAAGTACACCACTCCCATTTTATGTAAATATTTGATTTTATATTTTTATGTGACAAAACTGAAGAAATGAAACTTTGCTACATTGTAAAGTATTGAATGTACAGATTGAGTAACAGTGTAAATTTGCTGTCCCCTAAAATAACAACCCACAGCCATTAATGTCTAAACCGCTGGCAACAAAAGTCAAAATGTCCAAATTCGGCCCAATGTGTCAATATTTTGTGTGGTCACCATTATTTTCCAGCACTACCTTAACCCTCTTGGGCAGGGAGTTCACCAGAGCGTCACAGGTTGCCTCTGGAGTACTCTTCCACTCCTCCACGATGACATCACTAAGCTGGTGGATGTTAGAGACGTTGTGCAACTCCACCTTCCAAGGGCGGCTGTGGCTCAGTCGGTAGAGCGGGTTGTCCACTAATCCACTAACCGTGGGGTTGGCGGTTCGAATCCCGGCCCGGGTGATCCAATGCCGAAGTGTCCTTGGGCAAGACACTGAACCCTAAGTTGCCCCCAATGGCAAGCTAGCACCTTGCATGGCAGCTCTGCTACCATTGGTGTGTGAATGTGCTCTCATTAGTTGTGTAAAGTTGTAAAGCTGCTTTGAGACAATGTACCATTGTAAAAAAAAAAAAAAGCGCTATACAAATTGATAAATTAAATTAAATTAAATTAAACCTTCCATTTGAGGGTGTTCCACAGATGCTCAATAGGGTTTAGTCCATCACCTTCACCCTCAGTTTCTTTAGCAAGACAGTGGTCATCTTGGAGGAGTGTTTGGGGTCGTTATCATGCAGAAATACTGCCCTGCAGCCCAGTATCTGAATGGAGGGGATCATGCTCTGTTACAGTATGTCACAGTACATTTTGGCATTCATGGTTCCCTCAATAAACTGTAGCTCCTGTTGTGTCTAAAATTTTGCCTATTTACACAAAATTACCCAAAGACACTTAGAAATTATTCTAGGAAGAAACACACACATATTCAATTGCAGACTGAAGAACAAATAAGACAACAGGCCAGTAGGTGAGGAAAAAAAGCAAGTGTCCATTTTATTCGTTCCATTCAACCCTCTGGAATTCACACGGATGAGAGCTCTCAGTCATGATTCCCAAAAAAAAAAAAAAACAGATCTAAAGTTCTTCTTTTTATACTTCCCCTTATCAGAACTTTCCCATAGAACACAACAAGCCTCTTATCGCAATCCCATAAATTTAAGATCTAGCTGGAAATACCATAGAAACAAAAAAAAACTTAAATTCATAACAAACCAAGGCCTTAATCACGTGAGTGCACTTTGACCCAGTTCTTATGGAATCTCTGGTTTATTTATTTAATTGCTCTACATTTATGTTTTAAATATGGTTATAACAATTCCATACTTCATGATCTTCATATATTATCTTTATAATATTTTATATTCTTACTACTATTCTTAATGTTTTAATTTTCCTTCTGTATGTGTGTGTTCCATGTTTATGCACATATGTCATTGAGGGTGTTGACACATTTACACATATGGATGATGTCACTTTCTCTTCTTTGGGCTCTGAACTGAACCTCATATGATGGTCATGTTTGGTCAGTTTGTCTGTGACTCCTGTGTTTATTTAATGTATATTTTATATACATCACTCCCCAGTGCTGGCAGTGCTGGCAGCCCCAGACCATGACACTCCCACCTTGCTTGACTGTAGACAAGACACACTTGTGTTCGTACTCCTCACCTGGTTGACGCTACACATGCTTGACACCATCTGAACCAAATACGTTTATCTTGGTCTCAGAAGACCAAAGGACAGAAAACTGTTTGCAGGCTTTCTTGTGCATCGTCTTTAGAATAGGCTTCCTTCTGGGATAACAGCCATGCAGACCAATTTGATAAAGTGTGTGGTGTATTGAATGAGCAGGATGACTGACAGGATGACCTCCCACCCCTTCAACTTCTGCAACAATGCTGGAAGCACTCATGGGTTTATTTCCAAAAGAAAACCTCTAGATATGACACGGAGCATGTGCACTGAACTTCTTTGGTCGAGTATTGCAAGGCCTGTTCTTAGTGGAACCTGTCCTGTTAAACTGCTGTATGGTCTTGGCCACTGTGCTGCAGCTCAGTGTCAGGGTCTTAGCAATCTTCTTATAGCCTAGGCCATCTTTTTGTGGAGCAACAATTCTTTGTTTCAGATCCTCAGAGAGTTCTTTGCAATGAGGTGTCATGTTGAACTTCAAATGATCAGTATGGGGGAGTGTGAGAGCCATGACACCAAATTTAACACAGCTGCTACCCATTCACACCTGAGACCTTGTATCACTAACAAGTCACATGACAACGGGATGGAAAAATGGCTAATTGGGCCCAATTTGGACATTTTTACTTAGGGGTGTATTCACTTTTGTTGCCATGGTTTTAGACATTAATGGCTGTGTGTTGAGTTATTTTGAGGGGACAGCAAATGTAGACTGTTATACAAGCGGTACATTGTACTTTATATTGTAGCAAAGTGTCATTTCTTCAGTGTTGTCACGAAAAGATATAATCAAATATTTACAAAAATGTGACGGGTGTGCTCACTTTTGTGAGATACTGTATGCACATGTTTGCCTGACCTAGTTTATACTGTTTGAAGACTTTCTGACCTGTTTCTGGATTTTGCTTTTGCTTCATGTTTTGGGTTTGCCTGCCTGCTTCTCTCTAAGTAAAATGTTTACTGCAATTCCATTTGTCTCATGTAGTGTATAAAAAAATAAATGAAATAAAAAATAACATTAAATAACCACAAGGGGGACCAATGTTGAGGCTGGTCACATTATAATGTTACAGTGCCTTGCGAAAGTATTCGGCCCCCTCGAACTGTTCGACCTTTTGCCACATTTCAGGCCTCAAACATAAAGATATAAAACTGTAATTTTTTTGGGAAGAATCAACAACAGGTGGGACACAATC
>JAFFST010054257.1:286532-299801 GCA_022414735.1 Noturus placidus
GTTGCTAAAACATACTTTCTGAATTTTTCTATGTTTTGGTAAAGCTCGGGGAACAGACACAGTCTCTATAGTATGTATTATGGGTTTTGGACTATGTTCGAATAATGTTTATGATTAGAGTTGTATTGTTGTTGGAGGATGTACTTACGGAAGGTAGTCACTTGGAGTGGAGCGCCTTGGCGATGTTGTCCGACAACAGTTCCGCTCCAAGGATGCTGGGGTGCAGGCCATCCGGACAGAACAGCCTAGGACGCTCCCAAAACAAATTCCAGTTATTACCAAAGGCTAGATTCTGTTCTTTACAAAAGGAAACTAGCCAGTCATTTAGAGCCAGAAGTCTACTGAACCTTTCAGCTCCCCGTCTGTAGGTGGGAAAAGGTCCAGAGATGATGATCTTTGCGGTGGGTGTGCTGCCTCGAACCGTCTCGATCAGGGTGGCCAAGTCCCTCTTCAGCACCTCCGTCTGCCTTAGCCTGATGTCGTTCGCCCCCGTGTGCAGCATAACCGCTCCGATGCGCTCGTCCTTCTACAGGATCCTGGATACCTGCACAGAGACATCAAGGACACGAGCACCAGAGAAACAGTGGGTATGCACTTTACCTTTATCTGAAGCGACGCGGATGTTCCGTACGATGGAGTCCCCGACGATCACGGTGTTTGGTCTGGTCTGACGGACAGGGGCGAAGCGGTTCTGCATTGGGATCAGGAACGCCGGTGGTGTAGAGGCCCTCACCTTTGCCACTCAGTCACCCAGGGCCCGTGGTGCATCGGCGCCGGCGTGACGGAGACCTCGGCTGGG
Source organism: Noturus placidus (assembly GCA_022414735.1). Classification (NCBI taxonomy): domain Eukaryota; kingdom Metazoa; phylum Chordata; class Actinopteri; order Siluriformes; family Ictaluridae; genus Noturus; species Noturus placidus. The sequence continues at coordinate 287,332 of JAFFST010054257.1, forward strand.
TAGGTCTTCACCCTAGAAGGACGGTCTCTGCACAGAGAAGCACACGGCGTGGAGGGCTTGGGAGTGCTGATAACATGCTGCGAGCTTACCTTGAAGTTTTCCAGTGTGGTTTTTCACTCTAGCAGCTGGGCCTGCCTGTCGAGAAGGCCGCGAATCTGCCTCTCCACATCCTCCAACAGCACCGTGTGCAGCTCGAGCGAGTCCTCATCTGCTCTCAGAACAGAGGAAGTAATAAACATATTAAACGTGGGAAATAACGTGAAAAATAAACAAGACTAGCGGCGGGTAATGCTAGTGAAATTGAGACAAAGCTAGCGGTGGCTAATGCTAGTGAAACGTAAACAAGGCTAGCGGTGGCTAATGCTAGTGAACAAAAACAAGGCTAGCGGTGAGTAAAGCTAGTGAACGTAAACAGGGCTAGTGGTGGCTAATACTAGTGAGCTATAAGCTAGTCACGGATGTTACGATTGTTTTATATAAATAAAACAGATAGTTATAAGAACAGAAAAAGAAAAGTAATATAAAAGTGTCCGCACAGAAATTGCACTAGATGAAGAAGACAGATTAAAGCAGCCTACCAACTTGCACGGGAGGCATGCCAGAAAAAAAAGCCTTTGTAAGACTACAGTCTGCCAATGAGTACTCTGGACAGACAAATCAAATATTGAATTGTTTTGCCACTGTAACAGCAGACATGTTTGGTGCAGACCAAAGACAGCTTTTCAGGAGAAGAACGCAATTTTGATTAAAATGTCGAGGAGAAGAGATATATTTTAAGCGTCTTTTTAAAAGTTGTTATAGAAGGTGCAAGGTGAATGTCTTGTGGCAATGTATTCCATAAATGAGGGGCAACAACTGAAAAAGCTATAGCCCCATTTGTTTTTAACCGGAACGAGGGACATGCAAACAAACAAACAAAAAAAATCTATCAGAACATCATAGAAGTCTGTTGGATAAATGTGGTGTAAGAAGATCCTTAAGATAGGAAGGAGCTTAATCATTAAGAGTTTTACAAAACAAACATCAAAATCTTAAACTGAATCTTAAAATGGACCGGGAGTCAATAGAGCGATGCTAAAATTGGGGTGAACCGATCAAATTTCTTTGCCCTAGTCAACAACCTTGCAACTGCATTCTGAACCATCTGGAGATGAACAAGAGATGACTGAGAATGACCCAAGTATAATGAATTACAATAATCTAAGTGTGAAGTGATAGAAGCATGAATAACCTTCTCCAAATCTTGTAAAAACAAATGTTTAGAAATAATCCATAATTTATATATATATATATATATATATATATATATATATATATATAATTCTGAGTTCAGAATGATGCCAAGGTTCCTAACCTGGAAATAAATTGAGGAGAAATGATTACGAAGCTCATTAATGAGACCATCTCTCAATCTCAGGGGGACCAAAAAAAAAAAATATTTCGGTTTTGTTTTCATTAAGTTTGAGAAAATTATTTGTTAACCATTGTTAATGTCATCCAGGCAGGCCAACAATGGCTGAATTGAGTCACCAAATTTCAATGGTACGTACAATGGGTGGCCTTGGCAGGGTGCCCCTTCATTCGCTGAACCTGCCAAAAGCCCCTACCCTGATGGTGTGGGTCGAGGGGAACTCAGTCACTGCCTTGCTGAACACTGCAAGCACCATGACCCTTGCCTGACCGACAATCCTACCCATAGAACTTGGCCGGAGCAGGGCCATCACTGTAAGATGCGTACATGGGGATACCCGGGAAGTGCCTGCAGCTGAGGTCCAGATGCAGAGTAAACCTGGGGTCTGGCCCCTCCAAGTTGGCATTATTTCCAATCGCCCGGTGCCCCTGCTCCTCGGAAGAGACTGGCCAGGGTTCCCGACCGACCCAGCGCTAGGGTCTGGCAAGACACCTCAGCGCATGAAGGAGAGCCGAGCCCGGCAGGCCTACTTGGCACAGGATGACTGGCACGCCACTGTGGAAGGTAAGCCACACATACACTCTAACCCAATGTCGTCTGTATTTCACCAGGTGAACCTAACCAGAGGCTTGCCTCCTCCTACTTCCTCGTCCGGGGTGGCCTCATCTATCAATGGGCCTGCCGCCGAGGGGAGCAGGTGGACCTCCTTGTTGTGTCCAAACCCACAAATTGATGCATCTGGCCCATGCCCATCCACTCGCCGGCCACTTGGGGGTGCAAAACACCCTGGAGAAACTGAGGGATTGCTTTGTTTGGCCGGGAATGGACGCGGAGGTCCGGGGCGTCTGTCAGCAATGCCCTAAGTGCCAGCGTACCACCCCACACAGCCCCCTGCTGGCACCACTTTTCCCTCTGCCCATCAGAGGCGTTCCCTTCGAGTGGGTCGGCATGGACCTTGTGGGGCCACTTCCCAAATCTGCCCGGGGTCACAAGGACATACTCGTCATCCTGGACTATGCCAACCGATACCAAGACTGTTGAAGAGCAGCTTGTGTATTAGCAACATACAAAGCTCGAATCCTTGTCACGTGATATTATTCCTTATCCAGCCACTTGACTAATAGGTCTAACTCTTTACTGGCGGAGAGCTGAAAGTCTTGTGTAGTATTTACAAATGAAGAGTCCCATGCTCGGAAATTCTCTGGGTTATCATGAAACTTGGTAAGTCCTGTGGTAACTAGCTCTCTACGTGCTACAAATCTAGCAATGTCTAACATAGGCATATGTAACCCGCTTGTCGAGGGCAGGTCACTTATTGGGGTATTACAGCGTGTGATGACTAATGAGTAGTGGAGATACTTAGATGGTCAGAATTGGGCCAGATCAAAAGACTGGGTTCACTCGCTGGAGCCACAAGTTGGATGACAATAGCGAAATGGTAAGCCAGACATATAAATTAAGTTAACTTGGTATATTATATAAAATAACTAATAGGAACAAATATAACTGTAAGAAAATAAAATAAATGAAATAAATACAAAGTTAGAATCCCAAACTTATATCCTAAAAAAGTTATCAGAAGAACACAGTATATGTACACTACACAATTATTAAGTTAACACAACCTCCTTCAAACAAAGTTTCCCTCAAATAATATCACCCCGAACAACTAACTTGACTAAACTTGGTCATTGTGAGACAGAGTTCACAGTCCCTCGGTTTACAGAGTACTGAGTCAGTGCAGTCTGAGTGTCCTCCTCCAAAGGAAATAAGTGTCAATGTGTACTCAGTTCTACCTGATCCCCTTGGGCAAAGGGGAAAACAAATCAGAGCTCTCGGACACAGTGTGCTGAAACTGCAGCCTCCTAGATGCAATCAAGTTTGAGATCAAGTGGGGTTGGATCACCATCCATTACTGGAACAGTTTCTCTGAGGTTATCCAGAATTGGACTCCACCATATTCATGGTCAATCAACATCTGAACTCAACATCAAAACCTGACCCACATGAGATAGGTCACATAACATTACTTAATAGCTAACATGGTCTGCATAACTGGAGTTAATATACATAACTCAGTAACCACATTCATAAATACACTTAATTTAACATTCAACATAAAATATAATTAAACATACATCTCAACGGAGCTATTCCACTTACCAATGGTAGCAGTCCTAAGTACAGAATACCATTAAATATCCTGTTTTATCAGTTAATATATGCACAACATATTAACAAAGATAAGCACCTTAGCCGTTAGCTTACAGCTCCCAGCTAGCATACAGCAACATAAGGCGTGACAGTTAGCTCCGTTTATACACAAGGCGCAGAGGCTAGCAACATTTATACCGAGGTCAATAATTTAAAATGGCATATGTCGCATATAAGTTGACGGATATAAACTCAGCAGTGCAAGAGAATGGCACATTACTCTAGCATGCCTTCCAACTTAAACTTTCTCGCGGCACTTTCCACTGTTGACAGTTTACACCCATAACAGCAGAATCAACATGCCGCTATGATGCCTCGGTCTCTTCCTATCTCCCTCGCTAGCAGAGAGGTGGGATCGGCCACCCCATTGGCTGGAATGTAGCAACTCTCACTCCTATTGTCACGTTCGGGTAGATGAGACAGATGAAAGCGCAGATTTTGAAAATTTATTATATAACATAACAACCTGACCTCGTATTGGATAATACTAATATTCAGTCAGACTTTTTAGCAATTGTATATCCTTTGTGCTGTTTCAGTGATTGTGGAGCATAACTGTCACTTTGGAAAATGCACTGTTATTTAAGAGCATGGTAAAAACAAGGAAATTAATACCACCACCTGGAATATACAAAAAGGTGTTTTTGTAGTTCTAGAAAATAAATAGCATTCTACATCCTTATTAAAAAGGAAAAAAAAATGTAAGAAAAAATATAAACACAGCAACATTTTTTAGTCATTCACCATAGAGCTGTTTTGTGTATATTTTGTACATCAAAACATACAAATTTCTTAACAGGTACTGGTGTAAAGCACACCTCTGTGAAACATTGCACAGTGCATCCAGAAAGTATTCACAGTGCTTCACTTTTTCCACATTATTTATGTTACAGCCTTATTCCAAAATTGATTAAATTCACTATTTTCCTCAAACTTCTATGAACAATACTCCATAATGACAACATGAAAAAAGTTTGTTTGAAATCTTTGCAAATGTATTAAAAATAATTAAAAAAAATAAAAATAAAAAAAAAATAAAAAGCACATTTACAAAAGTATTCACAGCTTTTGGTCAATACGTTGTTGAAGCACCTTTGGCACCAATTACAGCCTCAAGTCTTTTTGAGTATGAAGCTACAAGCTTGGCACACCTATTTCTGGACAGTTTCTACCATTCTTCTTTGCAGGACCACTCAAGCTCCATCAGGTTGGATGAGAAGCATAGGTATACAGCCATTTTCAGATCTCTCCAGAGACGTTCAATTGGGTTCAAGTCTGGGCTCTGGCTGGGCCACTCAAGGACATTCACAGAGTTGTCCTGTAGCCACTCATTTGTTATCTTGGCTGTGTGCTTAGGGTTGTTGTCCTGTTGGAAGATGAACCTTTGCCCCAGTCTGAGTTTCAGAGTGCTCTGGAGCAGGATATCATCAAGGATGTCTCTGTACATGGCTGTATTAATCTTATCCTTGGTCTTGACTAATGTCCCAGTTCTTGCTGCTGAAAAACATCCACACAGCATGATGCTTCCACCACAATGCTTCACTGTAGGGATGGTATTTTCAAGTGATGAGTGGGGCCTAGTTTCCTCCAGACATGACGCTTGACATTTAGGCCAAAGAGTTAAATTTTTGTTCAATCTTTGGTCTTAGAGTCCTTCAGGTGCCTTTTGGCAAACTCCAGGCGGGCTGTCATCAGCCTTTTACTGAGGAGTGGCTTCTATCTGGCTTCTATCTGTTCTTCTGGAAGGTTCTTCTCTCTCCACAGAAACATGCTGGAGCTCTGTCAGAGTGACCATCGGGTTTTTGGTTACCTCCTTGACTAAGGCCCTTCTCCCACGACCGGACAGTTTGGCCGGGCGGCTATCTCTAGGAAGAGTACTGCTGGTTCCAAACTTCTTCAATTTGTGGATGATGGACTGTGCTAATTGGGACGTTCAATGCTGCAGAAATGTTTCTGTACCCTTCCCCAAATCTGTGCCTTGATACAATCCTGTCTTGGAGGTCTACAGACAATTCCTTGGGCTTCATGGTTTGGTTTGTGCTCTGACGTGCATTGTTAATTGTGGGACTTTAGACAGACAGGTGTGTGCCTTTCCAAATCATGTCCAGTAAACTGACTTTACCACAGTTGGACTCCAATCAAGTTGTAGTAACATCTCAAGGATGATCCTGTGGAAAAATGATGCACCTGAACTCAATTTTGATTGTCATAGCATATATATGAATACTTATGTGCATGTGCTTTTTTTAAATAAATTTGCAAAGATTTCAAACAAACTTCTAATATATATTTATAATATATATTCAGTATGCTTTGTTTTGAAACCTCAGTGCCTGTTGTCACCGAGTCTTGCTGCAAGTCTTTTGAGTCACTCAAGGGTTTTTCACAACAAACTATCTCAGAAATTTGCTAGCAGCCATTGATAGCTTCCTTTTCTGCCCCGTGCAGGTATTTAATTGTATTTCATGCAATTAATGAGGCTCTTGATTAGTTGTATCAGGTGTGTTGAGACAGAACCTGTTTTGCATATTTGTGCTGTTGTGACGGATTCTAGTCAGGGGGTTGAATAATTTTGAACCTGGATAAATCATTATAAGTTGCATCTTCAGTTTAATTTTGGGAGAACACTTGAAGCATTTATTGTGTTTAATTATTTAAATTGCTTTTGTTTGATGTGTTCATTGTAAAGAGCTGAAATGTTCTCTGTAAATAGATATATAAATTGGTTAATTAATTAATTAATTAAAAAATTGTACACAATTAACCAGCTCTGCTTTTTGCTCTCTGGGTTCTCCCTCCAGTACCGAATGTCAACCCACCCTCTGTGACTCTGAGGAACAACAGGAGGGAGCCAGTGAGAAGGGGAGTGCTCTTTCACAGCACAGAAAACTCCCATTTTTCCAAGAAGTGCACCACAACGGGTGCACATTCACACATCCAGTAATAGCAGCAAAATCAGGAGTGCCAGTTTTGCCACCCAGGCCTTGTAAGACCACTTTGGCATTGGTTGCTGAAGCCTATGCAGCAGCGGGTCTTGCTTGTGCGTCTCAGTATAGTGTGGCAGGTCTACCAGGCAGACCTGTTATGTGAGAGACATAGAAGACGAGTCTGAAAGCCGAGGGGACTGGGCGGCTACAGTCGCAGCCTGCTAGTAGGCCTAATTTAAAATGATAATCAGTGCAGAACGAGCAAAAATAAGCTTTCCTGAGGGGCAGCAGGGGGAGGTATCAGGGGCCAAGAGGTTGTTAGGGCAGTTAGCCCCCAATATTACTGTAGGGCTCCCCTAGCCAATGTTTTCCCAAGTTTTCAGTTTCTCTGGTCAGCCACCTGTCACAGGGAAATGAAAATCTGATGCTTTCCCTCATCACTATAGACAAGAAATGGATCTCTCTTGGACAAGGGGGACCACAGAACATGTACCTTATCAATGAGGGACAGGGGTTTTACAACTGTTGTCTCCTGGTCCACAGAAAAGACAGGGTATGCAGCCAATTGTATATCTGCATCATCTGAACCGTACTGTTTGTACTCATAGAAGTGCAGAATTGTCTCTTATGATGAGACAGTAATGTCAGACGCCTCCCTCACCGTCATTGGAGCAGCCCTCAACTACTGTGGCATATAAATCCCCTGAAAGTGTGGGTCATATTCTTAGCACTGAATTCCTTAATTTCTCACTTGAGATGTCACCAGGTGTTAAACAATACACCAGTGGTCTCACATATCAACCACCAGGGAAGCTTACATTCATGCTCCCTGTTCAGGCAGGCTCAACTAATTCTTCTCTGGATGATGGGAAGTTTTTTCAGTGAGTGCAAATAATTAATGTCTAAACTTAATGTCTAAACCAATGGCAACAAAACTGAGTATACCCCTATGCGAAAATGTCCATATTGGGCCCAATTAGCCATTTTTCCTCCCCGGTGTCATGTGACATGTTAGTATTACAAGGTCTCAGGTGTGAATGGGGAGCAGGTGTTAAATTTGGTGTCATTGTTCTCACACTCCCTCATACGGGTCAGGAAGTTCAACATGGCACCTCATGGCAAATAACTCTCTGAGGATCTGAATTGTTGCTCTACATAAAGATGGCCTAGGCTATAAGAAGATTGCCAAGACCCTGACGCTGAGCTGCAGCACAGTGGCCAAGACCATACAGCAGTTTAACAGGACAGGTTCCAATCAGAACAGGCCTCGCCATGGTCGACCATAGAAGTGGAGTGCATGTTATCAGCGTCATATCCAGAGGTTGTCTTCGGGAAATAGATGTATGAGTACTCCCAGCATTGCTGCAGAGGTTGAACGGGTGGGGATTCAGACTGTCACTGCTCATACAATACTCCGCACACTGCATCAAATTGGTCTGCATGGCTGTCATCCCAGAAGGAAGCCTCTTCTAAAGATGATGCACAAGAAAGCCTGCAAACAGTTTGCTTAAGACAAGCAGACTAAGGACATGGGTTACTGGCAACATATTCTGTGGTCTGATGAGCCCAAGATAATGATCCCATCCTTTCGGAGACTGGGCCGTAGGGCAGAATTCCAGCATGAAAACGACCCCAAACACACCTCCAGTACGGCCACTGCCTTGATAAAAAAGCTGAGGGTGAAGGTGATGGACTAATACCCTATTCAGCATCTGTGGGGCATCCTCAAACTGAAGGTGGAGGAGCAAAAGGTCTCTAACATCAACCAGATCTGTGATGTCATCGTGGAGTAGTGGAGGAGGACTCCAGTGGCAGCCTGTTAAGCTCTGGTCAACTCCATGCTCCAAAGTGTTAAGGCAGTGCTGGAAAATAATTTGGCCACAAAAAAAAAAAATTACAATTTGGACTCAATTTGGACAGTTTCACATAGGGGTATACTCACTTTTGTTGCCAGAGTTTTAGACATTGATGGCTGTGTGTTGAGTTATTTTGAGGGGACAGCAAATTTACACTGTTCTACAAGCTGTACATTCACTACTTTACATTGTAGCAAAGTGTCATTTCTTCAGTGTTGCACTTGAAAATATATAATCAAATATTTACAAAAAGTGTGAGGGGTGTACTCACTTTTGTGAGATACTGTATATATGAATCTCCTTCTGATAGAAGTGTAATGACCTCCTTCATACAGGAGTTAGATGCCCCCACAAATGATTCAGTTGCGTCTAATGATCTTGAGGCACATTTGGAATAGGTTACATAGACAATTCAAATGATGCAAAATAATAATGCTCCAGGCCAAGATGGCTTCCCTACCTAGTTTTTAAGAAATTTCAGGATAAACCTGCCCCATTACTTATGTGTATGTAAAGTCAATAGAGTGTGGATCTTTGCCAGCAACAATGTCACAAGCCTCCATAATTTTACCTCGAAAAAATGATAAAGACCGTACAGCTTGCAGCTCTTCTAGGTCCCCTTTTTTTTTACAGAATGTGGATGCCAAGATATTGGCCAAAACTCTTATAAATATAATTTATTCCAACCATTAATTTGTAGTTCCTCAGGTTTTGGTGACTCTCAATGCGTAAAAAAAAGGCATTTGATCATTGAGTGGCCATAATTCTTTGCTGTACTTGAAAAATTCGGCTGTGGGAAATATTTTTTATTTATTTTTTTTGATAACAATTTTTAATGATTCTCATAGACTTTTCAGAGTACAACAAAATATATTAATACAGAATCAACATTTTTTACCCCAATAACCGCCCTTCCCAGCCCACCCAGGAAATTTTACATTTGATGGATATACTTATATTCAAAATATCAGCGATATCCTTCCTCAATGAAGCCAGCAGCTCAAGCTTCAGTGCGGCGAGATCAAAGTTACGGCTTGACAACGCAGATTCAGGGGGAGAGGGGGACACATTCACGGCGCGTGCACTTGTCCTCAGTCGTGTTTGAATGCCACCTCGGGTTTTCGTTTTATTTCCAGACATTTTAACGTGACAAAAAATTCAAATTATAAGCAAAGAAAAGGAGTAAAATAAGTTAAAGTATATTATATGACCAATAAGCGCAAATTAATTGAAATTTTAACCGAGATCAGCAGGAGTCTCCAGCTTTGCGTCCTACTCCATTTGAACCCGAATTTGAACTCCATAGTTTTATTTTTTGGATTCATCTGATTTCTGTTCAATCAAGTCAACATTTAAAGGAGACCTATTATGCAAAATTCACTTTCACGGTGTTTGAACAAATGTGTGTTTGCAGTGTGTGTACTCAACCACCCGACAATTGTAAAAATCCACCCACTCTTGTATTATATTCTCCTTAAATCATAAATAGTGTCTCAAAATGAAACATTTTTCTCTCTAATGTGATGTCAAATTAGAACAGGCCCCACCCACGACTGGTGATGAAATCTGCCCTATTAGAATACAGTGAAAGTATTCGGCCCCCTTGAACTGTTTGATCTTCTGCCACATTTCAGGCCTCAAACATAAATATAAAACTGTAATTTTTTGTGAAGAATCAACAACAGGTTGGACACAATCATGAAGTGGAACAAAATTTATTGGATATTTCAAAATTTTTCAACAAATAAAAAACTGAAAAATTGGGCGAGAAAAAATATTCAGCCCCAGTAAGTTAATACATTGTAGCGCCACCTTTTGCTACGATTACAGCTGTAAGTCACTTGGGGTATGTCTCTATCAGATTTGCACATCAAGACACTGAATTTTTTGCCCATTCCTCCTTGCAAAACAGCTCAAGCGTAGTGAGGTTGGATGGAGATCGTTTGTGAACAGCAGTTTTCAGTTCTTTCCACAGATTCTTGATTGGATTCAGGTCTGGATTTTAACTTGGCCATTCTAACACCTGGATATGTTTATTTGTGAACCATTCCATTGTAGATTTTGTTTATGTTTTGGATCATTGTCTTGTTGGAAGACAAATCTCCGTCCCAGTCTCAGGTCTTTTGCAGACTCCATCAGGTTTTCTTCCAGAATGGTCCCTTTCAAATGGAACTTAACGCTGCATTTAGCATAACAGTATGGCAGCTCCCTTGTGCGTGCGACCGATATCTGAAGCTTGTGTAAAATCATGCCTCTATTTATAGGCCTGCCATGATCAGGTGACATGCCAATAAAGCTCGTTGCGTGATAGAAATATGGCACCTGTGAACCATACCATCAGCCTTATTATCTCCAGTGAGACTGCATATTGGTTGTTTGTGTAAAAAAAAAAAAAAAGAAAAAAAAGGAATGAGCGAGAGAGAAAAATATGAGTTAGAGAATTCAGGAAGTGTGTTATGGCATGCTCCCGTTTCATCACGAGGAATAGTGCACACTTTCTGGCTGAAGTGTCTAGAGGCAGGGTCAGCAACCTTTTTGAAACTGAACGCTACTTCATGGGTACTGAGTCAAACAAAATGCTACCAGTTTGATACACTCTTTTTAGACGAATTTAATTTATATTAAAAGAAATCCAATAAATTTTAGAACTATTATACCCTGAAATTAGATGTATTAAGACTGTAAGTGTGACTTAAACGATTATTTTTATTTTTTTTTTCACCCCCAATTCCACACTTGTACAGTTTTTGCAGACACTGAATCAATAATGATTAATGATATTCATCTATGAGAAAACACTGATCACGTTAATGATCTCTCACAATAATTATCAACAATGGAAACAAGGTGGGAAACACATATCAATATTCAGCACTTTATCTCTTTTAATCTCAGTAATTGTTAAATAGAGAGATGATCACTTACATCACTACATTTCATAGGAAAAATATCCAATTTTCACTAGCCACTGACAAACCTTTTTAAGAAATCATGAACAATGTTGCACCATGTTTCAAAAAGTTATCAATTATGTAATGTTGAAGAAAAATCAACTTGATTCAATCAACTTTAAAAATCATTTTGAACTCATGACCAAATCTGATGCATTTTATAAACAAAATTATAACTGTTACGTGTCATGAACACACTTTTAAATTTAACACAATTCTTCAATATTTTATTTACACTTTGACATGACACTGCCATGTTGCCACTGACAACAATTTGGTATCTGTTTCTTTATTAGTGGGAAGACTGGCATTGCATGCTTTTCACCAGTGTATTGTAATCTGGTGTGTATCTTGACACTGCAGCTGTGAGTGAGTCTTTCAGATGTGCATCAGTGAGGCGTGTTCTGTGTTTGTTCTTGATGAAGTTCATTTCAGCAAACACTGATTCACAGAGATGGAGAGTAGAGATTAGATCGGTTCCATTTTTGTCGTCTTTAAGTACAGTGTTAGCGATTATGATCATTGCTTCTTTGACAACTTCTCCATCTGAAAATGCCTTCTTCTTCTTGATCAGAAAATGTGTAGCTCTAAATGAGGCTTGGGTTGCTTTTTGTGACTTTTTCGTGAAAAAAAAAGACTTTTGCTTAGACAAAGCTACCTTTAGCTCACTGGCTTTTTCTGCCCGTAGTGCGCTTCCCGGTGGTTACTTAGCATGGTAGCTTTTTTGACACTTAGTGAAGTGTCTCTCAACATTGTGCCGCTTTGCTGTCGCCACAGTCGCCCCACAAATGAGACATACACAGGTTTCTTTCACACTCCCAAAAAAGAACTCCTTCTCCCATTCGTTGTAAAAGTGATAAGTTTTCTTTCTTTTTTCTGACATATTTTTGGGGGAACAAACTGCATTTATCACAGCGTCCATCTGTGCTGTGCCCGCTTAGTCTTAGTCTTAGCTTAGTCTCCATTAGCACTGGTTTTGTCATGCGCACAATACTGACCTTTGAACTTGAGTAGGTCAGAGTTCACTAAAACTTATCTAAACTTCATGTATAATGAACATATTTTTAAGATATTGCCATTTTTAAATCTATATGAATGCAAGTGTGATTTA
>JAFFST010054258.1:10179-23994 GCA_022414735.1 Noturus placidus
ATTAGGTTTAGGGGGCAATCACTTTTTCACACAGGGCCATGATGGTTTGGATTTTTTTTCACCTTTAATAATAAACACCTTCATTTACAAATTGCATTTTGTGTTTACTTGTGTTGTCCTTGACTATTGTTTAAATTGTTTTGATGTTCCGAAACACTTAAGTGTGACAAACATGCAAAGGAACAGGAAATGAGGAAGGGGGCAAACACTTTTTCACACCACTGTATTATATTATTTCCTTTTTAGAGGATGAAATGTGGTCCCACCTTTCATGTGGTAAAGAGTGTTAATGCTGGAACTTGTTCACAGTTATCATGAAAGTAGAGGTAGAATAAAGATTCACAAAATTATTAAAAAAAAAAAAGTTAGCTAGCACCGTAAAAAATCTGATGATACAAACAAACCGAAGGCTACTAACTAGCTAAAACTGGCTAAGGCTAACCAACAACACCTTCATTCCTCATCTCTCAAATGTTAGCTAGCATGATGATAACTCTGACAACACAAAGTAACTGAATGCTAATAGCTGTCACGGTAATAGTATTAAGTCTTGCTCTCACTGTTATACCTGTTCAACTGATTGGTTTGAAATTGAGATTGAAGTTGCGATGCTAAAAAAAAATCACCTCCTGACTGTACAAATAATTAAGTAAAAAAAAAAAAACATCAAACAACTATGAGGTAAAAAAGTAGAGATACTTTAAAAACAATGAAAGAAAAAAAAAACCCCTGGCCTTAGCAAGGTTAGCATGGTTAGTATGTATTCATAAACCCTTGCCTTTTTAATGAATGTAAAGTTGTAGAGCTTAGTTGTTCCTAGACCATTAGTTTACATTTTTGGACAGTACAAAATATTCTAAGCAATTTTATTCAATGTAGATTATTTTACTGGTTTAAAAACCATTTTTAGTGTTTAGAGGTTTAATGCTAAAATGTACACAGGCCACAGTTTTATTCTGATGACACACTATATTAGTGCTAAACATTTTAAACTGATTGGATGGTTGAACATCTTGTTATATCAATCTTATGACCCTTCAGTTCTGTGCCATCAAGCCATCCTCTTTAGCCTAGTTCTTGGATTTATGCTGAAATTATAATCTCCTTTAGACCATATCTCTTGAGTTAAACTCCAAGGAACTGTGTACTTAATATTAATATTAGCTTGATCATTTGCTTTGCTTTTTTTCTGATGTAATGACTGGAAATGAAGCCTTAGGCTCTGAAATGTAAAGCCGAGGTTAACCGTCGATAACACCGGTGACTGAGTTCAGAGCTGGCACTGATCACCCAAGTACATTCTAACACATTGTCAACTTGCAGTTTGTAAGGTTGACGTGCTGCTGCTGATAAACGTTATTAGCCCTGTTTGTGGGCGGGGCTTCCTGGTGTACAAGCCAACAAGATCTACGTCACATGCTCTGAACACTGGAAATCTCATTAACCTACTAATGAAATAAGATGATACATGCAGATATATTGGGCCATTTGTGTGAAAAATATAGTACAATACTTGAAGACATTTCTATGGTACATGACCTGTAGGCATGCAACCAAATATGAATATGATAATGTATATTATATTATTATTAAAATACAAACAGAAGGTTTGCAAGGAAGGCCTCTGGTTTGTGTATAAGACATGGGATCCCACAGGATGCAGCAGCAAAGTCACGTGAACGTGTGAGGTTTTATATGATTTTAATGTAGACATGAGCCAATGGTTAGAGTAGATATGAAGCTTGTGTCACAAACAAAGACCATGTTTATTCATATGAACCTGTGGTGCTACACCATGCATTTACAGACTCCTTATTAACTGTCTGGTCAGGGTCACGGTGCTTTAAATTAGGCTACAAGTTTGTTTATATTTTGGGAAATAGAACGAACTAAATTTGTTAGAAAATATTACGGACAGATACAAACAAATATAATAACTTCCAGCCAATTATGGACCTGAGTGATGTAGCTGAGATTGAGTAACTGTCAGATCTAAAAAATTAAACAGAAAACACCACCAACAACAAAAACCTTCTGGTTTAGGCCACTCCCACTTCAGGTTTAAATCCAAAGACAGATACAGATTTGGAGCACTAAACAGATACAGATAGTGGCTTTGTCTGCAAACAAAACAATAATGCATTTTAAATAATAACATTTTTTATTTAATTCAACATCTAGCAAAAGTAATAATTTTACACTGAAAAAAATCTGTAAAAAGTTTAAAGGTTTTCAAAAGTGCTAAAATTCATTCAGTGCTTAACATCAGATAAGTTGTTTGCAATCAGTATTTTTGTAATTATTATTATTCAAATAATAATAATATATTTTTTTTAAATATAGGAACATATTGCCCAGCCTTAAATGATTAAAACCATTACACAGGAAGATGTGTACTTCCATTGGTAGTTTGATTGATAATTCAACAGGATATACTGTATGACTAAGAAAGTACTGCGGTGTGATGATGATAAGCATGCACATAAACAGACTCACAGTTGCTATGGCGATTGTTATAAATCATGCAGTCTTAACAGTGTAAGCCTCATTCTCTCAAAACCACAAACCTACGCTCTGGGATTTCTTCTAGCGGTTTTGCAACCAAGCCAAAGATTTGTTCGACTATGCAAATGTTCTCTTCCACAGATAACCATGAATAAAGACGAAGAACCACAAAACAAAACAAAAGAAAAGAAAAAAAAAGAAGAAGGAACGTATGATGATCTTCAAAACCAGTTACTAAATGGATCCTATTTCTCAAAAGCGCTTTGACATGCTTTTTATCACATTTAAAAACATACACAAAACGGGAATTTTTTATTTATAAGCAGCGTTAAATTTTCAGATGCCTCCAAAACTTGCCGTGGGCTTGTTTCCGCTCCTGTGTGCTTCACTCTGCCTCATTAAGGAGCACTACTGTTCTTTCCACTCGCCATTTCCAGGACCTTTGGGTGTGATGTGAATATCAAGTGGTCCTCTAAGGCAGAGCCCCTTAAAAGCTGTTTTAGCATTTAAAATCTATGCTTGTGCTCCAATAATTGCTGGACCTGTGCGTGTTTTATGGAGTGCAGATGAAGTGTAGTCAAGTCTATTGTATTATGATCTATTATCTGGGTTATTACATCTGGGTTATTACATTTTTGGTAATGCACATCCAAAGAACTTCATGGCACAAATGTAGGCCTACATAGACAACTGACATAAACCTACGGGAGCAAATATAAATTGCCTGCTTTTGTCAGTTGTGATGTCAACTTGACTTAACCCTCAAATCAATTTTTGTTGACAATAATCAAGAAAACGCTCAGTGTACACAAAGATCACAAAATGGCTCTACAAACCAAACATACTCTGATTTAGAGTCAAAGAAGATATATGTACATACCTCTGTCATTGAAATCTTATACGCAGATCTATAAATTTCTCTTTACAAACGGGAACGAGGAACCACAGAAACAATGCAGAATATACACTGATCAGCCATAACATTAAAACCACTGATAGATGAAGTGAATAACATTGATTATCTGGTTACAATGGCACCTGTCAAGGGGTGGGATATATTAGGCAGGAAGTGAAGTCAGTTCTCGAAGTTGATGTGTTGGAAGCGGGAAAACTGGGCAAGCGTAAGGATCTGAGCAACTTTGACAAGGACCAAATTGTGACGGCTAGACGACTGGGTCGGAGCGTCTCCAAAACAGCAGGTCTTGTGAGGTGTTCCCGATATGCAGTGGTATATACCTACAAAAAGCGGTCCAGGGAAGGGGAACTGGTGAACCGGCGACATGGTCATGGGCTCCCAAGACTCACTGATGTGCGTGGCGAGCAAAGCCTAGCCCGTCTGGTCCGATCCCACAGAATTGCTGAAAAAGTGAACGCTGGCAATGATAGAAAGCTGTCAGAACACACAACGCATCACAGCTTGCTGCGTAGCCGCAGACACATCAGTGACCCCTGTCCACCACCTACAATGGGCACGTGAGCATCAGAACTGGATGGCGGCCTGGTCTGAAAAATTACGTTTTCTTTTACGTCACGTAAAAAATCTTCCAGAGCGATCCAGAAAGAGAGGCTGGTGAGGGATGGATTGTTTATAGCTGCTGTAATGTAAATGATAACAGAAATTCACTTGTTTCACATACGTACCACAACGTTTAAAGTAACTTTTAATTGATAAAAGGTATGACGGGTTGTTCTTTAACTAACAAACTAAATTAACTAAAGTTGTCCTGAAGGGCGTATATACAGACAGGTGACTGTATGTGGAGTGACAGACACCAAAAGATGGATAAGAAGTCCAGGTATGTTGTGGTGTTGTGATGATAGTGATGTAGACATAGTGATGTAACACATCACTCCAAAACCTCCCATAGGAGTTCAATTGTGTTGCAGTCTGGTGAGTCTGAAGGTTAAAACATCATTTACATCCTTTTCATCCACACTGGACCATTCCGTGAGCCCTTGTTTCATACTGGAAGAGGCCACGCCCATCACAGAAATGTTTCATCACAGGATAAAGGTAATCGGAAACAGGATCGATTTGTAGGGACTCTTCCCTCTAAGGGGACAGGTGAACTCAAACCATGACAGCAAAATAAGTAAATGCCACAGCAGTGTGGAGAGACACTGTTTTTCACTTTGTCACCTGTATGTCTGTGTCCTTTGTTTCTTTTCTAGAATTTTGTTTCTAGATCCTTCTGTTGATTAATCCGTGGATAATGGAAGAAAGTATTTAAGTCGCCGGAAATTGGTTTATTACGTTCAACATTGTATTTTATCAATATTAATTACTCTCGATATAAATGACTTCCTGCTTTTCATTATTTTTCACTAAGTTGCAGCATAGCATAATTTGGCCAAAGTGCATCATTTCTTTCAGTCGGCATTTTTGGTTTTACTGCTCCTTGTCACAATTAATTTAATTATTCTTTTCTTTTTCTTTAAACAGGCATGCCCTACTACACCTACTATTCATTAAGCTCACTCCTATTTCAGTACATAATATCATATTTTTATGAAAACAGTTTTAAGGTACTTAATATTTTTAGCAAACAGTGTTTCTTTACTTTTTCCAGCTGTAATTTAAATGTAATGTATTTCAGGGCAACTGGTAGAATAATTTGCTCTCATGTTGTTTTCGTTCTGCGTTCACTTCACGGTCAATGGTCTGTTATCTGACTGTGTTCACCTGTTCCGTGTTAGCGCAGTGATTAGTTTGTCTATGCCTACCCTCTTTCTATGTCTCTTCACCAAGTCTTATCGTGCTCCTGTATTGCTATGTCTACGCCTCATATTCTGTTCTGTACTGTGTTACGACACCTCGTCGTAACCTTTTTTCCTGTTTTGATTATGGATTGTTCTTGTTTTCATGTTGTGTGCCTGTGCTCTCTCTCCTGCTTGAAAGTTGTTTTGAGTCATTACACAAGGTGTTCTCTCTTCACATTTCTACTACTTCTATATTCAGTATCCCAGGATCATCTTGTTCTCTTGCGGTACCCTAATTAAAACGATCTGCAGTCTGATTAACAATACAGCTATATCAGCCCCGGGTTTGCTGTATTTGCATGCAACACTGACACCTCCTTCACAGGGGGAGAGAGAGTGATTAATAATTCTGCCGTAGCTGCAGTGTATTCTGCATTTTTGAGTGTAGGGAACTGTATAGGAGACCAAATTGTCCTGCTATCAGATCACACTGTGCACCATTCATTTGTAGCAGTGTGACTCAACTCGTTTAGCACGGGCTCGATTGTCACACTTTTCATTCTGTCTTTTGTTTTAAATAACTCGTATCCAAACACATGTAACGAGACCCAGGATTGTCGGATCGCACAAAATTCATAGAACATTCGTAGGAAAATATCTCATTAACATCATGAGGTATTAGAGATACTGTAGTTGAGACAACAAACTTTATACAGACCGAATGGATTACGCAGTGACAGAGAAACTGACATCAAAAAGTTTTCAAAATATATAAGCTTTTTAAAAACAATATCAACAGGGCATGTTGTTCTAGGAAACGAATCCATGGCCATGCTGGTGTGATATGATCCTGAGGTAGATTACTTTCATATCTGCATGTGTTTTATTCAGCTTATACCGCAGCAAATTCATTTATTAACAAACAACAAGTTGCGCTTTTTAAACATTGAGTAGCATTGAATTTATTACACACATCATAGCAGTGAAAACAGTCGACTTTTTTGTGCCACCAGTCTCGATATTATAACTGTCTTCTGAAGTTTATAAGACAAAACACTGGAACGCTCAAGTGTGTCACTTTCTGATTCAAGAATAATACAACAATGCATAAAATAAGAGTGTAGACATGAGCATTTGTTTGAGTCATAAGGTCATAAGGTGAACAAAAAACAGACTAGATCCTTTTTAATGGCTCTGTTTAAATGCTGTTTGGGGTACAAACATGCTTATTTCGAAATATGAAAGCAAATTTAATGAGGCATGCGCTTAACCAATCAGAAATATCCTAGTAGTACAATTGTAATAAAGCATATTATTAGGGGGAATGGTTATAGCATGCCATGACCTTTATTTTTGTTTTAATATGGAATGCTTAAATGAACTTTTTCACCATGTTGCTCTTCCCTTCTCAGGTTATGTGCAGTGGCTGAGCTGTGATATGGCTGAACGGGCCAAGCAGGCCCAGAATTCCCTGCTGCAGCGCTGTGTCCATCTCCACCTCCGCTCCCTTTGGCCTACTGTGAGCGTCTGATCCTGCCTGACCCCCACCCACCCACCCGCGCCCTCCCTGGGCTTCCCAATCACCAGGTCTCCTGGCTTCACTGCGGGCCCACCATGGGAGGATGCCTCTCCAAACCCAAACCAGGTGACACACACACACACACACACACACACATACACATACACTCTCTCTCACCCTCAAATCCTGTAATAATTGGCACTTGTTTCTCCGCCTATATATAGGTCAGTCTAACCTGCCCCCCCGACCCACCCACGACCCCCGTGTGGCTTGGCTTTCTTTCTGTGCTGCAGGAATTTTAATGCTCTCAATTGCTCTCTGTGTTTAATGGGGATTAAACAGAAATATGAGTGGCAAGTGTTTGAATGTTGCTTCTGTTTTTTATTTTTTTGTTTGTTTTTTTATATCTTGAGTAGCTGAAGGGCAGAAATATGGTTTCATCTGTCAACAGGCTGGCTTTTTTTTCTAGCTGTCAGAGTGTAGGCACATGGATTTTTAGGAAGCAGCGAGATCAAACAGAGTGAACCTATGCTGTGACACAGTATGCCTTTTATCATGCCAAAAATAAATAAATAAATAAAATAATAAACAATTCGATATTTCAGCGAAAAGCTATTCAGTGTACAAAAAGCCTTCCAGTTCTTGTATTTCCCACTTGGCCCAAATGCATTCGATCTGGAAAGATGTGTTTAGTATATATATCCAAAGCCCCATTGGAAATTCTGAGTGACATCACTGAAGAAGTGGATGTGGTTTGAAGCAGAGATTTTCTCATTTATTTTCTTTTTACAGAAAAGCTCTTGAAAGAGACTGACTTCACTCATTACCTCATCGAGTTCTCGAATCTGATTGGTCAGAAGGTGGCGATTCATTTCCTATAACAGCAGCTCTGACAGTGTTGCTAGGATCGAGACACGGGTTGAAATGAAGGCACTCGTTCACATACGTTAGTGTTTCTATAGTCACAGCTCACACAGGGACTTGTACGGTGGATGCTCCACATAACCAAAGCCTCATAATAAACAGTGTCAGTTCGTTGTAACAGTCAGAGCTATTCAATTAACATGACCACTACAGGAAAGCCTTCAGGATGAAGGACCATGGATTTCCTTGGTAACGGTTTCTAGGTAACAAGGGGGAAATTGTGTCATTTTGATTGTACCACCATGTCGTAGATTCTTACTTGGAAAGATTTCTGAGAACTCTCTGGAAGATGTTATTCAATAGTGTTTTCATTTGACATTACATGAAATACTAACTCAGATCATTTGCTTGGTTTTAACACTGTTTGCTAGTGTGTATGAATGTGTGATGGTAGAATAAAGGGTATGGAAAGAGAGAGAGATACACAGAGAGAGAGAGAGAGAGAGAGAGAGAGAGATGTGAATAAGTCAAATAGAAAGTCAGCATTTATTATATTTAGTAAAATATTGATAATTATTTAGAAGTGGTATCCATATGGTACTGCATTTTATACATACATTTATCATTCCATAGCTGCATGTTCACTTCCTCTGTAACTCAATGGCGTTTGGATTTCTGGTCTGCGAGTAAATGCTACACAATGCATTTCAAGCAAACTACAAAATATACTCTTTATAGCGTGTACTGAAGAGCTAGGTCTTGTTTAGCTGCCACAGTGTCACTAATTATAAAGCATTCTTTCTTCTCCACCGCCGACTCGGTCGTCTCTTATGATTTTCCATTGACTTTAATTAAGCTTCGCTCAGCAGGTGAGAATTCTCTCTGAGATTAAGGCGTAAGACCTGGGTTCTCAGAAAATGATTTTCCAGCCGCTGAGAGAGAAAGCAGGTTCTGCACTAGCTTGTGGCGGAACCGCGTTACACAATCATGTTTAACGTTATAGGAATGATTCGTGGAACGAATCAAACATCACGCGGCATGCTGTCATCTGAATATAATCAATGTCCTTCAACGTTTTTATTAGTTCCTCTTATACGACAGCAATTTGGAAAAACCTGTCCGTGGAGCGTCCAGCATACAATCCTCTATCTAGGTTGTTACTATATTTCTTCAAGAAGGAAAATAATCTATCTGTGCTGCAGTCTCTGTACCGTATCACATCCATCCATCCATTTATACCACTTATTCTTCCTTCAGGGTCACGGAGAACCTGGAGAATATCCCAGGGAGCATCGGGCACAAATTGGGGTACAGGTGTGCCAATCCATTGCAGGGCACAATCACATAGCGCTTTTATCCAAAGCGCTTTACATTGTGTCTCATTCACCCATTCACACACACACCAATGGTAGCAGAGCTGCCATGCAAGGCGCATGGCATGCCATCGGGGGCAACTTAGGGTTCAGTGCCCAATTACGGGATTAGTGGACAACCCGCTCTACCGACTCAACCCACACCCGACATATACATTCATACACTAAGGACACGCCAATACCGTGCATACCATGCATACCAGGTCTTTGGACTGGGGGAGGAAACCGGAGCACCCGGAGGAAACCCCACAGCGCGGGGAGAACATGCAAACTCCGCACATATATGGTCACACTGTGGGAATCGAACCCCAGACCCTGGAGGTGTGAGGCGAACGTGCTAACCACTAAGCCACCGTGCGCCCCATATCACATAGAGTAGAGTTTAAATGAAACTAAAAAATGTTCAATGTTCAAACTCTGATTTGCTTTTGTATTTGTGATGCCTTGGCAGTAGAGGTCAAAGTTGAGCTCACTCTACTGGAGAAGGAGAAGGAAGCGGACCTGATGTCTCCGAACGGTAAGGCTAGTCCGTTCTCGGAGTGTCATCCGAACGGTTCTCTGGGTCACTGCTCGGATGACGACTCGTCCGTCCTGCGTCCCTCACACAAACACCGAGACTACATCGAGGCCACAGTGTGCCATGTCAAAGACCTGGAGAACGGACAGTAAGACGCACGTTTTTATTTACGCCCTGCGCACTTCCAGTGTTGTGTGAATGTTTTATGTTCATGTGTATGAGGGGACACGTGTGGAGCATGACGGAAATTTGTGCTTGATGTAAACATCAGCATGGATCCGTGAATGAAAATGATTTATAGTGGTATGTTTCCTCTGGGAAATTCACATACTGAAGGAATAGGCCTTCAGGCATTTTTAACAGAAACCTGTTGCTCAACTTTGTCACTAAATGTTTATTCGAAACGTATTTTTACAGAATTTCAAGGTATTTTTAACTAACCTCATAATTTGTGTAATTTGTGATTTACAGTAAGAGATGAGATGATTTTTTTTTTTTCAAGACATAAAACGTGTGGTTTTGATGTTAAAAACCTTTGGGTTGTAAGTTTGGTTTTATTGCTCTAGCATTACAGTAATATTAGTGTTTAATCTGTCTTTTCTTGTTGCACATTTTAAATGCTATATAGTTTTAGTTAATTTAGTTAGACTTTGATTATAAGTGAGTTTTGAGGAAGCAGATTTCCGTTCCTTTTTTCTTACAGTGTCTTGCATAAGTTTGAACCCCCTTTGAAAGTATCCCCAACTGTAGATTTTACAAGAAATGGACTTAAGTAGGATTCTTTCACGAATCTACGCAAAATAGCTCGTCATAATGAAATGACCAGAAAAAACAACAACAACAACAATACAGTTTGCAAAACTATTTACAAATTCAAAAACTATAAAAGTATTGATTCCATATTTATTCACCCCTATTGCTTTGAAACCTCTAAATTAGTTTCGCCATCAGAAGTCTTTTAATTAGTTGAATGGAGTCAAAACCATTCGTGCAAGACAACGTTCTGGAAAAGTATGAATCAGGGTTCGGTTATAAAAGAAAACAGAACAAAGAAATCCTATCCTTTGCTGTGGAAAAAAAAGCCAGTGACTGGGTTAAGAGGGCATTACAAAAATACAGGGGTATAAGGAAATGAGCTGAAATTCTTTGTCCGTGGTAATCACGCAAGTATAAAGGACTAGGTTGAAAGCGTCGGGGTGTTTCTTTAATGGTGTGTGATGGATCTTGCAGGATGCGTGAGGTGGACTTGGGGCCGGGCAGAGCTCTGCTCATTAAAGAACATGGGGAATTCTCTGCCATGGCACACAAATGCCCACACTATGGAGCACCACTGGTTAAAGGTGAGGAAGGTCTTCCATGGGTTTTTTTTTTGTTTTTTTTTTTGCTTAGCAATGGTGCAGAACGAGCTCCAAACAGGAAATTGACTGTAAAGAGATTGCTGATTTACGAAACTTGGTTAGAAATCATTGGATTAAAGTAAAAGTGTTTAATACGTGTCTGAACGTTTACTGTATCCTGTGGCAGGAGTTTTATCTAAAGGACATGTTCGGTGTCCGTGGCACGGAGCCTGTTTCAACATTGCAACCGGAGACATCGAGGACTTCCCTGGTCTGGACAGCCTTCCCACTTTTCAGGTGATTCTTCAAGTTTAGTCCCAGGCTTCTCCTCATATACCATTGTTATGCAATACTGATGTCCTCTTAAAGGAATACTTACTTTGTCTAAAGAAACAAAACAACAACAAAAATTAATGTAGTCAATTTTTACCTTTACCCTAAATGAGCCAAGTCTTATTCACGAGAGTGGTGTAAACCTGAGGACGCATGTTTAATTTGAAAGAAGAAAGAAATGTAAGACACAGACAGGTCACTCACATTTAAGTTCTTTTTACCACAGGTCAGAGTTGAAAAGGAGAAGGTGATCATACGGGCAAACAAACAGGTAAAGCACTCTTTTCGTCTGATGTGTGAGGTGTACAGTAAGTGCGTGAAGCAGAGGTATAACAAGCATCAGTTTTTGTTATGAATGTGTGGTGTAACAGGCTCTACAGACCCAGAGGAGGACAAAGGCCATGGCCAAGTGCTCAGCCGTCATCAACTCCAGTACAAGCTTTAGCCACGTTCTCATCATTGGATCAGGTTAGAACCCTACACACCTGCTCGAACAAAAGCAATACTTTAGCTGCGACAAGTCAACGTCAACTATCAAACTGATTTGGAGTACATAACGTCTGTGTATGACAAACGTGTCCAAATGTATCAAATAGTAGAGAACAGTAGAGAACACTCTTTTAAAGTGTTGAAAAAACACCTTTTCTACCCAACACTGAACTTCAAAAGTTTAAAAGTTCAAAAAAATGTCTCTGCTTATAATAGATGTCTGACCATTGTTGGCTTTGCCCGGTTAGAGGCTTCTGCCCAACATGGGACATCATCCAGGAGGAGACCTCTGCCCAACACTGGGGTCTTGCCCAGCTGGAAGCATTTGTAGAAGGCCTCTGTCCTACATGGGGCTTTGACTAGCAGGAGGCTTCTGCCCAAACAGAAGCTTCTGTACAACATGGGGCTACGCCCAGCAGGAGGCTTCTGCCATACGAGGGGCTTCTGTCCAAACAGGGGCTTTCATCCAGTCAGGGGCCTCTGCTCAACATGAGGCTTTGGCCCACTGGAGATTTCGGCCTGACCAGATGCTTCTGCCCAACATGGAGGCTTCTGCGCAACCAGGAGATTCTGCTAACTATGTTTCTTCACCCAGCTGGAGGATTCTACCCAAACAGGGTCTTCTGCCCAAACAGAGACTTTGATTAACATCAGGCATCTGCCCAACCAGGAGCTTCTGCTCAAGAGAAAGCAGCAGGCTTCTCCCCAGCATGCGCTCCAGCAGGAGACCTCTGCCCAACCAGGGACTTCTGCCCAAATAGTGGCATGATTTGCCCGCAGCGGTCTTCTGTCTCCAGTCAGGGGCTTCTGACTAACATGAGGCATTGCCCAGCAGCAGGCTTCTGCCAAAAATAGGGCTTTGCCTAGCAGGAAATTGGAGTCCAACATGGAGCATTGCCAAGGAGGATGCTTCTGTCCAGTTAATTGATTTGCCCAGCAGGAGGCTTCTGTCCAACATCATCACACATAATTTCACATATGAGAGTCCAAAAAACAGATTTTTTTTTCCTGAAAGAATTCTCCCTTGGCCAGTATTAGTTCTTGTCTGGACCAGAGTGACACTCGCTCGTGATCTCATGTTTCCCACACTCACTACTATTGAACATTTTCTCTCAGGTCCTGCTGCGTTGGTGTGTGCAGAGACACTGAGACAGGAAGGCTTCACTGACCGCATTGTGATGTGCAGCATGGACAAACACCCTCCGTATGACAGGCCTAAACTGAGTAAGGTTTGTACAGAGTCACTGCAACACACCGCGCAGT
Source organism: Noturus placidus (assembly GCA_022414735.1). Classification (NCBI taxonomy): domain Eukaryota; kingdom Metazoa; phylum Chordata; class Actinopteri; order Siluriformes; family Ictaluridae; genus Noturus; species Noturus placidus. The sequence continues at coordinate 23,080 of JAFFST010054258.1, forward strand.
GCAGGAAAGCCGTGTTCACCTCGGGGCCTGATTAACCTGACCAACCCAACGTGTGTTTCAAACCTTCTTACTCCAAGTCCTAGCTCTATAACCTGCTTTTAGATCTGACTGTTTTCTCTACAATACACTTCCCAGCTAAGCTAGTTTCTTGCATGGACTTGGATTTTGTCCCCAATTTAAAGTTGGTCAGACAAGACATGTTTGGTGGCCAAAGTTTGGGTTTCTGGTCACTAGTAATATCCACTTCAGACACCAAATATGTCATGGGCAGCGTGCAGAGTTCATCTGTTTAATTTGATTCCAAATTAGATTTTCTCCAGCCTAGTTGTTAACACAGAGTATGTTTGTGCTTCTTTGTCTTTATAGTCATTAGACAGCACAGCTGAGCAGCTACAACTGCGCCCGACAGAGTTCTTCCAGAGCCACGATATCGAACTGCTGCTGGAAAAAGAGGTACACTTTATCTTCTATATTCCTCAATGATTAAGCAATATCCCTTTCTTTTTCATATTGCTTTACAATATACAGCAGTTCTATAAACAAGAAAAGAATACTGACTAAGTGACGTTTCAGACACAATATGGCCAAACGTTCTGCTTATTTTTTGCTCCGTTAGCAGAAAAAGATCCAGAAGAAGCGTCACTCACTTTATAGCACGTCATCTGTTCCCGCTAAAGTTGCTCCTGGTAAAATTTGGCTTCCCGTCTTCCTTTTCATCTCACAAGTTTTTGTGTTTTCGTGTTCAGTTTTTCAAGCGCTACTAGCACTACTGTAGTAACAGTTTCAAACTGGAAAGTGGACATTTATGCACTGAACACAGACGAGTGGAGAGATACACACAGTGAAACGTCCCAGTCTGGTTAAAGGAAATATCAGCACTCTTGGAACGCCGCTTTAGGGGACCATGGACCATAT
>JAFFST010054258.1:35879-48699 GCA_022414735.1 Noturus placidus
GTGCATGAGTACGGGCATAAGTGTGAAGCTTGTGGGACAAGAGCAGCATTCATTTACGAATAAGAAGCACACAAGTCCTTTTTTTAGGGCTACGTCCGTGGTTTGCTCCAAAATATGGGAATCATTCCAAAACCAAACTATATTACTACCATACATGTATTTCTGTACAAACTGGCCCAAACTTTAAATTTAAAATAATCTGGTACAGACCATTCCCACTTCCAGGTCAATTCCAAACAGAGAGACAGATATAAATACTTTAGGCAGTAAATAGATACAAATACAGATAATGGCACTGTGTTACACCCCTGTAGTAAATATGATGCATAGAGTGGAAGAGTGATGGATGAAATGCGAGCTTTTGAACAGCAGTGTATGTACAGTATGCCGTGTGTTACAGCTGTAATGTTCCTCCACATCTGGATTCCACAGTAAACGTGATCTCTGTATTTTTCTCAGATGATGCAGACGAATGTGGATGGAGTGTTTGCTGGTGGGGATGTAGTGACGTTCCCGCTGGCTCTCCGTGGCAATAAGAAGGTGAACATCCCTCACTGGCAGATGGCTCATGTCCACGGTAAGCACCATGCAACAATTGTTCGGTACAACATACTGATTTTACCATTAAATATCTTCAGTGGACAGATTTATTTGGATTATAATGATGTGTATAATTAATTCAGTCTAAAAGCAGCACTTTGTTGTCTGCAGGGAGGGTTGCTGCTCTGGGTATGATGGGAAAAGCGTCAGATATTCGAACGGTGCCTTACTTCTGGACGGCGATGTTTGGAAAAAGCATACGCTATGCAGGTGAAGATTCCACTTCATTATACTCATTCCCAACAGGCTGCCTCTTGTTTTAAACGATCTTACACATTCGTCATTTTCTTGGTGAAGGATACGGGGATGGTTTTGATGATGTCATCATCCAGGGAGACTTGGACGAGCTGAAATTTGTGGCGTTCTACACGAAGTAAGTAAATAACCACAATGTAGAATCTTTTTATAACATATAAATCTCCCAAAACAGTCAGTACCTGTTCCCCCAGTCTTGCTTGTTCTCACCTATCGTATGGTGACTACCAGCCAGAGAGACAGAGAGGGAGAGAGAGAGAGAGAAAGAGAGGGAGTGGAAGAGAGACAGTCAGAGAGAGAGAGAAATAGTGAGAGGGAGAGAAAGTGAAAGAGAGACTGTCAAAGATAGAGAGAGAGTGAGAGGGTGAGATAGAGAGAGATAGAGAGATAGAGTGAGGGAGAGAGAGAGATAGATAGAGATAGAGAGAGAGATAGAGTGAGAGAGATAGAGTGAGGGAGAGATAGAGAGAGAGAGAGAGAGAGAGAGTGAGGGAGAGAGATGAGAGAGAGAGAGAGTGAGAGGAGAGAGAGAGTGAGGGAGAGAGATAGATAGAGAGAGAGAGAGAAAGAGTGAGGGAGAGAGATAGAGAGAGAGAGAGTGAGGGAGTGAGAGAGAGAGAGAGAGTGAGGGAGAGAGATAGAGAGAGAGAGAGAGAGAGAGAGTGAGGGAGAGAGATAGAGAGAGAGAGAGTGAGGGAGAGAGAGAGAGAGAGAGAGAAAGAGAGAGAGTGAGGGAGTGAGAGCGAGAGTGATAGATAGAGTGAGGGAGAGAGAGAGAGATAGATCAATAGATCAAAAACGATCTAAAGAGATAAAGATTTAAAGAGATAGTGTCAATACAGAAATGACACTGCTATGGAGCATATAAATATAAATTAAATGGAGCTCATGGTGCTTTCTCTGCCTCCACTGTCTCTGTAGGAGTGAGGAGGTGATCGCCGTGGCCAGTATGAACTACGACCCCATTGTGTCTCGGGTTGCAGAAGTCTTCGGTTCCGGAAAGACGGTTAAGAAGCGTGATGTGGAGTGAGTACATATTCCGTTTAAACTCTGGATCAGCAGATCAGACCTGCATCCTTCACTTTCATAATTACACACATCTACTATTAATACCACTGCACGCATGCACTCTAAGATGGTATGCTTTACGATATTACGAATATATAAAAAAATAGAGATTTTTTTTTAGCAAGAATTAGCAGGACTCGCAGGACGCCATGGCAGTAAAATGTGTACAATTGCTCTATTCAAACCCCTTTGTATCCTTAAACCAGGACTGTATGCAGACCTGCCAGCCTCCGAGAGGAATAACATGTAGTACAATTTCACAAGAGGGGAGTTTAAATGGTTGAGGCAGGGTTTTGCACTTTGGTTTCAGATGGAGGCGGGGCTAATTTACAGGGCAGAAAAAAAGAAAACCAGGCAGAGATGGATCGAGTCAGATTCATTGCATGGTATCATGGAGCATATTTGAAATAAGTAATGTATGCTTACTACTAAGTAGTAAAAATCTTTGTAAAACAGTAAACGCTTGGCCTTTTATTGTAAAAAAAACTTTTTTTGTCCTGTTATGTCTTATTTTCTGTTGTGCTTTCGTGAAATGAAGGATGTTCACCCACTGCAAGTACGTACACACACATCTGTGTCAATTATCTATCAATACACTTTCTGTATACCACAGCGCTGTTCAATTCTCCATTCTGATTGGTCGGTTACTCTGTTGATTCATTTTCACATTGAATAGATAGATAGATAGATAGATAGATAGATAGATAGATAGATAGATAGATAGATAGATAGATAGATAGAGAGTGGGAGGGAGGGAGAGAGAGATAGAGAGAGAGTGAGAGAGATGGAGTAAGAGAGAGAGAGAGAGTGAGATAGAGATGGAGGGAGAGAGAGAGATTGATAGATAGAGAGAGAGAGAGAGGGAGGGAGAGAGAGAGAGGGAGGGATGGAGAGAGAGATAGATTGAGAGAGATAGTTAGATAGAGAGAGAGTGAGAGAGATGGTGTAAGAGAGAGAGAGTGAGAGAGAGAGAGATTCATAGATAGAGAGAGAGAGATTCATAGATAGAGATAGAGAGAGAGAGATAGTTAGAGATAGAGAGAGAGAGAGTGAGGGAGAGAGAGAGAGGGGGAGGGTTGGAGAGAGAGAGAGATACTAAAAGAGAGAGAGAGGGTGAGGAAGATATATATATAGAGAGAGGGAGGGATGGAGAGAGAGATAGAGTGAGAGAGATAGTTAGATAGAGAGTGAGAGAGATGGAGTAAGAGAGAGAGAGTGAGAGAGAGTGAGTGAGATAGAGATGGAGGGAGAAAGAGATTGATAGATAGAGAGAGAGAGAGAGTGAGAGATAGCTAGATAGAGTGAGATAGAGATGGAGGGAGAGAGAGATAGATAGATAGATAGATAGATAGATAGATAGAGAGAGAGTGAGGGTGAGGGAGAGCGTGAAGGAGAGAGAGAGGGGGGAGGGATGGAGAGAGAGATAGAAAAAGAGAGAGAGAGAGTGAGGAAGATATAGAGAGTAAGAGAGAGATTTATAGAGAGAGTGAGAGAGAGAGAGTGAGGGTGAGGGAGATATAGAGAGAGTAAGAGAGAGAGAGAGAGAGAGAGAGAGTGTTGTGTCAACAACACGCACACATCAGTGTCACTTACTGTATCTAACAATACACTTTCTGTATACCACAGTGCTGTTCAATTCTCCTTTCTGATTGGTCGGTTACTCTGTCGATTCATTTTCACATTGAACAACATCACAGGTTATAAAGTAAGCGATAACATGAACGCACTTGATTTCCGTGACATTACATGCGACTACAATTTGCTGAAAAGCATACTGTGTCGTTCATTAGAAAATAAGGCAATCACTGGCAAATCGCTGCGGTATAAAAGAGGAATAAAACCCTTTGGAACATGCTGTTATGGGAAAATAATCCTTTTCGCGGCGGTAAAAGTATCTTCGTATGATTTTCTTTTAACATCATGTTTTATTCTTTCTTTACTTATTGTTTACTTTTCTTTGTTAAATCAAGTATACATACACTGAATCAATATCGAACACATGCTGATCGTGATTGTTGTTGTTGTTTTGCAGGACTGGAGATATGTCATGGTTGATAGATAAAGGTTTGCAGTGAGAATACACCAGTCTTTCATTCGGAGCTGTTTAATGTCAATGCTGCTGATTTGGGACCCTGCATGCCTAGCGGGACGAGTAGCTGAAGAATCTCCTGCACACTTACGCGGCGTAAATGCCAAACCTGGGCTCACATGTGGCATGAAGCTGTTTCCTGAAAGCCCAGGACTCTACACAGAGCTGTGAATACACCTACACTTAACACTCACCTTAAAATGAACCAGAGCTGCTTTGTAACGTCAGAACGGTTGGGTTCGGGACGCCGACGTGACGCCGAGCTTGGCCTTTTCTCGCTTGCGCACCAAGCGACTACCTGCACACAGTGTTTATAAAGAGGGGCAGTTTTGTTTGGTTTTGTACATGTAAATAGTTATTATGGTGGAAATGCATTGTACATGATGGGTTTGTTTCTACTAAACCTTGGCAAAGTTTGTATTCGCTACGGTAGTAAACGATCACACGCCTGGCTTTTATGTTTATGTCTGCAGCTTTTATGTTTGGAAGCCGACTTCGGTATGACGTTTGCTATGACATCGGCTCATATCCAAGAGAAGAAATCACACTGAATATTTAGAAATATAGGCTAATCAACTACGATCGTTAGGACACACGTACATCTTGCTTGAAGTCGGAGAAGGACCCAGGTCAGGTTTCAGGCTGTTTAGTGGGCATTTGGACGTCCCACGGGTCTTTGATGTAAGGGAGTCTTTTTTTTTTTTAATAATATTAAGAAGGCCTGGTATCACAGCAGACTAGTAGAAATATCTAATAAAATCAAATCAGTAGCTTGAACGGCCCTTTCAATGGAGAAAAGCATGTTCCTCTGGCATCAGGCCCTTAATGCTGACTAACAGCTCTTTAATATAAATGTACCTCTTATGGTAACTTTGGTTGCCTTGCTGGTTAATTGCACAAAAAAGTAATAAGTACATATTTAAAGCTATACCTCTATTATTATAATAATAATAATAAAAGAATAATAATAATAATAATAATAATAATAATGCTAGCGATATAAAACTATAAGCTTGTGTTTGCTGTTATCTTTTATTGATTGATGGATCGCCTGATTAATTGACTGATGAATAATTCTATTTTTTAGATAGTATGCAATAATTCTGAATGCTGAACTGGTAGTTTTGACCTCCTAAAGCTCCTTTTTGTTACTAACTCAGGGATAGGAGGATCATATAAAAAGGGGTTTGTGCTGTTGTAAACAAAAAATAATAAATTTCTTGCTTTTAAAATCTTCAGGTATCTTTCTTTCGCCTCTGAACTGAATTCTCGATTGTGATGGGTCAGGAGGAGCTAATTAATGATTCAATAATACGATCATGGATTATTATAGCAGCACGGTGTGAATAACTTCAACTGCACGATAAATCACGCGTACTGTATATTCATCCTCTATTATTCCCTCCACTGGCTCCCTGGCACACTGATGCTCTCCTACAAAGCCAAAAATATGCACCAGCACCCACCTACCTGAAGCACTGCACCACGCTCCCTCTGATCATCTTGCACTGCTCGACTCGTCCAACCATCTCTCAGAGTACAAGAAAGGCATGCCTCAAGATTCTTCTCTGTTCTGGAACTTAGGTGGTGGAATGAACTTCCCCTTATAATGTCCAACCAGCTGAATTACTCGCAGTCTTCAAACGACATCTAAAGACCGACCTCTTCCTGAAGTACTTAAATCAGCATTTTAATTGGAAAAAAATTGTTGTCTGTGTGCTTTTCTTACTATATTCCCTCCCCAACATAGCTTTTTAGACTGATATTCTTAGTCCATGACATAGCAGGATGTATTCATTGCTAGAGACTTCTGTAAGTCACTCTGGATAAGAGCATCTGCCAAATGGCTTAAATGTAAATGTAAGTGAAACATTACTATGAGTGTTGAAATGATCTTCACCATGGGCATATTGTGAATAAGACCTGGGATGAACACAGGACAGTCTTAATGATTACAGCAGCAGTTCTTCAGTTCAAACCTGTAGTAATCAAGTAAGATTATCTATTTAAGAAAGGGTTCTGAATCCTGAACACACATTAAGCTTACAAACCATGACATCAACGATTGCCATGTAGGGGGAATGTAACCATATAATGCCATGTAATAATGTATTGGGAATATAACCCTATTGAGTATAATAAAGGACAACCCTCTGAGACTCCAAAAGACTCTGCTGTTCAATTTCTCAGAAAGTGTTCAATGTCATGATTATTTCGTTTTATATTTGTCACGATTCCCCCTGTTGGCCAGGTGTGGCACTGCACCTTGGCGGGTTCTGGCGCCCTTTGGTGACCGAACACTTGCAATGACTATCCTCAGCAGCTCCACCCCAGTGTGCCAGTGGACTCCATTTCCCAGCAGCCACTGCAGGTCACATGGGTTCACTCGGGGTCATATGGATTCTGGCACCTGTGCCTTGTTTTGGTTAATGAACACTGGGGGGTATATATAGTGCTGGTAGAGCATGTAGTATTTGTCTTTCGTTGTGTGAGTGTGTATAAACTCCTGTCACCGTGTTTTGGAAATCAGCCTGAGAAGTAGGTTTTGTTTCATGTGTAGTAGCTCGAGTATTTTTGTTTCTAGTTGTTCTTTCAGGGTAGATTCTTTGTATTGTCTTTATTTGAGTTGTTTTGAAATTCACCAAATAAATACGCGAAAACCAGTCTGCGCCTGTTTCCGCCTCATCCAACCTCAGCGTGACAGAACGAAAGACCATATCAGGAAACAGCAGACATTATCATGGCGACAGTACGGAGAAGAAAAAAAACCAGACCCCGGACATCCACGCCCAGAATCCCAGAGCTGGATTCTAAGCAATTTCCCCAGGAGGTTTTTGTGGAATTACCGAACAGGTATGACGGTTTTTTCGGCTACCCTGCGTGTTTCTTGAGGGATTGTCAGACGTATTTTTCAAGCCTGCCACATCCTAAGCCCACAGAAGCTGACTCAGCGCGTAGCTGGACACAACAGTTGTTCGCCACCCAGTCCCTGGAACTGGAGTCTAGTCGGTTATTTATGAAAGCCTTTTTGAGAGAATTTGGCGAAACTGATGTGAAATACAATGTGGACCGTTATTAATTGGAGCTAACGTGGCAACCAACGCAGACTTACCGTTTCACGAACACTATGAAAGCGAGAACCAGATGTACGTTCTGCCCCCGGCCGACAGCCACTCTTCACCTGCGCCCATGCCCAAAACCCAAGCTCCACATGTGTTCCTGCCTGAAAGCCGCACGGATGTCATGGATTGCGGCCAGCTTCAGTTCGCAGCAGCGCGGCTACAGCGGCAATCCGACCAGCTTGTTGAGCTGAGACAACTAGGGCTAGCAGACACTCCGCTGGGTACGACGCTACAGGAACGCATCACCCAGGGTCTAGAGGACCTCAAGCATATGTTTGCCCTATTTCAACAGCAGCATCCGAACGTGTTTACCGACTTTGTTTTTTCCACCCCATGTTTACGATTCAGTCTACGTCCCTGTCTGAGCCAGCCAGCCCAGTTTCCCTCGCGTCCACATCTGCGCTCCCAGCTTCCCTCGCGCCCACGTCTGAGTGCCCAGTTTCCCTCGCGCCCACGTCTGAGTGCCCAGTTTCCCTCGCGCCCACGTCTGAGTGCCCAGTTTCCCTGTGGCCCACGTCTGAGTGCCCAGTTTCCCATGTGCCCACGTCTGAGTGCCCAGTTTCCCTCATGCCCACGTCTGAGTGCCCAGTTTCCCTCATGCCCATGTCTGAATGCCCAGTTTCCCATGTGCCCATGTCTGAATGCCCAGTTTCCCATGTGTTCATGTCGGAATGCCCAGTTGCCCATGTGCCCATGTCTGAGTGCTCAGTTTCCCATGTGCCCACGTCTGAGTGCCCGTCCGAGCCCGAGGGTCCAGTCTCAGTCCCGTCCGAGCCCGAGGGTCCAGTTTCAGTCCCGTCCGAGCCCGAGGCCCCAGTCTCAGTCCCGTCCGAGCCTGAGGGTCCAGTCTCAGTCCCAGTCTCAGTCCCGTCCGAGCCTGAGGGTCCAGTCTCAGTCCCAGTCTCAGTCCCGTCCGAGCCCGAGGGTCCAGTCTCAGGCCCATCCGAGCCTGAGGGTCCAGTCTCAGTCCCAGTCTCAGGCCCGTCCGAGCCCGAGGGTCCAGTCTCAGGCCCGTCCGAGCCCGAGGGTCCAGTCTCAGTCCCAGTCTCAGGCCCGTCCGAGCCCGAGGGTCCAGTCTCAGGCCCATCCGAGCCTGAGGGTCCAGTCTCAGTCCCAGTCTCAGGCCCGTCCGAGCCCGAGGGTCCAGTCTCAGGCCCGTCCGAGCCCGAGGGTCCAGTCTCAGTCCCAGTCTCAGGCCCGTCCGAGCCCGAGGGTCCAGTCTCAGGCCCATCCGAGCCTGAGGGTCCAGTCTCAGTCCCAGTCTCAGGCCCGTCCGAGCCCGAGGGTCCAGTCTCAGGCCCGTCCGAGCCAGAGGGTCCAGTCTCAGACCCGTCCGAGCCCGAGGGTCCAGTCCCAGTTTCAGTCCCGTCCGAGCCCGAGGGTCCAGTCTCAGTCCCAGTTTCAGTCCCGTCCGAGCCCGAGGGCCCAGTTTCAGTCCCATCCGAGCCAGAGAGCCCAGTTTCAGTCCCGTTCGAGCCCGAGAGTCCAGTTTCACATGTGCCTATGATCCCCGAGAGCCCTGCTTCCCTTGTGTCCGCGCCTGAAGGCCCGGTCTCGTCCCTGTGCCCGCCTGAAGGCCCGGTCTCGTCCCTGTACCCGCCTGAAGGCCCGGTCTCGTCCCTGTGCCCGCCTGAAGGCCCCGGCACGTCCACGTCCTGGCCGCAGACCCCCGGCACGTCCACGTCCCGGCCGCAGAGCCCCGGCACGTCCACGAGCCCGTCTCGTCCACGAGCCCCGTCTCGTCCACGAGTCAAGTTCTGTCCACAAATCAAGTCTCGTCCACATCTGAGAGCCACGTCCAAGCCCATGCCCTTGAACCCCTGGTCACACAACACGCCCTGGAACCTCAGCCGGAGGCTGACCTGGCCGCCTCTGGCACGACAGAGACCGAGGAGGAGGTCTCAGCCCCTCAGGAAGCGGAGGATCCAGCCTGCGTTCCTGAGTCCCGGCGGGTGGCGTCCTGCGTTCCCGAGCCCCTGTGGGAGGTAAGCCAAGTGACTTCTGCTGTTTTGTGTCCAGGCCCGGCGGTGATCCAGCTGGGAGCTAACAGGGCAGCCTCCGACGCTACGGAGGCCAAAGGGGAGGTATCAGCCGCCTGCCGGGACTCAGGAATGCAGGACGCCGAAGTAGAGAAAACAGTTTGTTACATAGAACAATTAAATTGTTACTCTGTGAATCTTCCCAGGAATCTCTGACATGCAGGACATAAGAAAAACATAAATTACGAAAAGTGCACCAAAAAAAATCATGTTCAAGATAAAGTGTATATGTGCATTGTAAACATAAGACTTAATTTGCAATAAAAAGTGACAGTGTGCAATGTAAACATGTGCAAACGCCTGCAGAGATACGTTCAGTAGTGGTCCATGATGTTGTTCTCATTTAAATGAGTGTATGGTGTAGGCAGGGTGGGGTGACGCTTTGGCACCGCTCAAGATCAGAGGGCAAACCGTCCGTGCAGTGTTGGGGGGAGGGGGCCATGGATAAGAGTAGCACACAAGCCTGATGGTCTTGGCCTGGTAGAGATTCTCCAGTGTTGGTAAGGATGTTCCAGAGATTGTTTGGGCAGCTCTTACCACCCACTGTAGAGCTTTATGGTCCTGAGCTGTGCAGCTTCCAAACCAGACTGTGATGGAGCTGGTGAGGATGCTCTTGATTGTACACCTGTACAAGCCACTAAGGATTCTGCTTGGCATGCCGAATTTCCTCAGCCTTCTCAAGATGTACAGGCGCTGCTGAGATTTCTTCACAAAGTGTGTAGTGTGATATAAACATCGAGGAATTCGAAAGTGCTCACTCGCTCCACCTCTGTCTCACCAATGTGCAGTGCTCAGCATAGGGCTCAGCATGCAGCCTTGTTGAATACCTGTGTTTACAGTTGTTGTCTTGGATGTGTGATTCCTTATTCTAGCAGACTGGGGTCTTCCCATTAGAAAGTCCAGAACCCAGTTGCAGAAGGTGGGTGGCACATAAAGTGTGTTAAGCTTGTTGGTGAGCTTAGATGGTATCACCGTGTTGAATGCTGAGCTATAGTCAATAAACAGCATTCGAGCATAGCTGTCCTTGTTCTATAGGTGTGTGAGGGCAGTGTGTATTGTTGTGTTGACGGTGTCCTCTGTGGACCTGTTTGGTTTGTATGTGAATCATTATTTATGAAGGGATCTTTGCTTTGCAGCATTGCTTTGCATTCTTTTTTAAGACTTTTGTACAGTACTGTACTGCATACCTTCACTTTTTCCACCCTTGGTGTTTCATAGCTACAATGGATATAAATAAAAAGTCTACACACCTCTGTTAAAATGGCAGGTTTTTGTGAAGTAAAAGAATGAAACTAAGATAAATCATGTCAGATCACTTCTCGCCTTTAATGTGCAATTGGAAAGTATACAAATGAAGTGAAAAACAATCAGAAACTATTATAGGTAAAAAAAAACTTATAATAATCTAGTTGCATAAGTGTGCACACCCCTAAATTAATACTTTGTTGAATCCCCTTTTGAGTTTATTAAACCACTCACTCTATTTGGGTCTATCATTATGGTACATTTTGACTTAAATATAAGCCCCAGTTTTGGATGTAGAACAGCAGCCCCAAAGCATGATGCTTCCTCCACCATGTTTCACTGTGAGTATGGTGTTCTCTTGGTTTTTTGGGTTTTTTTTTTTGCTCCAAACATGCCTATTGGAATTTTGGAATTGGTCTCATCAGACCAATATTTATGTAACATTTATGGTTACATTTAATGTTGTGGAAGACAAGTTAGTTCCTGTTATCATTATATAGCAGGTATAGTTCTTCAACAGCCTCTCGTTTTTTCCGCACACGAGAAAAAAGTTTATAAGACAAAAGAATGTGCTGATTCAAAGCATAAGTCAGGAAGAAAATCTGTTTCTTCTTCCTAAGTCAATTCGTATTTCTACTTTTATTTTTAAATAATTTATAATAATTCAGAAAATGTTAAGATTGCTAAAGGCATGTTTTATCCATATCTGTATTATTTTTTAGTGTAAATATAGTAATAAATAAAGCACATTTGGTGAACTATCTCCAAGTGTTTACAGATTTTCTTAATTATTTTCATGCAACTAATGTTAGAGCCCTGTATTTCTGTCACGGTTCTAAGGACTCTGGACTCCATTTCCCATCAGCCACTGCAAGTCACATGTTTTTGTGCACCTGATTCACGTATTGGTTAATGAGCACTGGGGTGTATATATAGTTGGGTTTTGCACTTAGTCTGGGTCTTTCGTTAATTGTGTGTAGACTCCTGTTTCTGTGTTCCTCTGTGTTTTGTTTCATGCCCGTGTTTTCATGTATTAGTCCTAGTGCTAGTTTAATGCTTCTGTGTTTAGGTGGGTTGGTGGTTTTTGTCTTTGTTTTGAATTGTTATTATAATAAATCATTGAAAATCCAGCGATTGCATCCGACCCCTTTACGCGACCGTTACAATTTCAGGTTGTGTGCAGTGTCACTGGGGAAAGAAAGAAAGAAAGAAAGGTTGTTTGTTGAAAAAATATAGTCCAAATATTTCCCCATACAATTAAAAACAAATTAAACAAATAAAAAAAACAAATGTTTAATCGTCTCAAATCTCTGATTATAGCATCACGTTAAATACAGGAAATTCTTTGGTACTATTAGCTGCCAGGTGTCTATTTTCTTATATTGAGGCACAACTTTAGTAGAGTTAGTAAAAGAAAGTACAGTTCTAAATCAAAGTTTCTGATACTCTAACCACACTGAATTATAACCATGGTTATTGGTTAGGGCTATATTTATGCTTTGCTCTCACAATTACATTCCACTTTAAATGTGGAATTATTCTAGGTTACAGTATAGAAATGCTTCAAGAATGTGCTACTGCTTAATACATAACTCAAGCAGAAAGTTATTAGAACGAGACTAGAATGTACTCATCAATATATACAACAGTAGGTTTGACTAATCAACACTAATCACTAATGGTCATAACTAATCAGTGACCGATAATCTACACCTCATTGTATTTGGTTGAGCTATAAAAGATAGAGACGCACGGACACATTTTGTGCGTTTGAAGCAAACGATGTAATTGTAGTCACATGCATGATGCAGGATTATACTACTAAATACATGATTCTGTTTATTTTCTCCCTAGAGTTGTTTAAATTAATCAAAATCCAATGTATTTAATCCTAGCGTGATTGTTGGTCCCAGATGAGCTGGTTTGAGTATTTCAGAAACTGCTGAACTCCTGAGATTTTCACTTGCAACAGTATTTTAAAGTTTACACAGAATGGTGCGAAAAATAAAAAACACCCAGCGAGCGGCAGTTCTGTGGATGGAAACACCGGGTTGATCTGATAAATCAGAGGAGAATGAGCAGACTGGTTCAAGCTGACAGGAAATCCTGCAGGTTGTAAAGAGCGGTTATTTGAGTTACTGTAGCCTTCCTGTCAGCTCACATCAGTCTGGCCATTCTCTTTTGACCTCTCGCATCGACAAAGCATTTCCACACACAGAGCTGGATGTCCCGGGCTGTTTTTTTTTGTTTTTCACACCATTCGATGTAAGCTCTAGAGACTGTTAAGTGTGAAAACCATAAATATCCATCCATCCATCAATCTTCAACCGCTTACTCCTTTACAGGGTCACGGGGAACCTGGAGCCTATCCCAGGAGGCATCGGGCACAAGGCAGGGTACAC
>JAFFST010054258.1:49860-63643 GCA_022414735.1 Noturus placidus
GACTCGAACCCTGGACCCTGGAGGTGTGAGGCGAACGTGCTAACCACTAAGCCACCGTGCGCCCCGAAAACCATAAATATATTTCACTAAAACAGCAATGCTTTGCTTTTCACGCTAGCCTAGGCTCTCCTCTTGCATCTTGAGATCATGTTGTGTTTAACGAAAAACAGTCTGTCTGTGGAAAGATTTCTAAAAGCGTTCTCGCTAAAAGTGCTTTTCTCACACAGTTAATATCATGCTGTGAGCAAGTTATTGGAGAGTTACGCGTCATAACAAAATGTACCTAAGCCTAATCAGTTCAGTTTGTAATCAGATACTGACTGTTAAAGTGTCTGTGATGGACATGCGCTGCAGTTGGAAGGAAATGTAGTTCTCTCACTTTTTATAGTTTTTAGATTTGTATCGTACGGTGACCATCAGAAATCACATTAACAAATCCGAAAAGACATTAAAAAGTCTGAGAAACCCCCGGAAAAGGTAGGTACATTTTGTGAATGGATTACTTACCGCTGATTGGACGACACATCTGCCACTCAAGATTTACTTGCACAATTAATTGTAAACTACTTTGATTCTTCTACATAGAACTTTAAATCTTAGAAGATAAATGTTTATATTGGCAAGAAAGGAGAAGATGGAATTTATTAAACGCTACTTTGAGGAAGGATATTTATATGCTGTGATTTTGGATATGCTATTAACATGCCAGTGTTGTACACAGCTAATGAAGCTGTGTGCAATAATAGCAGGGTCATTGTTAGTAGGCCCACAATTAAGTCACAGGACATGTCTGGAAAAGCCATCAATGCATCCCGATATACCAAAATCAAATGGCTTTAGTTAATCATAACCATCAACATGCCACAGATAGTTTGGCCCCATTGAGTGTTAAGTACGTCAAACAAATCTACGGCTCTGACTGAGCTATCCCCTGTGGATTAAGTTCTTGCAGCAACCGCATGACATCACTTTTTATATGTAACTTGTGTTTCTATTGAAGTGCTGAGCACATTGTCCGGTAGGCAAACAACTGTCCTGTTTAGTTGATTGTACTCTTTCATTTAGTTTTTCCTTTTCTACACTGTGTATGTATGTTGGTGTGTATATGTAAGTATAATAAAAAATGAGAATGGTATTGTTGCTATGTGACAGGAAGTGTTTTCTTTCACAATAAGAATTAAAAAAAAAAAAAAAAGAAATTAAAATTCAGAAGATCAGAATGAATAAATACAGGAAAATATTTATTCAAAACACTTTATATTTTATTATAGTAAATACAAAATTCTGCTTCTCACATTTAAGGCCCTATATAATCATGCTCCCACTTACCTCACTAACCTCTTGGAGAACTACACCCCTCCCTGCTTACTGTGATCCTCCTCAGCAGGTCTACTAGCAATACCGGACATGAACTTTACCACCATGGGTGGAAGAACCTTTAGTCACATTGCCCCTGCTCTGGATTTCACTTCCCCATCACATCCACAACTGTGAAACTATTGAGTAATTGAGATACTTGGTTGTTCAGAATTGGGCCAGATCAAAAGACTATAGATTCACTCGCTGGAGCCACGAGTTGGATGACGACAGTGAAATGATACGCCAGTCATACAAATTAAGTTAACTTTGTATATTGTATAAAATAACCAATGGGAACAAATATGACAGTAAGGAAATAAAATAAATTAAATAAATACAAAATTAGAGTCCCAAACTTATATCCTAAACAGTTATCAGAAGAACACAGTATACACACTACAATTATTAAGTTAACACAACTTCCTTCAAACAAAGTGATACTCAAATCAGATCACCCTGAACTACAGACGTGACTAAACTGGGGTCGGGGTGAGACAGTTCACAGTCCCTCGGGTTACAGAGTACCGGGTCAGTGCAGTCTGAGTGTCCTCCTCCAAAGGAAACAAGTGTCCATGTGCACACAGTTCTAGCTGATCCCCTTGGGCCAAGGGAAAAAAACAAATCAGAGCTCTGGGACGCAGTGTGCTGAAACTGCAACCTCCTAGCTGCAATCAGGTTCAAGATCAAGTGGGCGTGGCTCGCCATCCATTACTGGAACAGTTTCTCTGAGGTTATCCAGAATCTTCGCCGACTCCACCGTATCAAAGGTCAATCAACATCTGAACTCAACCTTAAAACCTGACCAGTGCAAGAGAATGGCTCATTACTCTAGCATGCCTTCCAACTTAGACTCTCCCGTGGCAATTTACACCCTTAACAGCAGAATCTACATGCCGCTACGATTATTGAGTCTCTTCCTATCGCCCTCGCTAGCTGAGAGGCGGGCTCGGCCATCCGATTGGCTTGAATGTAGCAACTCTCACTCCTATAGGCTGATGTCCTAACAGCACCGTGACCTCGTATTGGATAATACTAATATTCAGTCGGACTTATTTATTTAATTAATCAATTTATATACAAGTTTTACCCCTGGGTTACAGTATTATTATTATTATTATTATTATTATTATTATTATTATTATATCTGTCGAAACACTTTATATCCCCAGAATGTACAAGTCACTGGAAGCATTTTAACTGGGATTAATTGCAGCTTGGCCTGTTTTGTGTAGCGACAGGATTCAATACATCTTTTCTATAAAGAAATTTAAAGCTATTTTGAATTTAAATTAATGTTTTGGAGTGAGTTTCAAGTTTTGTGAACTTTACTATGTTCCTTGAGACTCAACTGGTCATCGTCACCATCACCATGGTTACAGAATTCAGAATATGGAATTCCAAACTGCATCACAGTGTGACTCATAATTTGTTCCTGCACAAGAGAAATCTATTCAGAGCTTTGCTAACCAGCGACTAGCAGCAGATAGCAGCAGCCACCAGAGATCAGTATTTCTCTTGTACTCTTGGACATTACCATCTGTAGTAGAATGAACCACAAAATGATGGCCGCACTCTATGTGGGTAATCTGCACCCCGAGGTGACGGAAGAAATGCTTGTGAGGACGTTCAGCCATCAGGCCGCATTCACTCTGTCAGGATCTGCAGGGACTGGAAGACCCGCTCCTCACGCGGCTTCGCTTTTGTCCACTTTCAGCAGTGGGCCCACGCTGAGCGAGCAATAGAAATGTTTCATTTTGAGCTCCTTATGGGACAGCCTATGTGCATCCAGTGGTCTCAGAGGGATTCATCACTGAAAAACTCCAGCACTGGAAAACTGTTCATCAAGAACCTGGACAAGTCGATTGACACCTTGGCCCTTTTTGACATCTTCTCGGCCTTTGGGAAAGTCCTGTCTTGCAAGGTTGTAGATGATGAGAACGGGTCGAAAGGGCACGGCTACATCCATTTTGAGTCTGCAGAGGCAGCGGATTTTGCGATGAACAGGCTCAACGGCAAACTGATCAACGACCATAAAGTCCTCATTGAACACTTTAAGTCCCGTGAGGAGCGCAAGGCTCAGGCTGCAGATGAGGTTCCAGCTCCACGTCAAGCTCTAGATGCAGCTGAAATGCCTTCTACATCCATCAGTGAAGTGCAGCAGGACAAGGACACAACGGCTGTACCCACATATCCACCAGGTGGGAAGCGTCTGACTATCTACATGTTGGAGTCATCTCCTTTAGACGAGCAGATGCAGATGGCGCACGATCACCTGTTACCTCTGATCGAGGAAATCCAGCCGACTCAGGCTAAGAAGATCGTCTGGATGCTTTTGCAGGATGCCAACAATTTTGAGATCATAAACATGATTGCATATCCTGAGCTCTTGCGTACCAAGGTAGATGAAATGGACGCACTCCTGAAGGCCAGGGAAGCTGGATACAAGCCGGAAGCCCTGAAGATGTTCTTTTACAACAACAACAATAAGAAGAAGAACAAGAAGAGAAAGAATAACTACATGACAATAAATCACTGCAACCAACATGTCCAGAATATAACCTACTGTATGTGGTCAAATTGAGTCATTTCATAATAGTGTACAGTGCTCTACCAGCTTGTTTTGTGAGATGGTCAGCATTTGAATTCTGTATATTTGTGTGAGTTTTATCTTGCTTGAGAAAAAATGTATATTTAGGAACTATACACTTTTGCCTTCACCAGTCACGTGTATGTTTGTCTAATATGCTCCAGCTTTGCTGCAGGAGTTTGTACAACCCTTACTGCATGTACCTGTTCGCTACATGGAACTACGCTATTATTCTCTCACGTTAAAGCACCCGGAAGTGGAAGCGGTCGTTGCGACAGGATTCAATACAGCTTTTCTATAAAGAAATTTAAAGCTATTTTGAATTTAAATGAATGTTTTGGTGCCCGATGCCTCCTGGGATAGGCTCCAGGTTCCCCGTGACCCTGAAAAGGAGTAAGCGGTTGAAGATGGATGGATGGATGGATGAATGTTTTGGAGTGAGTTTGAAGTTTTGTGAACTTTACTATGTTCCTTGAGTCTCAGCTGGTCAGCGTCACCGTCACCATGGTTACAGAATTCAGAATATGGAATTCCGAACTGCATCACAGTGTGACTCTAATTTGTTCCTGCACAAGAGAAATCTATTCAGATCTTCGCTACCCAGCGACACAGCGACTAGCAGCAGATAGCAGCAATCAGTATTTCTCTTGTACTCCTGGACATTACCATCTGTAGTAGAATGAACCACAAAATGATGGCCGCACTCTATGTGGGTAATCTGCACCCCGAGGTGACGGAAGAAATGCTTGTGAGGACGTTCAGCCATGCAGGCCGCATTCACTCTGTCCGGATCTGCAGGGACTGGAAGACCCGCTCCTCACGCGGCTTCGCTTTTGTCCACTTTCAGCAGCAGTCCAACGCTGAGCGAGCAATAGAAATGTTTCATTTTGAGCTCCTTGTGGGATGGCCTAAATTCCTAAGGAGCAAGCCAGATGCAAACTACGGCAAGGAAAATCTCCCTGAAACAAGATGAGGAAGAAAGCTTGAGAGGAACCAGACTCAACCCATCCTCAAAGCAATATTCTTCCACAACTGTATATTATAAAGTCCATTTCATCAATTTATATCCACACAGGACACTCAGGTGCTTGTTCAATCCTTTGTCATTTTGAGACTGGATTACTGGAACTCTGCAGTGATCTCTTAGCAGGTCTGTCTCTGAGCACCATTCGACCTCTGCAACTGATCCAGAATGCATCTGCATGACTTGTTCTCCAACATCACCCCATTGCTATGTTCTGATTCTGATCCGTTTGAATCATTGAATTGTTAAACTTATATACAGTATCTCACAAAAGTAAGTACACCCCTCACATTTATGTAAATATTTGATAACGACCCCAAATACACCTCCAAGACGACCACTGCCTTGCTAAAGAAGCTGAGGGTGAAGGTGAGGAACTAGCCAAGCATGTCTCAAGGTCTCGAACATCCACCAGTGATGTCATCATGGAGGAGTGGAAGAGGACTCCAGTGGCAACCTGTGAAGCTCTGGTGAACTCCATGCCCAAGAGGGTTAAGGCAGTGCTGGAAAATAATGGCGTCCACACAAAATATTGACACTTTGGACCCAATATGGACATTTTCACTTAGGGGTGTACTCACTTTTGTTGCCAGTGGTTTAGACATTAATGTCTGTGTGTTGAGTTATTTTGAGGGGACAGTAAATTTACACTGTTACACAAGCTGTACACTCACTACTTTACATTGTAGCAAAGTGTCATTTCTTCAGTGTTGTCACATGAAAAGTTATAATCAAATATTTACACAAATGTGAGGGGTGTACTCACTTTTGAGAGATACTGTATACAGGGACTCTTATACAACACAAAGATTTATAATAAAAAGTAGGTATGTTAATTGACAAGTTTTTTTATAGTCAGCATTTAGTAAGTATACATGAGATCTACATAAGGCTTTAATATCACTTATTAACCTACTTTAAAGTACTATCTAATATTAAAGCATTTAAATATTAAACAACGTCTAATATTAAAGCATGTCATCGAAACTTCTGTCAATTTTGACATGACATATCCTGACAGTTGACTTTGTAGCTTCCCTTATGTTGGAGTCACACAACTGTCATGACGTGATGTAGCTCATAACTTTATGGCAAAACTCTTCTCACCTGATCCAAGCGTTAGAACATCAAAAGGGATCAAATCAGTCTTTAGCTCTTTTTTTATGAGGTATCATGAAGGACTTGTGTAGATGTTATGTATCCACACGAACATGCTGCTTCAGTAAAGTGTTTGGAGCTTGGAATTTATACGCATATATATATATATATATATATATATATATAAATAAAACAGTTGTCATGGAGGGCTTGTGTATGTATGCAAAGTAAAGACAACACAGGTAAAGTGACTTTCATAACAACCTCTGCCTTTAGATAAATGACTAACATAAATAAAACCTATTTTTTTTTACAGCATTTAAACGGCATTTTGGACTGCCAATCATTCAAACTGGATGTTAAATTGTTTAATATCTCGTGCATAATTTAAACTTTCACTAGATTTTACAGTCAAAAACACACACACAGAGAGAAGAGCTCTAATCTTATCTAATAATTGAGTGCATAAATGAACATACTTTTCAGATGGTCAACATTTATGTACTATAAATTGTTTATTCTAATATTTTGAGATAGTGGATCTTTGATTTCCATGAGCTGTTAGTTGTAATCATCAAGATTTAAAAACAAAAATGGCTTAAAATATTTCCCTTTATGTGTAATGAATCTTAAATGAAAGGTTTATTTAATCAAGGGACACACACACACACACACACATACATACATACATACATACATACATACATACATTCCAGTGCAGCACTGCTGTTTAAACCAATCTTAAGTAAGTTATAAAACAATGCTATGTTTAATATCTATATATTTTTTGTGTTGCTACTGTTCAGTCTACAATGCTATGCAGCCGCGACTAGGGGGAGCTGCAGCCCAGGCTTCCTAATGCATTGTAATAAAGATGCATTAATCGATTATTTTTCTTACTAATAATACGAATAAGCTGGAAACAGATGTAGAAGGTAATTTAAAAATAATGGTTTAAGAAAAAAAAATGTGGCTGAAAAAAAAAACCCCATCAGTCATTTTATAGACAGTCTCTCACACGCCTTCACTCAGCACCATGCTAACACGCTCTCAAATCATTGAGGCGGATTTTACATTTTTATATAATAAAATCTGGACATGCTTTAAAAATAATTTACGAATGAAAAAGTTAATTTTATACAGTTTACCAAAATACATTTTAAAAGTCCCTATGAATTTGATCACACTGGCAACCCTAACGGTCAGTGATGTGTATTCCTTATGTCTAGAACTAATCAAGGAACAATTTCAAACAGTCTCAAATTATTTATACCACATAACTATTGATATTCACATTTCATACACAAGAAAAGACAAAATCAGTGGTATCTCCAGTCAAGAGAGACAAAGGCTAAGGAGAGATCTTAGTCTTTATAGCTGATATAATGTGATTGATAGTTTCACTGATGTTATAAAAAATAATGTGTGGTTCGTTAATAAAGAAAAGTCTCGAATTTGTTTCAAGCTGCCATGGTGTGAGATCTAATGCATTGCGGAATATGTAGTAATACAAAACAATAACTGAGCGATTGAACACTGCATTTATTGCCATTAATTAAGTCAAAAGATTCAACAACACAACCAGGGTAATATTAATTTAAATGATTTACTTCATCAGCAGATACAATACAAAAGAGTCACAATAATGGAGCAGAGCTTTGTCAGTTCAGTATGAAAAGACATTTTTCACCAAAAATGAGGTTTTAATTATTTTAAAATGAAGCAAGAATAAAACTTGCCTCCAGGAGACGTTTAATAAATTAGACAGCACCGTTATAAAAGGAGGATTTAAAAATGCATTTAGAAAACGCACATGTTCACAAAGTTGACAGTTGATCAGAAAAAAATTATTCAATACCTAAAATACTAGCAAACGATAAACACTACACTTAACAGCTTATTTGGTGACTATGTTTTTTTGATTTGTGAGCCTAATAAAAACAAAAACAGTCTTAAATTGCTTTTTCTTCATTATTGAGAAAACCATGACTAATGAAAATGAATGATCTCAGTTTTGCTTATTTAGTCCCACTGCACTGAAATGATCATGAGGACCAATACTGAAGTGGAGTTTTAGATTCGATCCATTGGCGAGAAGACATGAGCCGATGTTCCAGACTGCATTAATCAAGCCCAAGTGCAGATCAAATCCAAGATGTTCCACTCCGTGTAATCACCTGATACAGCAATCACTGATCAACTGCATAAATCTACAGTCTAAGCTAGAAAGAAATCAGCCCCAGCATCACTTCTTGCTTCTTCATATCATTATGTGAACAATTATGAGTCATGTTTATATGTAAAGCGGTATAAAGCGAATGATGGACGCCTTTGTGCTACAGTTCTGGAAACCTACTGGTTTAATACGTTGCTGTAATACGACACCGATACGGCACATAAACAGGACAACTTTAAAGTCACACCTCAAAAGGTTTCTCTTAAATTAGCCTGCTACCTTACTAAAGCACGTCAGGATTGGAATCGGTGTGGGTTCTGATACTGGTATCATATAAAAAGTTTTATTTATTTATTTATTTTTTTAAACAACAAATGGTGGAATGGGGACATTCTTAAAATAACGAGCCGGAAACTCTGAAGTCAGCTGTGCAAGGGGACTAAATGAAGTAATGACACAAGGATTAACACTATAACTACATACACAAACAGTGTTTCTTATAAATTGTGCTTTTTTTTTTGCTGTCACAGACAGATAAAGAATTATTCTTGGCTCATGAGGTGGTCGGTTTAGTGCCACTGGGACCAAAGGCATTCAATGACCAAGTTTCTGCAAGTGTCAAATTTTGCGATTCAAATCGGTGTGGAAATATCCTTATTGCGCCAAGCTCACTCTGACTGTATTTATATGAGCCCGCTTTCTGTATGAGCCTGGATCACACGGACCAATAATCAGAACAGTCATTTTCTTCAGTGACCGAGACACATGAAAAAATACAGAATTTCCTATAATAATATTCTTATACAAGCAAAGTAAAACGACTACGATTTTGCTTCAAGACTAAGATCACAGCATTATATAGGAAACTGAAAACACCAAAACCCTGACACACACATACACCAGCCATAACATTAAAACCACGGACAGGTGAAATGAATAAGATTGATTATCTCATCAACGAGTGGGCTATATTAGGCAGCAAGTGAACAATCAGTTCTCGAAGTTGATGTGTTGGAAGCAGAGCAAGCATAAAGATCTGATCTGAGGGCCAAATTGTGATGGCTCGACGTCTGGGTCCTGGCATTCATGCGGATGTTATTTTGAACTGTGCTACCTACCTAAACATTGCTGCAAACCAAGTACCCGCCTTCACGGCAACGTATTCCCTAATCGCAGTGGTCTCTTTCAGCAGGATAACACGTCCTATCAAACTGCAACAATGGTTTAGGAACGATTTGAGGAACATGACAAAAAGTTCAAGGTGTTCACTCGGCCTCCAAATTCCCCAGATCTTGATCCGATCGAGCGTCTGTGGGAAGTACCTGACAAACAAGTCCGATCCATGGAGGACTTAAAGGATCTGCTGCTAGCGACTTGGTGCCGGATACCACAGCACACCTTCAGAGGTCTTGTTGAGTCCATACCTTGAATGGTCAGAGCTGGTTTGGTTGCACAAGCTGTTTTAAACTGACAGTATGATAGGCAGGTGGTTTTAACGTTATGGCTGATCTGATGTAAATTTTCACAATTTACAAAAAAAAAACAAACAAAAAAAATTAGTAGCAAGTCTGAAGTCGAAGTCACAGTTGATCATTTACATGGCCGAGAAAGCAAATCCTGTCTTCAGGAACATGTTCACACGGACGCATCAGCTTTTCAAGCCTCCTTCCTCTGCAATCCGGCTCGAAATATACACGAAAACTTTGAGTCACTGAATCAGTGCAGCTTATTGACTTATTGTAAACAATACTATTCTGCTGGCTGAGTTAAATAGATGCTGGAAAAATACAAAACAGGCTGGTGTTAAGATCTCGAGATCATTCGCTCACGTTAAACAAAAAGGCACTGAGGATTTTTTTTTATCACTTATGAAGCTGGAGTACATACAACTGACCGGTACACAACATGCAAGCACGACAATCATACTCAATTATTCCTCACATAATAAATATGCGCATATAGTGAACGGTCATAAGACTGAACCTGAAGGTGTGCTTGCTATATTTTCCTGATATGAAATTCCCGTTGTTCATGAGTCCACATTGCTTTGTACGTGTTCAGTTGAAGTCGCATTCGGCTGCACACTGCTTCAAATATTCTTCATAGAGTTTCTTCTGTTTACGAGACAAAAATAATGTATATAAAATGTATGGAAGTGTCATTAAAATGTACTATACCACGGCGCTGCTGAATTCTCGAATCTGATTGGTCAGAAGGTAAAACACAGGTTGCTATTAACGCGTTTGTTTGAATAGGTTAGCGTTTCTATAGCAACAGCTAACTCCCACACAGACTAGTACAGTGGGTGCACCACATCGAAGTGTAATAGCAAACAGATTAGAGACATGTTATTTAAAGTCCCCGTGGAAATTTTCTGGCGCCTTTATAGTATGAATATGTTCGCCTTTAGGTTATACATGAGCAATGGAAACGTTCGTATTTAGAAGATATACGCGTTCAAGGTCTTCTGTCTTTCTCTACCGCCGATACGAATCGACAGAACGGATTTTGATGGCATCATTCTGCACTTCAGCTTCTCATCGGATTTTCTGTCCAATCAAAATGCTCTCTCGAATTTGAAGTGTCCCGCCCTCGACATGATAATCCATTCTACGAACAAATCAAGTGCAGATTAGCCCGGGAGAGGGGGAGGAGAAACTTGATATGTCTCGCCCTGACTTCCTGTCTCAGTGGAAATGACATCAATGCATTGAATAACGCTGCGCATTTCAAGGCACTTCACATGGACTGCAAGAAAGAAATAAGGAGACATTTATTTAAAGAATTCACGGAAGGAGTCTCCACTGTCCGTGCTTTGCAAGTTATCCACCACAGGAAAGTCTTCAAGAGGGACAGATTTCTATCTTCGAAGAAATCATGACATGTTTATAGCGGTTATAACGTGACAGGAATTAACTCGTCCTGCGGACGTTCCACAGCATTAAACTATAAATGGATAAAATAGTACGACGTGTTGTTCTTGAGTAACTGTTAGCGAAGGTTTAAGAAGAATAAAGCGCTTCTAGAAAAATTATCAACTTCGTGGGTTTTAACAGTAACTCCGCTTCACACTGTCAGTGATTATTTTCCACACCCTTATTGTTTTTCTTACCTTTTTAGCTTTGAGGACATCCTGAACATATTCACTGCACTCCATCAGATTCTTTTTCTCTTTCTTGGTGAGAGTTTTACTGCTCTGGCTGGAGGAGGAGGAGTCAGGACACAAATACAAGTCATTCAATGCTGAAGCAGGTCATAAATGTATGTCATTTTTATTCAGTCACTGCGTCCACTGCTCTGAAACCTTTTCGTTCTTTTTTTTTATTTTAATTAATGTATTATAATTTGAACAAGAAAACATCAGAGAAGATCAGGGAACCAACTCGAGCAGCAGGAATTAATTTAATTATTGTAAAGTTTTTGAATGATCAGTGGATGTTCATCCAGGGTTGCGCTTAGTTAACAGTGCATTGTTTTTGCTTTGTTTATTTCTGTAGTGCTACATTCTCTCGTCCAAATGTCCTGTACCTCAGAATCTAGTGTAATCTGTTGCTATAATAGCTTTTCTTTGTCGCTGTGAAGCCCTATAAGCCCTAAAAGAAGTCATTTATTACAAATATAAGTGTTTAAACCTTTGGGCGATGAACTGATGTGAATATAAATGCATTAAAATATACTTTTTACAAATATTTTGAGTGAGGATCTTATATCTGATTATAGATTTTGTAATATAATGGCAGAACGTTATTATACTTAACTATAAATCTTTATATGCATAGTATTCCAAGTAGACATCCTGCATAACTCAGATATTCAAACATCGTAACTTCTACTTCTTTTATTTTAAATCAATATTTATGGAACTATTAAGATAAGATTTTTGCGAGGGTTTTTTCCATGTGGAATTGTACGACACATATACGATTTGCAACTCAGTGCGATACAGTTCCTTAAATCCTATTCCTGGATAGATGGCACAAAAGGAAGTGCAATAGACAACTGGGTGGACTGCAGGAGTCCAGCTTTAAGGTTACAGCGCCCTCTTGTGTTTCTAAACCTTCTGCACTGCAGTGCTGAATTGAATTCACTTACCGCGCGAAACACCTGGCGAGGAAGAGGAAAAAGTAGCACGTCACACTGAAGATGATCACGGCCACTACCTGGCCGTCTTCAGGGATCCATTCCCACAGATACAGCACTATTCCCTTAAAAAGAACACACACGTACACACCTGCATGACTCGAATGTAACTATACAATATATAATTACACGAACACGTGTGTAAGTGGATACCGAAGTTCTGTAGAGCGTTACGGCGAGCCCATCCCCCATCAGGGCTCCCAACTCCTCTGGGACAAATGTATTGATGAGAAAGCTGATGACAAAGACAGCGGGAAGGAAGATGGCCAGAACCCCACAGAGGAAGGAGTTAAAGCGGCTGTTCTTATTATTACTCACGTTTTTCCTGTGAGAGCAGAGATAACACGTTATGTTTCACAGCTCTCACGAAGAACATCACATCACAGGTTTAAAGGTGCACTTAGATTGTTTTTGTAACATTTCCCCACCCAAACATATAACGATGACAACAATTTAACAATGCGGTTGAAAGAACTGTCTTGCAACGATGACATGCAAGGAATTTGGCTAGTTTCTTCATTTCACACGTGTATAATTTGTCGATTTTAACAAAAAGCCATAGGAGGATGTAACATCTACAGCAGACAATTTTGTCTACAGAAGAAAAGATTGAAATGATAATTATGCATGTTAACTGTTCAGTGCTTCACTTTCTATCAGTTAGTAAAATTCTCGGTGAGGATACACAAATAAATAAAAACAAAATAAATATTCTTACACCTCGGTGTCCCCCCGACCAAAACCACTTGAATACGTACCACGTCATAATCACCACCTCTGCACTCATATGTATGAACGTCCAAGGATGACTTGAAGGCTTCCTACGTCTGAGTTAAGTAAAACGCAGCGGTAATTAACAAAGGGGCGGAGTTTAATGAGAGAAAAGTAATGGATTAAGTTCTTTTCAGTGTAATACACTTTACAGGCAGCAGGGGGCTTTAAAAATTGCAAATTACTACATTTACATTGAAAATAATGTTTTTTTTTTTGAGGGTTCGAATTCGGGTTCGAATGGAGTAGGACGCGAAGCTGGAGGCTCCTGCTGATTTCGATTAAAATTTTAATTAATTTGCGCTTTTCTGTCATATAATATACTTTAACTTATTTTACTCCTCATCTTTGCCTATAATTTAAATTTTTTGTCACGTTAAAATGTCTGGAAAGAATACGAAAACCCGAGGTGGCATTCAAACACGACTGAGGCCGATTGCGCGCGCCGTGAGCGTGTCCTCCTCTCCCCCTGAATCTGCGTTGCCGAGCCGTGACTTTGATCTCGCCGCACTCAAGCTTGAGCTGTTGGCTTCATTGAGGAAGTATAATCGCTGATATTTTTTAATACGGAGCTCCAGGAGATTCTCAAGGAAGCGCTGTCTGCTATCCAGCTTGACCTGCAGGTTGT
>JAFFST010054258.1:113855-128543 GCA_022414735.1 Noturus placidus
ATAGGTTTAATAAAATACTGTTCTTCCAGTTTCACCTCTGATATGACAGTTGGGTTATAACAGTCTAAAAATAGTTCTTAATTACTAACTACAAATTACATCTTCAGCAAGTTTAATTAGATTAATATAATAATTACTATCTCTTTGTCTGACGCTGTTGCCATGGTGACTCATAATATCTGCGCTCCATTGATGGCTTTTTTTATAGTTGTGGTGCACGCGCTTAACACAGTCACTCAACTCAGAGTTGATTGAACTAACTCATTTCAGCTGTTCTTTAACGGAAAACTCAGAGTTTCCCAAATCAGGGTAAGTCAACTCAGAGTTCAAGTTTTAACTCCGAGTTGGTTGAACCTCCTTCGTGAAACGGCCCCTGGTCAGTCAACTTATAGCCACACCCCCAACTCCCCTTCACATCCCTATAAATAAAAAATGAGAAGGTGCATATTTATATTGTAACTTGGTTTTCAAGCAGTTGAAGGTCCAATTACACTAGAAAGCGAGGTCATGAAAACCCTTGCTCATGCCAGGTCTAGTTGAACAGCAATAAGTTTTGGGGGCGGAGCCTCGAGTATATGGGTGGAAATGTCGGCAGGCTCAAAAAGTAATATAATTTAAAAAAAATCAAATCTTATTCAACTCCACCTATTTAACTGTTAGAGACCTTCCCACCTCCTCCCCACAAAAAATACTTATTGTTCCTTTAAATAAAAGTATGATCAAACTCAGAGCTCCAAATTGAATGAAGTCTAATTACATTATAATAATAATAATAAATGACCTGCCAGCTTTAATCATTATTTTTTAAATATCCTACACAAAGTGCATGTGCATAGAACTACATTATAAATAAATTGCTGTGAAAAGTCTCCTGTGATCCCATCGCCATGTCGGGTTACTCCAATGCTAAATCGGATTCTATAAGCATGTCTTACTCGTGAGCAACATTGGTCTTGTAGCGCCAGGACACTATCTAAAAGACGCAAACGTGTCTTGGTTCATCCTCTGCAGCAGGTCTGCATTTCAGTGTAAACTCCACACTCTTACCTCGGTGTACGAGAAGATGCAGATCAGTCAGAATGTCATGTAGCGCTAATCCTTTCAGAGTTTTCAGCTGTAGGATTTCTGTTAGTACTGCTTTAAGGAAAAATACATCTTTACCCTTTATCTGCATGGCTTGAGCGCTAAATTGAGAGTCTAAAGGCATTAGGGATACGGTTATATGCTGAGGTGAAGTCTTTGTTCAAGGCCCAGTCGAGTATATTGGCAATGTCTGAGCGCAGAGGATGTCCTGTGCACGTGTAAACCGTCTCCTCGGTCACCTTCCCATAGGCCATGTGAGTGCTCTGTACAGACGACAAATCACAATGCCTTTCTTTCGCACACTGAATTGTCTTGTTAACTTCGAGAGAGGGGGGAAAAAAAGGGGGAATAAAGAGAGGTACAAGAGGAATAAAAATCATCAACTTGAGGGTGGTGACTGTAACTAACGCTTGGTCTCGAGCGAACACACCACCTAGTCGTTGATTATTTTGCTAGAACAGAACACCACCCAAGTGTTTCATTCTTTATTCATTCACTTCGAACACACGCACCTGTAGGACGTTTAACGATCGCCTCATGTCTCCTGTTGACAGAGTCACTATAGCTTTCATGCCATCTGGAGTGATGTCGATGCTGACAGAAACATACAGAGAACAAACACTAAAATATTCATGACCACGTTCACATGTAGAGGCAGGGGAAAGTTTTAGGAGCTGCCTTTTAGGGGAAAAGGAAGCACAAAATGACGAACCTAGCCAGACTTATTTCAGAGCAACATTTCAAAAGGTCTCTGATCATTACAAGACTAAAAATGTAAAAAGGTCAAGATTACAGACAGCACCCCATTAACTCCAGTGTACGGTGAAGAAAGCAAACACACTCCGAGTCAATGAGGTTCACCTCTCCTGCTGGATGACGTGCTCGAGTCTGGGGATCATCTGGGTGTGGGACAGAGGTCCGAAACGGAACCGCGTGCATCGCGACTGCAGCGCAGGGATGATTTTAGACAGGTAGTTGCAGATCAGACAGAACCGAGTGTTCTCGGTGAACTTCTCTATCACTAGAGAGAGAGGGAGAGAGAGAGAATAAGCGAGTAAGGGAGTAGGAAAGAGAGTGAGCAAGAACAAGAGAGGATGTGAGAGAGAGAGAGAGAGAGAGAGAGAGAGAGAAAAATAGTAGGGAAGAGAGAATACGAGTGAGTAGAGGGATAGAGAGTAAGGGAGAAAGAAAAAGAGAAGAGGAGTAGGGGAGATAGTGAGTAGAAGAGAGAATGCGAGAGGCTGAAAACAAGAGAAAGAGTGAGTGTGGAGGAACAAAAGAAAAAGAGAGAGGAGAGAGAGAGAGAGAGAAAGCAAAAGTGTCAAAGAGAGACACAATGCAAAAGCGACATAGAGAGCAAATGAGGGGGGGGGTGTCAAGAGAAAGAGTGAGACAGATATAGCAAAGTAGAGGGACAGTAAAGAACAGCGAGAAAGCATGAGAGAGAAACACACACAATCAGAAAGCGAGAGAAAACCAGAATGGGGGGAGAAACCGAAGCAAAGAGAGTGAAGAGAACACAGACAGATTATTTAACAATAGTGGCTATTTGAAATCATTTTAAATTGACTCGGACTCGAGCCATCCTCTTCACACTGCAGTTGGTTTGGTCAGTGAATTCAAGGCAGTCAGTGTGATTTGGACACAGGGCCATGTGGAAGCCCAGCAGGTGAGCTGCTAGAGAGGCAGATGGTTCAGTACCTCTCCTTAAAGCGTTCTGAGCGTCCTGGGTCATGGCATCCGCCTCGTCCAGAATCACCAACTTAAAACCTTTCCTACACACACGATAAAAATAAAAACCAAGACACTACACTAAGGGAAAACCAGCAAACATGGTGAGCCGTACACTGCTATTAATACTGATAATCCTAATAATAATCCTAATTAATATTAATAAAGAAATACAACCACTATGCAAAATACAGCAGTATGTGGCGAGTTAGCATTGAAAACCTGTTATTAAATTTGAACTACCCTATTTTCCGCACTATAAGGCGCAGTCTCAATTATGGGGTCTATTTCTGTACTTGACCAGTACATAAGGCGCACCGTGTTATAAGGCGCATACGGTTGTTACACCAACCAGTCGCACAACATTTTTACAGATTTTGGAACTCAGTCCACACATAAGGCGCACTGGATTATTAGGCGCACGGCCGATTTTTGAGAAAATTTAAGGCTTTTAGGTGCGCCTTATAGTGCGGAAAATACGGTAGTTTAAGATTAGAATCACATTTTGCTCAATACTGAAACAAACACAGTTATTCAGCCATTTTGGGAACAAAATTCATTTTTTTATTTAAGTCATCGAGACGTTTTGGCTTCCTTCATTTATTTATTACCTTGGAGCATAAACTGCAGTTAGCCAACTAGAACATACTATACCACATGTGTCAAACTCAAGGCCCGCCATACAATTATATCCAGCCCGCGAAATCGTTTTATATATCTGTTTTTAATGGCCCTGTGATATGACGCCCCAATAACACACACTACAAATCCCATGATGCAGTGCAATTGCCGCCAACGGCAAGCCGCGGTTCAAGTTCGCGGTCTGTTGATGTATACAAAGCTAATATCAAATCAAAGCTAGACCCCAACAATGGCCAAGAGAAAAATTGATTCTGAAAACCGAGGCTTTCAAAGCCGGTGGGAGAATGAGTATATGTTTACTGAAATTGCAGGTAAACCAGTGTGTCTCCTTTGTGGGAGTAATATCGGTGTAATGAAGGAGTATAACCTAAGACGGCACTATGAGACGAAACATGAGAACAAATTCAAAAACCTGAGCGCAGGACAGAAGCTACAAAAGGTAGAGGAGTTGAAGAAGAATTTGACATCCCAGCAGACGTTTTTCACCAAAGCAAAATCACAAAGTGAAGCTGCTGTGAAAGCAAGTTTCATTGTGGCCGAAGAGATCCCCAAACCAGGACGGCCGTTTACCGAGGGGGAATTCGTAAAGAATTGTATGATGAAAGTGTGCAACGTCCTTTGTCCAGATAAAACGCGAGCGTTTGCAAATGTAAGCCTCAGCAGAAACACTGTTGCTAATCGGGTTTGTGAGATGGCGACTGATTTGAAAACACAGTTGATTGAAAGAGCAAAAGATTTTGTTGCATACTCCCTTGCCGTGGATGAAACTACTGACGAGACTGACACTGCACAGCTGGCGATATTTATCCGAGGTGTGGATTCCAATTTGTGCGTAACAGAGGAAATACTGGACATTAAATCGATGCACGGGACAACGAAAGGAGAAGACATCTTTGGAAATGTATTTCAAAGTGTAACCGACATGAAACTGCCGTGGGAAAAACTCGTTGGACTTACAACAGATGGCGCACCTGCGATGTGTGGTGAAAAAAATGGACTGGTGGGAAGGATGCGCTCAAAGATGCGGGAGGAGAACTGTGCCAGTGAGTTGACAGTGTATCACTGCATCATACACCAGGAATCGCTGAGTGCTAAAGTCCTAAAAATGGATCATGTGATGAACACTAACACAAACAGTCAACTTTATCAGAGCCCACGGTTTAAATCACCGCCAATTCCAGTCTTTTCTGCGGGAAATAGATAGCGAGTTTGGCGATATGCCATATCATACGGAGGTCTGGTGGCTAAGTCAGGGAAAAGTTCTTAAAAGACACTTTGAGTGGAAATGCGAGTTGGCGTTCCTGGCTGACATAACGTCGCATCTTAGCGCTTTAAACCTTCAACTCCAGGGACGGGAGCACATAATAACCGATATGCATGATGCAGTGAAGGCAATTCAAGTGAAGCTGCGCTTATGGGAGACACAAATGCACCAATGCAACTTGTCTCACTTTCCCCGTTGCCAAGTAATACGGAACCAAGTAAGTGCCACAGTTTTCCCAAATGCCACCTTTGCTGAAAAACTCAGCGCGCTGAGTTCGCACGACGCTTCAGTGACTTTGAGACACAGAAAAGTAACTTCGAGCTGCTTCGCAACCCATTTGCAGTCGATGTGGAAACCGCACCTGTAGAAATGCAGATGGAGCTGAGAGAACTGCAATGTAACGGGACACTGAAGGCAAAGTACGACACTGCGGCACAGTTCACTCGCTTCATTCCTGAAGCGATGCCGCAGCTCCGCCAACATGCGGCTCGAATCCTGTCCATGTTTGGCAGCACATATCTATGCGAGCAGCTGTTCTCTGTGATGAAAATTAACAAAACGTCACACAGGAGTCGCCTCACTGATGAACACCTGCAATCGATCCTGAGAATCTCCACAACACATTTACATTTATTCATTTAGCAGACGCTTTTATCCAAAGCGACTTACAAATGAGAGCACACTCACACACCAATGGTAGCAGAGCTGCCATGCAAGGTGCTAGCTTGCCATTGGGGGCAACTTAGGGTTCAGTGTCTTGCCCAAGGACACTTCGGCATGGGATCACC
This sequence comes from Noturus placidus, assembly GCA_022414735.1. NCBI lineage: Eukaryota > Metazoa > Chordata > Actinopteri > Siluriformes > Ictaluridae > Noturus > Noturus placidus. The sequence continues at coordinate 119,364 of JAFFST010054258.1, forward strand.
CGGGCCGGGATTCGAACCACCAACCCCACGATTAGTGGATTAGTGGACAATCACTCTACCGACTGAGCCACAGCCACCCTAGCCAACCCTGAGCCAACACAGAACCTAACCCCAAACATAAACGAACGTGTTGCAAAGAAAATACTCCAAGTATCAGGCTCTGACTAAATAGGACAAGAAAATGGAATGTTATGATTTGTTATGATTATACTTTTGCTTTAAATTAAATTAAAATATTTTGCTCTTCATAAAAAAATATCCTGTCAATACAATACATTCAAAATCTGTACGTGCTGGAATATTAAAAATCTGAAAGTTGAAATGTATTTATTTTGGAATGATCCTGTATTTTGCTTCATATTAATGGTTAAAAAACATAAATATTTAGTCTGTTAAATAAATGGTTATACTGTTCGGCCCGCGAGTTTTGACCCCCTGTGCAATTGAGTTTGACACCCTGTACTATACGTTTCAATGGCGTCCGAATATCCCTGATCCACAGCAGGGGAACACCAGGATGCCAGAAATGTAGCATCTCTGAATTCTCAGTACTCATAAAACAATAAGCGAATTAACTCCTGCTTCCGCTGAGATTCTGCTGTAGGGAAGCAATAGACAGGGCGCTATTCCATAAGGCAACAGGGCTGCCATGGAAGAGCTGTCAGAATCTAAAATGGCAGAAGGCAGCACGTCGGCTCTTTTTAAGTGCAAGTGATACAGGTATTAAATGTTGTTCCTTGTGGCTAAAAGGTTTAAACAAGGGGGAAAAAAAAAAAAAAAAAAAAAAAAAAAACTTGCCACAGCTCTTTATATTTCTGCGGTTATGACGACGCAAGAGGTCACAAGACAATGCCAACATGGCGGATGTAGTACAGTAAGTCTGGATCGGTATGTACGAGCTGTACTGTATAAATGGCCGAGCAGCAGGTACAGAATCGAACGCGGTACATACTCTACATCACAGTACGTGATTTTGGACGCAGACCGTGAAAGTTTCTAGTTAGGAGTGAAAAGATCCACTCACGTGATCTGACTAAAAAGCAATGAAAAGTCTGACATATGAGCGAATAAAAGGCTTATAATATGTTAAAGTACATAACATGCAGTACAATGTGAAAGAAAGGAAAAGTGCAATTGAGGTACAATCAGAGTGATTATAGTTTTTAAATTACGGCTAGTTTTTATTTTTGTTTCGTTTTTGTGTTTCAATTGTTTCGTTTCAGTTTGACTTAACGGTGCATAGTTCTGATTTCATTTTTATCTTTTGATAAGATAATGATTTAGTTTTTAGTATCATTTTAGATTTTACTATCATGGTAAAAAGCCTTGATATTTGTAAATAAGTATTTGGTAAATAAATGTAATAAATTATCAAAAGACGAAATTATTTAATATCTAAGCAGCTACGGGGGAAAAAATAATAAATAATTTACTCAATGTTGAATTTCGGTCATTGACGACTAAGCAACAATGACTACGTTTACATGGACAGCAGTAATGTAATTATTGACCTTACTCTGATTAAGATAATAATGTGATTAAGGTGTTTTACATGTTATAGATCATAATTCGATCATAATTAGATTAACAGCCCGCGTCATTATGTCACCACGCCACGCCGTCCCTCCAAAATTTCACGCATCAACATAGAGTTGGTACCGTATATAGTTTTGGGTGTTTTTATTGATTTTTTTTACAAACGCTTTAAGTGCAGTTAATTATTTGTCATGCTGTACGTGTTAGAGGACTGCTTGAAGACGTGGGCTGCGGTTCAAACAGCGTATTTACCATCTATATAGTAGCCGAGATACATGTATTTTTCCCCACTACAGGCCTATAGTAGGTAGCTATGCAGTTTGGAACGCATCTGAACTCTCTTGTTCGTCGTAAAAATCACTGCCGTGTGTGATCGTGTCCGGTCGCAAAATGCGGGGAAAACTCACACACGACGTTCATAATGTGATTAAGGTGTTTACATGTCTGTAATACACGTCCATAACACAACTAGAACAGGAGAACTCCACCTGTCTTAATTCCATTAGAGCTTAATTCGAGTATGACCTTAATTAGATTAAGGCAGGTAAAAATTGCTGTTTACATGATAGTTTCTTAATAAAAGTATGGTCTTAATCGGGTTAATAGTGGATTATTGTTGTCCATGTAAACGCACTGATTGATGGATTAACGCCGTTCTACTTCTGTTCTTAAGTTCAGACCACACAACATTTAAAATACAAAAATGCAAGTTTTATTTTCCTAAATTTGATGTAGTTTTTAAACGTATTGTATGTGGACGTTACAGTTCAGTTTTTGTTTATTTAGAAACGCGCATTTTTGTTCTAGTCAATGACAATGATTTATCACAGTTTTTCGTTAACGATAATTTTTTGGTAGAGTGTTCTCGATATTAAGATAAACAAACTTGATCATCACGTTAGCTCTTATTGTGATTCACGTTTTTAAGATCGACGGAACGTACCGAACAGAATGAAAACAAACAAATAAATAAATCGGTGCCACTCTTACTTGAAAATGGTCCTGGTGCTGGCGAAGCTGAGGATGGGGCCTCGAACCACATCTATACCGCGGTCGTCTGAAGCGTTGAGCTGTGCAAACAAAAAGGGAACTCATTTCATTTATACCCGCACATCCACTGAGGAAAACATGATCGTGTCCTCTCTACCGAACAATTCACACTAAAGGTAGTGATGAAACAAAGAGCTGAATCTGTTCGAACCCTGAGTCTACATCTTTGAGAGAAATACATTTGTTTAACTTGTTTATATTCGGATTTTTCAATAAATAAGTCAATTAATGTATTTCATTCATTCTTTTTTTTAACTCTGTTGTATTTTATCTATAGGTGTGTAAACATGTTTATGTATGACAGTAATATTTGTCATGTGTATAAAGAACCTTATATCTAGCATTAACACTAAAAGGTTGCAGTACCTCCAGAACCATGGCGTTGAACTCTTTATCCTTGTAGAGCTGCTTAGCGCAGGCTAAAATGGTGGAGGTCTTTCCTGTTCCCGGAGGCCCGTAAAACAGCAGGTGTGGCAGTCGGTCTTCGCTGATGAACTTCTGAACTGAAGAGGAGGAAGAGGCGGACATGCTTGTAAAAATGAAGACACAGGTAAACTTTTTTTTTTTTCCTTTTCCTGCCACCACCGTGGATAAACAAACAGATTTTTTTTGCTCACATGAGAATTATCTGGCTGGGCGCTTGCCGATTTCACCAATGTTTAATCTTTCTGAGACGTCTGAAACAGGGTGGAGTAAAAGGGCGTTTGGGGGTGGTTATAAAATGACTGACACTCTTGGTTTAAATGATTTTCTTTATTTAAGTTCAATGCATTTTACATTTTTGTACTAGTAAGAAAAAAAAAACTATAGGATCACACTGAGGTAAATGCTTTAAGGATGTAGATGTTTTATGTTGTTTTTGACCACCCTTGCTTGCGTGTGTGCGTCAGCACAATAATCCATGTATGAAGAACAGGGCCTGTATCACTCAACTTAATTTCATCATTCATTACTTACTTGTACTCAGAATGTCCTGATGTGAGATTAAATCATCCAGCTTCTGTGGTCTGTACTTTTCAACCCTACAACAATGACAAAAGAACATTTTTTAAAAAGTGAATTCAATTTTATTTCAACAAAATCTGAAATAGTTTTATTGCATCACATCATGTGACCATCGAGGTACATTCATAAAATTCTCCAGAAATCATAATGTCCTGTGAGAATCTCTGAATCTGGAATCATTATACAATGTTGGAATTAGGTAGAATTCGGTGAATCTTTAACGAGTGAAAATGGGACTTTTCTAGAAGACGGTGTTGGGAGATTCTTAAGATTCACATTACAGATCCTGACCTGCCTTCTTCAGTGGTGTTCCTGTACAAACAAAATCCCAGTGAAGTTCTGGTAAAGTGTGCCCATCCGGCAGCCATCCTGACATTATATTATAAACCCTCTGCTCACAGAATGTTTTTCACACCATTCTGTATAAACTCTAGAGAATATTGTGTGTAAACATTAACTTGAGCATGATTTTATGCACTGTGCAGCTGCCACATGATTGGCTGGTTAGGCAACTGCATAAATGAACAGGTGTGCAGGTGTTCCTAATAAAGTGGACGGTGGGCATATATTCAAATTATTTTCCACACACACACTTAAACTATTAGCGCAATAATTGAATAGTTGGGGGTCCATTACATTTGTTTATTTTTCAGTGAGATTTTGTAATATCTGTATCAAATCAGCTGTGGTCAAAATGTAGCTAACGTGTCCAAGAAACAATCTAGCACACTGGTGCGAAAACATACAGGAAATCGCGTCAGCCAGCTAGTTATCCTTGGAAGAGGATCCAAACAAACAAACAAACAAAAAAAACGCGCCATTTTTAATTCCCTACCCGTATTCCTAACAACTTCCGCGTTATCGAAAACCTGTCCAATCAGAACACTTCCAGGATGACATACCAGCCAATCATAACATAGAACTGGACTGTACTAGCCAATCAAATATCAGGAGGCGGGTTTTTCCGGAATTACATGCAGAAATTAAAATGAAGCAAAACAAATGGACACAAAACTGAATATCGTTACCGCATAACGATTAAAATTAATGTTCCGCTATTAATTCAGCTAAATTGTTAGTACGCTAACGCAAACGCTCTTTGTAAGTTAAACCGGGGCTTCTCTTTATATCTTATTTTTATAAATTTATCGCAACTTTAGCTTAATTAGCTCGTGTTGCATTCGGTGTTAATTTCCCAAACTCTTACCATGGCAAATTCCTGGCCTGAAGAGGTACCTTGCTTGTTGATGCCATTTTGATCTGCTTTAATAACAAGCAACACGTTATAACGTGAGATCTCCTTTGGCGCGCTTTCTGACAACACTTTCACGTCAGTGAGAGCTGCTTGACGGCGGCTGGGCCATCCAATAAAACTGCGGAGATGATGGATTACCACGCCTACTTAATTATGTTGCCACGCCCACTTTACTATTTCAGACCAACATGAAAAAGCCAACTAAAATGGTGTAACTGTGGAAGCATTCATTTACAATATGTGCACATTCAATTTAATTAAAGTACACCATTAAAATATTGTACGTAGTATAATAAATATTTATAATACACATTAATACACTATTGATATGATCGTCCTAGATTATACTCATTAAAAAAAAAAAACTATGAATATGGATTGATATGTAGTTTAGATCTAGCCATCTAGCTATTAGTAAACTAGTAGAATTTGTCACACATAAGCACTTTAAGTGTATTTGTTCAGCAATAGCTGGAACTGGGACAATAAAATCTATATAGCAATAAATTAAAACTAAGTTAAATAAAGTCCATTATACATTCTGGAGAGTACTGAGGATATCATCAGAACTTTTGTAACTCCAACCGTCATTTAATTTTTCCTCATATTTTGTATAATTAATCATCTTGATTTCACGTTTCATGAACAAGTCTTCAGTTTTGTAATATAAGTTTTTGTTTTAGTGTTTAAATCTCACCATAGCCAAACCTGTCAAAATGTACAGTATATAACCACCATTAGCAACATTATCTAGCTAGTTAGCACACTTTTCCCCCCACAGTTAAGCACAAGTGGAAAAAATCAAACAAGTTTGTTTGTTTGTTTAGCAGCAGAAATATGTAATAATACTATTTTGTTCATCACTAATATTAGCTGACTAGTTTGGGTAGCATGCAGGTTTGTGGGTGAAAACGTCCAGTTTACTACGTCACTGTAATCTCTAAAGTGATAGGTAATGTAGTTTGTTTTGTGAGGTGATACTGTACATATAACGCTGCTCAAATTATGTTTTTAACAGAACGGAAGCATTATTCTCTTGATTTTAGCCTTCACAAACTTGTGTTGATCCAAACACAAATAATACTTTTTGAATGAAGGAGTAATGTAAGTTAAACATTATCTAATTTTTGCTGGGTTTATTAAAACCGGAAGATGTACACCCACGCTGTTAGCGTTTCTTTACCTCCTTGCCAGGTCCAGTCAGTGGGAAGCTATACACTTGCTGGAGCTGCATGTGTTCCTGCCAGTCTAAGAGCTGGAGCTGAGTCGTAGTGGTGTGATGCCCCACTGGGCAGGTTGAACTGTGCCAGGTGTGTTCTTCAGGTGTGTTCCTTTGTCCTGATTACTGGTGAACTGCCAACATTCACTGCCAACCTTCATCATGATTATATCTTCACCAACACACACACACACACACACACACACAGTACAACGAGGAAGCAGCTTGTATAGGTCAACATGAGCCAAATCCTTGATTCCATGTGGTCGATGGTTTCATTTCTCACAGCATACAGTACATACAGTAAGCTACTTATACTAATAATAGACATAATATACAAATTTTAATTTCCTAAAAGTTGGAAATGATACTACTTTTGTAAAATTTCAGTCTCAACTGCAAGAGAAAAGTGACAAGAGTGCAATTTAGTTTCTCACCTTCACTTATTTATGTAGGTCTTTACACACAAAAAGTAAAAATTTTTTATAAACTTGATTCATAAGAAAAAAAAAGGTTATTTTGTTACAAAATGCTGGTGTTTACACAGTATTCAATGTAAGGATTACAATAGACTTGAAACAGCAATTTAAGCACCTGGAGCCATCAAAAACATCACTTTTCAATGTTGTGTGTGTGTGTGTCTGTGTGTGTGTTAAAGACAAAGTTACATAAGAACTGTTGCACCATAAAATACTTTTTCATTTTATTATAAGTCTTGGTGTATTAAAAGACCTGGAAAGACTGAAAGCTGTGTACAAGCTTGGGGCAGCTTCGGTAAGACTTTAGGACAGCTTAAGTCACTCTGATATAACCTTTCTGTAATAAATTTCAAAACATTGCTCAGTATGTGAATGTATGGCAGGAAAAATAATTAAAAAAAAGTATTATTATACTTAAGGGGCACACGGTGGCTTAGTGGTTAGCACGTTCGCCTCACACCTCCAGGGCCCGGGGTTCGAGTCCCGCCATGTTCTCCCCGTGTGTCGGGGGTTTCCCCCTTGTACTCCGGTTTCCTCCCCCAGTCCAAAGACATGCATGGTAGGCTGATTGGCATGTCTAAAGTGTCCATAGTGTATGAGTGTGTATGTGATTGTGGTGTATGTGATTGTGCCCTGCGATGGACTGGCACCCTGTCCAGGGTGTACCCCGCCTTGTGCCCGATGCTCCCTGGGATAGGCTCCAGGTTCCCCCGTGACCCTGAAAAGGAGTAAGCGGTTGAAGATGGATGGATTATTATACTTAATTAAGCTTGTGAAATTCTCTCATTTTCATACATAGCGTCTTATGTAAGGAAAAATACATGACGGGGCATGCAGTTATGGAAAATAATCAAGACTGAAGTGATGTGATATGGTCCAACACAAAGTGGAGTTACTGTTACATACAAAATAATCACAGTTGATTATTTTCCAATTACAGCATATCCTCAAATGTCTTATACCAAAGATTCCATCCATCAATCAATTTTCTAAATCGCTTATCCTTACTGGGTCACATGGAACCTTGAGCCTATCCCAGGGAGCATCGAGCACAAGGCAGGGTAGACCCTGGACGGGGTGCCAATCCATCGCAGGGAAAACTCATACACATTCACACACTACAAACATTTCAAATACTACGGACAATTTGGACATGCCAGTTAGCCTACCATGCATGGCGACTGGGGGAGGAAACGGGAGTACCCGGAGGAAACCCCCGCAGCACAGAGAGAACATGCAAACTCTGCACACACAGGGCACTGGCAGGAATCGAACCTCCCGACCCTGGAGGAGGGAGGCAAACGTGCTAACCACTAAGCCACTGTGCACCTATATGAAAGATAAAAAAAATAATTCAAATTAATAAAATACTTTACATACAAAAAAAAAAAAAAAAATCAGTCAATGCTTCAATTTAATTATGTGGAACATCTTTGAAATAAGTTTCTGTCCTCACTCAGGGTATAACAGCTCTAAACAGTCCTGCCCTCACTCAGAAATAAAAAAGCAGCTTATCACAGAGAAACCAGATACCACAAAGCTCTCTGTCCTGAAGACTAAAACTTACTGACTGATACAAAACTGACACTGGAGACTCCTTCCAAAAATGTTAAATAAACACCTCCCTTTACTTAAAGATATGCGAAATTGCAATTAGAATAGTTACTACAAATTAGTTAACTTTTTAGCACTGCGCTGTTGAAATCCTTATATCATCTTTACCACTAATAAATCTAATCAATATACAGTGCCCTCCATTAACATTGGCACCCTCGGTAAATATGAGCAAAGAAGGCTGTGAAAAAATGTCTTTATTGTTTGATCTTTTGTAAAAAAAAAAAAAAAAAGTCTAATAAATACATAAATAAATAAATAAATAAATAAAAAAAATGCCAAACACCCACGTTGTGTTGCAACGATTTAGCACAAAAAGTACAAAGACTACAGAATACCCATAATGCACTTCGCTGTTTGTAGTGAACAGAGAGTGAGGTGCCATTTTGGACACTATGGTTATTTGTTGTATCAAAGATAACAGGCCTTTCTCCTACAGGACTACAGCCCAAATAAAAGTTATAATAGAGAAACAAAACAACGAACATCATGAATTTCGAGTGTTTCAATAAATATATAAAGAATATGAGACAAAATCCCGAGTACAAGCCGCATATAGCTGTTTAGTAGGCTACGCGTTTAGAAAAAAGAAAAAAAAATCGATTGAAGAGGTTGTCCGAGTTCAAATAGTGAGCTCACTGCATTTTGATCTGGTTCTCGCGAGATGTCGCTGTGTTCTCGCAAGAACTCGCCGCGGTCACTGCCGCTCGCGCTGTTGCCGTCGCTGGTTGCTGTGGATTTGATTGACGGGCAACATGTTGGTGCGGTGGGGGAGCGCCGGGATGCTACAGAGGGGGAGGAATACCTGCGAGCAAAGCACACCAAAACACACACCGCGCGCTTAGAGAGAGAGAGAGAGAGAGAGAGAGAGCACCTTCACCGCCGCCTTCAATCAATCCCGTCTTTTATTATTAGGGAAAGAGAGAGAGAGAGAGAGAGAGAGATGCGCCTTGGAGCGCGCGATGGACGGTGACGGTCGCTGATGCTGATGACACCGCACTGAGGATCTGATCCCCCCCCCC
>JAFFST010054258.1:136971-159471 GCA_022414735.1 Noturus placidus
ATTTTTTATTGATTCTCATAGACTTTTCAGAGTACAACAAAATATATCAATACAGAATCAATATTTTTTTAAGATCAAGATCTTTATGAAATTGAAACTGCCTTAGCACATAAGGTGTGTGGGATAAATTTAGCATTTGTCTTGCTAAGTGCAGTCGTGTATTGTTTTCCGGGGTGATGGAGCTCTCTGCTGGTGAGAAGGAAGAACTGCAGATAGATTGATGGGGTGGTCTGTCTGGATACGGATTTACTCTAAGACTGGAAGATCTAAATAATAATTACTGACATAATTTTTTTTTCAGAAGGTGATTATTTTATGCTATATACAATACTGTGCAAAAGTCTTAGAAATCCCCCCCCCCCACACACACTTTTTATAACTTTGTTATAGATTTTAATTTTAATTGATGACTTCTACATTATGGAGTCAGTACAAGAACATTTTAGATTTCCAAATAGAAATTTTCCGGCACAAAGTGAAATGCTACAGAAAAATGCTTGTATGTCAGTCAGGAAAGCAGTATATTACACATTTTTTGGAAGGAAAACACAATTAAGGCTGCTGGGTTTTGCTGCAAAAATAAGAAGCAAGTGCGACAGTACATATATTTCTGTAGTTGAACCCATCTGCCACATGGTTTGGTGTATTGTGCATTCTGTGATGCTTTTATGCTCACCACAATTGTAAAGTGTGATTATTTGAGCTATTGTAAGTCAGCTCGAACCAGTCTGGCCATTCTCCTCTGACCACTTTCATCAACAAGCTGTTTCTGCATGCAGAACTGCTGCTCACAGGATGGGTTTTGTTTTTCACATCATTCTGTGTGCAACAATCCCAGGTGATGTGTGTGTGTGTGTGTGTGTGTGTGTGTGTGTGTGTGTGTGTGTGTGTGTGTGTGTGTGTGTGTGTGTGTGTTATAGGAGATCTCTCCAGGTGAGCTGACTCTTGAGTCGCTCTTAGACATGCCGGATGAAGAGGTGTGTGAGACGCTGCAGAAGTTTGGAGCGAGTGAGGATGAGTGTGCTCGCTTGAAAGCCTCCCTCACCTGCCTTCGCTCAGCCCACAAATCAGGTGAACACCCGAGGGTTGTTTGTCAAGGTTCCAATATATTGATATACTGCATACGTAAAGATTAGGGATATAATATACAAGTGCTTTTCACTGATGTAGATCTTTTAAGGGCATGTCTTTTCTATTTATGTTTGGGGGAATTCAATTCTGGAGTTGCATTAAGACAACTGTTTGTATTTACAGGGTACTTTGTTTATGACATTGTTTGTTTGAAAAGGGTGACACCTGGTGGCTGAGTAAAATACACCAATCGTGATAGTACAGTATGAAAGGATTTAGTGTTCTAGATATAATCATCAATATTTGTTTATTCGTTTATTTCATTATGTATTCACTTTATCCAAAAAAAAAAAAAAAAAAAAAAAAAAAAAAAAAGTGATGCAGAGGGGAATTCATAGAATAAAGTTAGAGTTAAAATGCAAAAGGTACAAATTTTGCAAGACTTTATCTATGACTCAAATTGCACACTTACTTTTATACAGTATGTGTAGTTTTTTTTTCAATAGAAAGGGGCGGAGCCACCCAAAAATGTCTACCACACGTTTCGGGCTTTACAGTCAGTTGTTGTTCACGTGAGGACGGTTTTGCTCTGGTGCCGTGCCATAATTTGTAATTTTCATCAGTGCAAAATGTACTACACACTGAAGTACAGGTGTTACAGACAGTACACAAAGTACAATATTAATTATGTAGTGAGTAGTATAGCATTTGAGACACGAATTAAAAGTAATGGGACTTGAAATAACTGGTATGACTCTGGAGCGCTACAAATACCACAATAATCACAATTGTTTTTAAAGTGATAAAATGATGCTGTTGATTGAAAAGTTTCACTGTAGAAAGAAATAGTTATAATTTCATAATTTTAACAGTATTTTCCCTTTTATCTCTCTCATATATACTTTCTCTTTCTTTTTTCCTTGAGAGTGAGCCATTGGTATTACCCTGAATAGCAAGTAAAATTATGATAGAAAGTTTTATGCTGTGGTTAGTAATCTAACATTAAGTTAGGAAAAAAAGAGGTACCAGTGTGTAAGGGTGTGTGTGTGCATTAATGCAGGTGTAACAGCGGAGTTTATAATTAGGGATGATGTAACACAGGTGTAACAGGTGTGTTTATAATTTGGGATGTTGGATTGCAGGTGTAACAGGTGTGTTTATAATTAGGGATGATGTAATGCAAATGTAACAGGTGTGTTACAGGTGTGTAATTTGGGATGATGTAATTCAGATGGAACAGGTGTGTTTATAATTAGGGATGATGTAACACAGGTGTGTTTATAATTAGGGATGATGTAACGCAGGTGTGTTTATAATTAGTGATGATGTAACGCAGGTGTAACAGGTGTGTTTATAATTAGGGATGTTGGATTGCAGGTGTGTTTATAATTAGGGATGATGTAATGCAGATGTAACAGGTGTGTTTATAATTAGGGATGACGTAACAGGTATGTTCATAATTAGGGATGATGTAACACAGGTGTGTGTATAATTAGGGATGATGTAATGCCGGTGTAACAGGTGTGTTTATAATTAGGGATGATGTAACACAGGTGTGTGTATAATTAGGGATGATGTAATATAGGTGTGTTTATAATTAGGGATGATGTAATGCCGGTGTAACAGGTGTGTTTATAATTTGGGATGATGTAACGCAGGTGTGTTTATAATTAGGGATGATGTAACGCAGATGTAACAGATGTGTTTATAATTTGGGATGATGTAACACAGGTGTAACGGGTGTGTTTATAATTTGGGATGATGTAACGCAGGTGTAACAGGTGTGTTTATAATTAGGGATGATGTAACGCAGGTGTAACAGATGTGTTTATAATTAGGGATGATGTAACGCAGGTGTAACAGTTGTGTTTATAATTAGGGATGATGTAACGCAGATGTAACAGGTGTGTTCATTATTAGGGATGATGTAACGCAGATGTAACAGGTGTGTTTATAATTTGGGATGATGTAATGCAGGGGTAACAGGTGTGTTCATTATTAGCGATGATGTAATGCAGGTGTAACAGGTGTGTTTATAATTTGGGATGATGTAATGCAGGTGTAACAGGTGTGTTCATTATTAGGGATGATGTAACGCAGGTGTAACAGGTGTGTTTATAATTTGGGATGATGTAACACAGGTGTGTTTATAATTAGGGATGATGTAACACAGGTGTGTTTATAATTAGGGATGATGTAACGCAGGTGTGTTTATAATTAGGGATGATGTAATGCAGGTGTAACAGGTGTGTTTATAATTTGGGATGATGTAACGCAGGTGTAACAGGTGTGTTTATAATTAGGGATGATGTAATGCAGGTGTAACAGGTGTGTTCATTATTAGGAATGATGTAACGCAGGTGTAACAGGTGTGTTTATAATTAGTGATGATGTAACACAGGTGTGTGTATAATTAGGGATGATGTAATGTAGGTGTGTTTATAATTAGGGATGATGTAACGCAGATGTAACAGGTGTGTTCATTATTAGGGATAATGTAACGCAGATGTAACAGGTGTGTTTATAATTTGGGATGATGTAATGCAGGGGTAACAGGTGTGTTCATTATTAGCGATGATGTAATGCAGGTGTAACAAGTGTGTTTATAATTTGGGATGATGTAATGCAGGGGTAACAGGTGTGTTCATTATTAGGAATGATGTAACGCAGGTGTAACAGGTGTGTTTATAATTAGTGATGATGTAACACAGGTGTGTGTATAATTAGGGATGATGTAATGTAGGTGTGTTTATAATTAGGAATGATGTAACGCAGGTGTAACAGGTGTGTTTATAATTTGGGATGATTTAACGCAGGTGTAACAGGTGTGTTCATTATTAGGGATGAGGTAACGCAGGTGTAACAGGTGTGTTTATAATTTGGGATGATGTAATGCAGGGGTAACAGGTGTGTTCATTATTAGCGATGATGTAATGCAGGTGTAACAAGTGTGTTTATAATTTGGGATGATGTAATGCAGGTGTAACAGGTGTGTTCATTATTAGGAATGATGTAACGCAGGTGTAACAGGTGTGTTTATAATTAGTGATGATGTAACACAGGTGTGTGTATAATTAGGGATGATGTAATGTAGGTGTGTTTATAATTAGGAATGATGTAACACAGGTGTAACAGGTGTGTTTATAATTTGGGATTATTTAACGCAGGTGTAACAGGTGTGTTCATTATTAGGGATGAGGTAACGAAGGTGTAACAGGTGTGTTTATAATTTGGGATGATGTAACGCAGGTGTAACAGGTGTGTTTATAATTAGAGATTATGTAACACAGGTGTAAAAGGTGTGTTTATAATTAGGGATGCTGGTTTGCAGGTGTAACAGGTGTGTATATGTTTAGGAGTGATGTAACACAGGTTTAACAGGTTTATTTGTATATGTTTAGCCATGCTGTAATGCAGGTGTAACAGGTGTATATACACACCGATCAGCCATATAATTAAAACCAGTGACAGGTGAAGTGAATAACACTGATGATCATGTTACAGTGATACTTGTCAAAGGGGTGGGATATACAGTATTTATTAGGCAGCAAGTGAAAAGTCAGTTCTCTAAGTTGATGTGTTGGAAGCAGGAAAAATGGGCAAGTGTAAGGATCTGAGCGACTGAGTACCAAATTGTGATGGCTAAATAACTGGGTCAGAGCTTCTCCAAAATGGCAGGTCTTGTGTGGTGTTCCTGGTATACAGTGGTTAGTACCTACCAAAAGCTGGCCAAGGAAGGACAACCGGCGAACCGGTAACAGTGTCGTTGGCTCCCAAGGCTCATTGATACGTTTGGGGAGCTAGTCCATCTGGTCTAATCCCACAGACGAGCTACTGTAGCACAAATTACTGAAAATGTTCTTGGTGGCACTGACAGAAAGGAGTCAGAACACCCAGTGCATCACAGCTTGCTGAGTACAGGGCTGTGTAGCCGAAGCAGGTCAGAGTGCCCATGCTGACCCCTGTCCATTGCCAAAAGTGCCTACAATGTGCATGTAAGTGAGCATCAGAACTGGACCATGGAGCAATGGAAAAAGGCGGCCTGGTCTGATGAATCACATTGTCTTTTGCATCATCTGGACTACCGGGTGCGTGTGCATCGCTTACTTGGGGAAGAGATGGCACCAGGATGCACTATGTGAAGAAGGCAAGCTGGCGGAGGCAGTTCGAAGCTCTGTGCAATGTTCTCCTGGCATTCATGTGGCTATTACTTTGACACGTACCACATACCTAAACATTGTTGCAGACCGAGTACACCACTTCATGGTGACGGTATTCCCTAATCACGCTTTCAGCAGGATAACGCGCCCTGAGACTCTGCAAAAACGGTTCAGGAACGGTTTGAGGAACATGACAAAGAGTTCAATGTGTTGACTCGGTTTCCAAATTTCCCGTGAGAGTGTCTCAGGGATGTTCTGGACAAATAAGTCTGATCCACGGAGGTCCCACCTCATAACTTACAGCACTGAAAGGGTCTGCTGATAACGTCTTGGTGACAGACACCACAGACAGCACACCTTCAGAGGTCTCTGTATGTATTTGTGTGTGTGTGTGTGTGTGTGTGTGTGTGTGTGTGTGTGTGAGGGAGTGGGTGCTGCTGTGCTATTCTGCCAGGAGAGAGCAGCACAACATCAGGAGGTAAAACACTACCTTTTCAATAACCGAACACGGCCGCAGATTATTTTGAGGGTCTGCTGCAAGGACATCAGCTCAGTGAAATAAATACGGAACACTTGTTCATGCTACGTTTTTCACAGCTGGAATAGAATTCAGCGGTATAGTAAATGTCTCGTCACAGTGTCTTCTTTTAGCAATAAAACTATTAACCATAAACACAAGCACTACATGCTTTCTACATCTGAAAATATCTGAAAGTCTCCGAATGGATGCTGGCAGTCAATTTGCTTTCATATCCAAGTGCTTTGTTTCATTTCGACCCATCAGATTTGAGAATCCAACAGCGCAGTGGTGTAACGAACTTATACATAGCAAGTAAAATAAATTCAAGTCTTAAAAATGGGGTGCCATTTTAACATCGTATTTTAATATTATGTTAAATTAAACAAACCTTATTTGCAATTATTTTTCAAAAAACAAGGTTTGAAGTGATTGTCATCAAGCCTCAAAGCAGCTGAAATTAAAATATACACTTGTTGTGCACTTCAGTGCCAGCAGAAGGCAGAAGAGATCCTTCCATCTTGATGTGCCATTCACATCTACATGATGTAACACACACACACACACACACACACACACACACACACAGAAAATAAAGAGGCTAACAGAAACTTTACTGTCATATTTTTGAGCAGTGGGATGACAACACTAAGACTGCTAATATTTTCCTGACGTTTCGCTGAAGCTCTCATTTACTCTGTTGCTTGCATTCTGCTTTCCTCATGGTGGATCGACAGAAAGGACTGTCACCTAAGAGCCGAGGGTGGTTTGAATATGTTTGCAGACATTTTTAGCTTCTCATCAGTCCTCGGGTGTTACGTAATTCTCATTTTATGTGTCAGGTTCAATGACAGATCTAGTTTTATACCCTCCTAATGCTAACATAAAGCGATTGTCTCGCATAAAGAGCGACTGTGCAGCCTTGATGCTTGAGGGACAATGGTTGTAATTATGGTAGACGATCCAGAGTGGGTCCCCGCTGTGTCCTGTGGGACGCTATAGGTGGACAATATCGAGATCTCACCTGTCTGTCACCGGTCTTTTTGTCACTGGTGACTTGTCCTCTTTACTAAAACTCCTGATCTGTTAACGGGCATTTTCAACGGAAAACTCAGTATAAGTGTAACCTTTCATAAAAGAGAGCGAGAGAGTGATAGACTTACTTCACTGACAGCAAACGAGAAAACAAGGCTGAGTTAGTGTAATAGAGCATTTAATAGGGTTCTTTTGTGCTAAAGCTAAATGAACACAATAGCGTGAACGCTAAGTGCAAAAAATAAAGGGGGAGGAGGAGGGAAAAAAAAGAGTTGCTCGCCGATGAATATTACAATGAGGGGCTGGTTTGTTACTGAATTTGGGAATTTGCTTATTTATAAGAGCATCTATTAAAATGTATTCATTTGTATAGCCTTCGTCTTCGTGTACGTTTCATATCAATTGAATCATTTGTTTAGATACATTTAAACAGGATCATGTGAAAATTGTGTAACCGTCAGTAAACAGGAAGTGATATTTGTGTTATATTTGACGGACTCGGATACGTGTGATGATGCGTTATTCATTTCTTCTACAATAACAACACACACGCCAAAGTGTTTTATTCTTCTAATACCACAGAAATTCACCGCCAATAACAAATTTTTAAAGTGCACCTATTATGGATTTTTAAACATTACTGTTTATGTAGTGTGTTACATACGTCGCTGTTTGTGAATGTAAAAAGTCTGCAACGTTTCAAAAATCACAGCACACGACAAACAGAGTTATCGACTCCCAAAAGGAGGAATCGATTCTGAACAGTTGAAACGACTCGTTAGTGATTCCAGACTCACTTCCTGTACTAATCACCGTGGGTTTGTAACAAAAAAAAATACCCTGACGCTGATCACGAACAGATGGAGCGGAAAGTCGTTACGGTAGTGGGCATTTCTTTTTCGACACACGCTGACAGCGGAGTTTAGAACGAATCCTTTAGAACGAAACATTTAAGGAGTCGTTTGTGACTCTGGCGAGAAAAAAGGTAATGCTGCAATTTAATTTATGAGCACGTTGAAGTGTTTTTTGACCTCGGATGCTCGTAAATCTATTGTATGAGACCTTTAAAACAAAATTAGGTATGTTTCAAAACCATAATAGGTGCGCTTTAAAACCCTACTTTACGTTATAGAAGCTCTAAACAGCCTCAACCCTCACTAGCCTGCCTTTTCTCATCTATCTAGAAGTTAATATGACCTAAAAATACAGCTTGTGCTCACGTTACTGAGTTTGTCATGAACACTGGGATTCATTAACTCAGATATCAGTGTTGCGAACAGGACAAAAAAGGCCGTTAATAATAACAGAACCACATGTGTAAATCAATTATCGCAATTAACTGTCATTTACCCTCTCATCAGCGTTCAACAGCCGTCTCATCTGTTAAACACCGCATGCTTATTAACTGTGTGCGAGAGATAAATACAGTATCTCGTCCCTTTGTGTGACGTGTACTGTCAAAGTTTAAATCTCGTCTGACAGATTTGTTGCCATGGAGATGAATCATAGGACATGGTTCTGTCAGTGACCTCGTTTTACCCATCACCTGCCTGCAAGCCTTTCAAAGCCAAATGTTAACTTGTATTTATTTATTTATTTAATGAATGGATTTCCTGTGTCAAACAGGGCTGTATGCCTCAGAGGATCTTCTGCTTACGAAAGTGCAGGGTTCCCCTCGAGAGACACGAAATACTAGCGATTAGTCTGTTACTCGTAGAGCTTTAAATGCGTGTGTGTATTCAGAGTTCATATCTGTAACTCTGAAAATCTCCTATGGTAAATGGCGCACTTATATAGTGCTTTTATCCAAAGGACTTTACACTATGTCTCATTCTCACACACACGGACACACAGACACACACACACACACACACACACACACACACACACACACACGTGTATGTGGAGTCATGTGGGCCGGGAATCGAACCGCCAACCCTACGATTAATGGATTAGTGGACAACCCGCTCAACCACCTGATCCACAGCTGCCCACACTCCTATACTAAATGGCATTGAAAGTTCCAAGCGTTAAGCGTGTGCAGTGAGGATTTAATACCAAAACTGTGCACAATCGCATTCGGACATAACTATAGACTATGAAAGGTGCAAGTGGGGTGCAGTTTGCGTAAAGTAATTTTTACTTTCACAATATTGGTTCGAGCGAGCAGCAGTAATAAGTCTGGCTCCGTTGTCTGCGACTTTGATGTAACCACAATCAGAATGTCAGACTGAAATTCATATTTTGGGCTGTAAATACACTCAAAACATCTACAGAGTAATGGTGATGTTAGTATTATATAGATAAATATAGAGCTGGGAAACATGAGGATATAATCCATATTGCGATAAAATATGTCATGATACACTTTTCTAAGGTATAGCAGACATTGTGATATCTGTTTTTTAAAATCATTTGGTAATTTCTTTAAAATAATCATGACTCTGCTGTCTGAACCTTTAAACAAAATTTCTTCTGTCCAGTGTAAATAAAAGAAAATAAATGGAATCAAAATATCATAAATTATTGAAAAAAAAAAAGAGTTCGTTGGGAGATCAGTATATAGTGATGTATGACTTAAAATACCATTTTATGATATGGTAGTTTTGTCATATTGCCCAGCTCTACATAAACATACACTTAATTAATATGATTAATATTGCATATATTTTGTTTTAAAATCATATACGTTGCTTATCTCAAAGTGCTACTATTAAAAATGTAAAATGGAATGAATCACATTTTGAACAACTCTTAAATAAAGTGGGCTGTAAGGAGAGCAGATGAGCGCTTGGTCAGTTTATTTCATTTTCCGTCTATCTTTTTGATCTTAAAGTGCAACTATTATGGTTTTGAAAGGATTCATTCGAAACTCCTCCTTTCAGAGAGCATACTCTGCTCTGATTGGTCAGACGATTCAGTCTGTCGCAATTGGACAGCCTGTTTCAAAAAGTAAACGCCCACTACCATAACCAGTTTCAGCTCTGTCTGTTCTCCAGCAGACGATGAAGACCAGAAGCGGGGCTTTTTGTTACAAACCTACGTCGGTTAGTACAGGGAGTAAAGTCTGGAATCACTAATGACTCGATTCAGCTGTTCAGAATCGATTCCTTCTTTTGCGAGTCGATAACTCTGTTTGTCCTGTGCTTTGATTTTTGAAACTTTGTGGACTTTTTACATTCACAAACAGCGACATATATAACACACTACATGAATGGTAATATCTGAAAACCCATAATAGGTGCACTTTAAAGGCAAGTACTTGTGTTTAAGGGTGACAGTTTGAACACTATTGACAAACGCCATCTCAAACACCTCTGGGTAAAATTTTTTAAATATCTGGCATTTCACTGTTTCTGAAATGATGAACAACAAGGGCTCTGAAGCTAGCGTATGTGGAATTTTCTGGTTAAACCCTGGCTTATTGCGATTTCTGTTCGATTTGTTTTGCCTTTGCACACTGTTGGTATGTAAGTGGCTAAATCTAAAAAGTGCTTGTGATATGCTCTTATGAACCCCTTTGAAAGCAAGTGCAAGGATAATCTGCATCATATGAAAAAAGAGAGCTTTAATAAAGAGTAGCAGGATGTCACAAATATTTGTGTTACCCCCATCGTATTTCTCCTTCTTGATTCATTTCGTGCTACTCATTACCCAGTCTTGAAAGGCTCAAAGACACGCCATGCTTGTTCTGTAGAGCGTGCGATCCTCAGTGGTCTTGTTGTTTTAATTAACAGACATGTTACACTGGAGAAGGCTATAGAGGTTATCTTAGGTTGTTCAGTTTCATAACAGTATTCAATAGTGTCTTTTAAGAGTCCTTTCTTTCTTTCTTTTTTTTTCTTTTAAATTTTTTTTTTTTTTTTACTAAATTCTAATATCTGCTTTCCTTTGTGTCTTGTGCTAGCATGAGAACATGTTCTTGGCTCACTCTCAGATGTGAAAGGTGCCGTTGCCAGGCAATAAGGCAGGGATTGACCTCTCTCCTGATTAATTGAACGAACGATTGTATGAAATGTGTTTTCTACACTGAGCTTGGTGTGGCTTTATTAGCAGCAGGCAATGAACAACTCCTTGCTAAGAGTGGTTATTAGCAGCAGACGTTAGTCTTCTCTTTGCAAAGAGGTTCTTCCTGTTTTATTAGCCAGTTCATGTTTCCCAATGTGACCAAGGTTGGAGTAGAAGATTGGCAAGTAATCCATTTTGTTTCAGTAAGCAATATCCTAGTTTCTAGTTACGTAGCATTTTAGCTGTATTAGATATCGTAGTGTGAGTAAGAAATACACCACTAAGTACATGCAGCATTTTGTATGTTGAAAGCAAGATAGCTAACCTGCCAACCATGAACAGTAAATATAGTACAATGTAAAAGATACTGTAGTTAAACAACACATTCTAACTGAATGGAGTAATTTACAATTTTATTTTTATGTTTTATACTATTTCTCCATTTTAGCCAAAACACTTGAAGCAGTTTATGCTAATGGTTGAAGTTCACCAATACTAAATGTTTCTGAAATTTATTCACACTGAAAATCTATGGCGCAAAGCTTAGAAATTACTTTTGCTGGGAATCCTTTTGACCTTTAACATGACAAAACATTCCGAAACCCATCAAATATCCTCCAAAACCCTGAAACACTCCGAAACACTAAAACCCTCAAAACCCCTCCAAAACCCCTCCAAAACCCTAAAACCCTCAAAAACCCTCCAAAACCCTGAAACACTCCGAAACCCTAAAACCCTACAAAACCCTCAAAAACCCTCCAAAACCCCAAACCCTCCAAAACCCTGAAACACTCCGAAACCCTAAAACCCTACAAAACCCTGAAACCCTCAAAAACCCTCCAAAACCCTAAACCCCTCAAAAACTCTAAAAAAAAAAAAAAAAACCCTCCAAAATGAGTTTTGAAACACTCCGAAACCCTAAAACCCTAAAAAAAACCCCCCTCCAAAACCCTGAAACACTCCGAAACCATAAAACCCTAAAAAACCCCTCCAAAAACCCTTCAAAACCCTGAAACACTCTGAAACCCTAAAACCCTAAAAAAACCTCCAAAAACCCTGAAACAATCCGAAACCCTAAAAAAAAAACCCTCCAAAAACCCTTCAAAACCCTGAAACACTCCGAAACCCTAAAACCCTAAAAAAACCCCTCCAAAAACCTTCCAAAACCCTGAAACACCCCGAAACCCTAAAACACCCCTCCAAAACCCCTCCAAAACTCTCCGAAACCCTGAAACACTCCGAAACCCTAAAACCCTAAAACCCTCAAAAACCCTAAAAAACCCCTCCAAAACTCTCCGAAACCCTAAAAGACTCTGAAACACTAAAACCCTCTGAAACCGTCCGAAACCCTTCAAAAACCATCCAAAAAGCTAAAAAAAAAAAACGTTCCAAAACCCCTAAAAAACCCCCAGAAACCCTCTGAAACCCTCCGAAACCCTCCAAAACGTCCATCCTGACAGTCTGTAAAGGATTTCATTGAGTTTTGTTGTGATTGTTGGGCACAAAATTCTGGATTTTGCTGCGACTTTTTAAAAAATTTGTGATACAGTTTGCTGAGTTTTTAGTGTGGAAAACTTCTCACATCGGCGAAATTGCTATTGCACAAAATTGTTTTGCACTGTCTTTCGCGGCGATGTTTGTTGGTAAACGAGACGTTTTAGCTGTACTCATGTTTGACGCACGTGAATCGAAGAAGGCTTTGGTTGAATGCGCGTTGCGATGTCACACGACGTGTCTCGGCTTGAATCTGCGGTAACTCTGCGCTAATTTCGAAAAATCGCAAGTTTCTCAGAATACTGCATGAGTGCGAAATCCTGGAGGGTCTGAATAGGTGAATGTTAACGCTGTGAAATTACATCACATCAGCGACACTCATAATCAAGCGAAGTAAAAGTCAGAGTAACATTGCAACTCACTGTAGACATCTGGTGAGCTCTGGTGGACAGGTGTGGTATTACACTCTATAGGTTTTACTGTTTAAGTGCTTATGATCAGAAGTGCTGCAAAAACTACTCACAAACAATCTTTAAACTGCAAATGACACTCAAAGAAACATTTACTAATAACAAAAGAGTAATAAAAAATGAGTGTTTAGAGAAAAAGGTCATTGATCACATGACAAAGCAATACAAGATAATCACTAGACAACATATAGTGTAAATTATGAAAAGTTGCAGTGTGAGTAGACAACGAAATACAAAAATAACAAACAGTGCAAATACAATACGTACAACACAATAAATACAGCACTACATAGATGCTGAGGCTGTTTCTGCATTTGTGTACTGGTGCTTTAATAAGAGCTAAGTCTCTTAAGAGTCTTCAGGCATCAGTAGACGGGTAGGTGTTCCACCAGTGCAGAATTAAAAGGCTTCATTTTAAATTAATTATAGCCGATAGAGCTAGTATTATCTTCTGATTGGTGAGCCATTTTGAAAAAGGAAGCCTGAGGCACTTTTTTTTTTAGGCGTTGATAAACTAAAGCATGAATTGACTCATAATCTGTTAATTAATTAGTGTCTTTTAGAACAGTTAAAAAAAGGCTTTATGAGTAAAGGAATAAACATTCACATTGTTACCCAAACTAATCCTGCATGGTCTTTCGGCATGACGTCGTCTACACGGAGAAGTGGGACAGCGTGGAGGTGGAGTTCAGGGCCGTTAGACACGGTCATACGAGGCCACGCTGCTGCCTAATCCTGTTTCCATTACTGTGACCAGCTGAATCAGGTCAAAATAGGAAAGCTTCAAAGTATAGGAACAAAATAATGAGTTTTATCACAGCGTGGGATTCTCTAGGGTTCCTCACGTATAGACCGTTGTCTGTACGTGTCCCTGTGAATGAGGTGTTGCTATAGAAACGTTAATGCATTTGAAGGAGAGCATTAATACTGTATAAACATGTGGTCTGACTTTTCGACGGTTGTTAGAGAATTGACGCACAGACTTATGGTTAATTTAATTAAAAATATAGTTCGCTGTCATGTTATTTATTCATTCATTCATTCATTTTCCTTCCACTTTTGCTGGTGGGGGCAACAGTTTGAGAAGGTCAAGCCAGACTCCTCTATCTCTGGCCACAGAATCCAGCTCCTCAAGGGAGTGCCTCAAGACAGCTGTAACATAAAGCAGGTCTAAGACCACATCAAAAGATTCCTTTCAATTCGAATAATAATTCGAGGCACTCTGTTAAGGCTCTCCCTGAGTGTCAAGCTCTTCACCTTAATCACAGAGAGTAAGCCTAGCATCCCCTGCGACCTTTATTATTTCCACTACTACCCACATCTTGTAACCACAAGGAACCATACGACAGGGATGCATGTAGATAGACCAGTAAACAGAAATCTTTGTCTGCAAACTCTCGCTTCACCACCAGAGGGCAGTCAATCCGTATCAACCTTGCGCACTAATTTTCTATCACTAGTGAATAAGATCCCAAGAAACTCCTCTGCCAAGAGCAAGGTCTCAACCCAACCAGCACCCGAATGGAGCATCCCACGGAATGGAGTTCCCCAACATGTTTTCTCTCCAGTTTGGTCTAACCATTTCCCACTAGCTAACTGTACTCTATCAGATGATGGGAAACAACCGTAGGAAAGTTGAACGCTAACAAAGTGCTGTGCTCGTTTGTAAGTCGCTTTGGATAAAAGCATCTGCTAAATGAATAAATGTAAATGTAAACGAGCTGACAGACACATACGATTGGCTAGCATCGCTCTGATTGACAGGGGAGAGCAAATATATCATCCTTTCTACCAAGAGAGCCTCTTTTGCTCTCTTGTTCTCCCGGACACATATCGCCGTGGCATCGTCGGGATTGGCTCTCGTGGCCTCCCAGTGATATGGCGAAACTGTCCAATGTCCAGTTTGGAAGGTGCCGAAAGAACATCCCACCCCCTCATACTGGACACCTCTGCATCCTAGGTTGTATCTTAAGATCCTGCTCATGAAAGCCACACACCGTTCTTGCAGTAACGTCAGGCGTGTTTAAGACTCTGTAATGGAGTTCATGGTGCCACTGAGAAGCACTTGTTACCTCATCTGTCTTCACTCCACCGAAACAAATGTTGGGTGAATTCTAATTCACTCTAACATGTCAAGCAGTGGTTGGGGCTGCAGCTTATTTATTTATTTATTTATTTATTCATTCATTTTTGTAATTTCCCAACATAATTAAAAGACTTGTTTGTGCGTCGCATCAACATGTGACGAGAGCCCTCCAGCTCGCCTTGCTGTGCTCGCAGGGGTGCTAATACGGTGTGTCACACACTCCCACCGTCCTCTTAAGACTGCGAGCGTGCCACTTACATAGAGGACAACCGGGAGGAGAGGATGAAGAGCTTTCCAGCCTCCTCTCAGCTACTCCAACACTTTAAGAGTTATCTAACTAATCGAATCAATTTCCTGTTTATTCCATCGTCATACCAAATACTCCCATTTGCACCACACAGTCGAGTTGATCTTTAATTATGTTTTTATCAAGAATAGCACAACGAGTAAAAAAACCCTCAGTCAGATGTTTGCTAGCCTGAATCATACGTTTCTCGTCTGCTCTAATTAGATTTGAGATGTCTAAGTCTGATCTTCTCCAAGCTTGACACAAAACTTGATTGTAAACGATTTGTCCATACCTTTCTTTCCCTACCGTTTTTTTCCCCCCTTGTGTTATTTATTTATTTATTTTTTTACTGTAGCAAAAATCAGTTATGTTCAATATATTTTTGTGTAAACGTCGAGCTCTATAAAGGTCTGTTCTTCTCTTTTCTGCCTCTCGTGTACACTGAGATTTCATTTGCACGTCAGGGTTTTTTACTAGTGTTGGCGAGAGAGGAAATAAAATTATAATATCATCCAAAGACACAATACAAAATGATATTTTTCTTATCGAGAGAGCGTCACGTTACGTCTGTCAAGATGCAGCTAGGTACGACACAAATCTGAACAAATTTGAACGTGATACACGTGTGTTATAAGACGTAGTCCTGTAATCTGTAGTCTGGAACAGTGCACACACCCTCAGCTGCATGAATCGTCGGGATGTAGTACATCGCAAATATATCATTCGAATTGAACAGATAATGTGTTCTAAATGAATACAAGAGACTCTGGGACTGGTATCCTACAGAACGAAACCTAAATCTGGGATTTTCACACTTGCAGGCAGGTTGCCAGATTCAGCAAAATTCCCACCCTAACTACAGGGTGTCCCAAACTGTCCATACATTAACACTTTTGTGGCTAAATTTCTTCCAGAAATGTTTTTTGAACGCTTTTAACAAAAGAAGAACGTATTAAATTTATTCTCACGGCTGGATCGGGAATCTGTCGCAACTCCAGATGTGTTAACACCAGTTCATCATATGTGGGAGAGACTCTGTGTGTGTTTAGCTCAGTGTTTAAGATGTTGGAGTACTAAACGAAAGGTCGTGAGTTCAAACCCCAACACTTCCAAGCTGCCACTGTTGGGCCCTTGGGAAAGGCCCTTTACCCTCAATGAGATAAATATAAGTCGCTTCGGATAATGGTGTCTATCAAATACTATACAATGTAAACATTTTGATATGTTTTGCTAAAAAGTGTTAGTTTCCCGTATACATGGAGAATTTTTGGACACCCTGTACCGACATTTGAAAAACCGCGTGAAATGATTTAAACCTAACATACAAAGATTGGGAACTGTACAAGAGAGATAGATTTATTCATCTGTTTCTCAGTCTTTGCTTGGGAAATAAGTGAACAGTGGTGCGCAGACATTTCTGATTTATTTCTCTATGTGGTCGTTTTGAAAATCCGCATGTTGCTCGGAATATCGTGGAGTTCGATCAGTTTTGCGTTCATTCATGCGATCATAAAAATCTCAAAATCCTAGAGGGACTGTTCGATATAGATGGTGGCATTGTGTTCCACCCTTAATGTACTCCCTTAATGGGCGGCTGTGGCTCAGTCGGTAGAGCGGGTTGTCCACTAATCCACTAATCGTAGGGTTGGTGGTTCGAATCCCGGCCCGGGTGATCCCATGCCGAAGTGTCCTTGGGCAAGACAATGAACCCTGAGTTGCCCCCGATGGCAAGCTAGCACCTTGCATGCAGCTCTGCTACCATTGGTGTGTGAATGTGCTCTCATTAGTAAGTTGCTTTGGATAAAAGCGTCTGCTAAATGAATAAAAATGTAAAAAATGTACTCTATATGTTTATATGTACTGGAGCTACACGGCTTGTTTCTGCCATGTTGGAGGACATTTGCTGCAGATGTATTGCGTAATTGCGAGTAATATTTCCGCGACTCTGATTTTTCGTTTCTCACAGCAGTTGTGAGATAAAATCTGCATAATCGTTTCTAATCGATTGCAGAAACACGCTTCTATAGCTATTAGAGATGCTTCATTTGAAGTCGAACCGACTTTGCTCTTGAGCTATGAGGATAAATGGAACCAATCTGGATGATCGTAACGATAAACAAATAATAAATAAATAAATGTTGTTTGGCTAACTGTGCTTCTGGCGAGTTACATCAACAGTAGCTGAACTGCATAGCTAATGATTAGCATATTTGCTTCACACCTCCAGTGTCGGGGGGTTGATTCCTGCAGTGACCTTGTGTGTGCAGAGCTTGCATGTTCTCCCCGTTCTGCGGGGGGTTTCCTCCGGGTACTCCGGTTTCCTCCCCCAGTCCAAAGACCTGTGTTGTAGGCTTATCGGCATGTCCAAAGTGTCCGTAGTGTATGAATGTGTATGTGATTGTGCCCTGTGATAGATCGATACCCCACCCTGCCTTGTACCCCATGCTCCCTGGCATAGGCACCAGGTTCCACACAACACAGTAAGGATATGCGGTATACAAAAATGGATGGATGAATGTTTGCATACGGTTTTGTTTGTAAGTCTTTTAAAAGACCTCGCAGACATACTTATGTGCTTTAGATTGATCTTATAATACCGCGACGCCCTTCAGATAAGAACGTCGCGTGTAGTAATGTAATATCGTTCCATTATTCCGTCATCAACCCGGTAAAGTGGCGGCTATTACGCATGAAACCATTTCCTGATGTGTCGGAGAAGCCGAGCTCTTCGCTGCGTTTTTACCAAGGCTTTAAGAGATAAAGCGCAAAGTGCTTAAACACAATGAAACGCCGCGCAACCTGCAAGCTTTTAATGTGCCCACTGAGGTTTTTCTCTTCGCTTAGGCTTTAATAGGAGCACAAAAGGAGAGAGAGAGAGAGAAAGAGAGAGAGAGAGAGATATCAGCTGGAACAAAAAGTGGCTCACAAATAGGAAAACTTCACAAGCAGTGCAGCGGGTGTTTAGAGGGAAAAAGACTCTAATGCAGGCTGTAAAGGCACTGAATGATCATATTACTGAACAGAGGCTAGAAAAAAGAACGTGGACGTCTACAAGAGTCTTAGAAAGCGCACATCAAAAGCCATGTGTTCAGACCGAAGGCCGTGAGTTAATGGACTTTAAATGCGAGCGCGAAGGCCAACAGGTCTCATGGGTTGATTCGTACGATAGATGAAATGATGATTATAGTTTTTAAGAAATCATTTCTAACTGGTTCCAGTCACTTTGGAAGGTTGGACATGTTGTCAGCGAGACATAGCTGTTCTGACCCCTGAGGTTAACAAGTTGCGATGTGAAAATGTCTCGTGTCACACTAATGAATATGTATTTGTGACTCTTTTCCCCCTCCTCTCAAGAACAACTCGAGGACGATAAATTGCACAGTAATGGAGGTGAAGCACTGTCAGATTTTGACTTCTTCTTCCATGAAAGTCTGCCTGCATTTCCACCGTCTTCGTTGCATAATAAAGTCTGCTGTCACACTGTCACCATTGCCATCACTCTCCGACACGGTGGAGTAGACTGCCTTTCCACACACA
This sequence comes from Noturus placidus, assembly GCA_022414735.1. Classification (NCBI taxonomy): domain Eukaryota; kingdom Metazoa; phylum Chordata; class Actinopteri; order Siluriformes; family Ictaluridae; genus Noturus; species Noturus placidus. Next base: position 155,639 of record JAFFST010054258.1, read on the forward strand.
TTGCTTTTCATTTCCTTTTTTCAATACTGTCTCTGTTTTGTTGTGATAGATGCCGTCTGACTTCTTCTCAATGTCGATCCGCCATGTGACTCATGGTATCAGACTCGCCGTTCTTCACGACTTTCTTTCTTCTTTTCTTCTCTTCTCTTCTTTTTGTCTCATTTTTATCCTTCTCTCCTCTTCTCTTCTTTTCTCTTCACTTCTCTTCTTTACTCTTCTCTTCTCTTCTTTTTGTCTCATTTTCATCCTTCTCTTCTATTCTCTTCTTTTCTGTTCTTTTCTCTTCTCTTCTCTTTGTCTCATTTTTATCCTTCTCTTCTTTTGTCTTCTCTTCTTTTCTCTTCCTTCTTTTTTGTCTCATTGTTATCCTTCTCTTCTCTTCTCTTCTCTTCTCTTCTCTTCTCTTCTCTTCTCTTCTCTTCTCTTCTTTTTGTCTCATTTTTATCCTTCTCTCCTCTTCTCTTCTTTTCTCTTCTCTTCTCTTCTCTTCTCTTCTCTTCTCTTCTCTTCTCTTCTCTTCTCTTCTATTCTTTTCTTTTTTTTTCTCTTCTCTTCTACTCTCTTCTTTTTGTCTCATTTTTATCCTTCTCTTCTCTTCTCTTCTTTTCTTTTCTCTTCTCTTCTACTCTCTTCTTTTTGTCTCATTTTTATCCTTCTCTTCTCTTCTCTTTCTTATTTTTTGTCTCATTTTATCCTTCTCTTCTTTTCTCTTCTCATCTCTTCTCTTCTCTTCTTTTTTTGTCTCATTTTTATCCTTCTCTTCTTTTCCCTTCTCTTCTCTTCTTTTTTGTCTCATTTTTATCCTTCTCTTCTCTTCTCTTCTCTTCTCTTCTTTTTGTCTCATTTTTAATCCTTCTCTTCTTTTCTCTTCTCTTCTTTTTTATCTCATTGTTATCCTTCTCTTCTTTTCTCTTCTCTTCTCTTCTTTTTTGTCTCATTTTTAATCCTTCTCTTCTTTTCTCTTCTCTTCTCTTCTTTTTTGTCTCATTTTTATCCTTCTCTTCTTTTATCTTCTTTTCTCTTCTCTTCTCTTCTTTTTTGTTTCATTGTTATCCTTCTCTTCTTTTCTCTTCTCTTCTCTTCTTTTTTGTCTCATTTTTATCCTTCTCTTCTCTTCTCTTCTCTTCTTTTTTGTCTCATTTTTATCCTTCTCTTCTCTTCTCTTCTCTTCTTTTTTGTCTCATTTTTATCCTTTTCTTCTTTTATCTTCTCTTCTCTTCTCTTCTTTTTTGTCTCATTTTTATCCTTCTCTTCTCTTCTCTTCTTTTTGTCTCATTTTTATCCTTCTCTTCTTTTCTCTTCTCTTCTCTTCTCTTCTCTTGTCTTCTCTTGTCTTCTCTTCTTTTTTGTCTCATTTTTATCCTTCTCTTCTTTTATCTTCTCTTCTCTTCTTTTTTGTCTCATTTTTATCCTTCTCTTCTTTTCTCTTCTCTTCTCTTCTCTTGTCTTCTCTTGTCTTCTCTTCTTTTTTGTCTCATTTTTATCCTTCTCTTCTCTTCTCTTCTCTTCTCTTCTTTTTGTCTCATTTTTATCCTTCTCTTCTTTTATCTTCTTTTCTCTTCTCTTCTCTTCTCTTCTCTTCTCTTCTCTTCTCTTCTCTTCTCTTCTTTTTTGTCTCATTTTTATCCTTCTCTTCTCTTCTCTTCTCTTCTCTTCTCTTGTCTTCTCTTGTCTTCTCTTCTTTTTTGTCTCATTTTTATCCTTCTCTTCTTTTCTCTTCTTTTCTCTTCTCACAATCCACTGCTTGTATGTTTGTTTCTCTTTAAGTGTATTCTGTAAAATATTTTCCAGTTTGTCAGATTTTGTAAATATCCTCACACTACTCGGTCTCTGATGTGTGTAGGACTTGGCAGCACTCAGTCTAAGCAGGACTGGTCCATCCAGTGGCCAATGTCTGAGTCGGGGAAAGAGAACACACCAGCCGGTACCCCCGACCTTGGGCAGTGGGTGCGACTGCAGCTCTCGCAGAGCCCAAAGCCACAGTCGCGCTACACCCACACTCTGTGCCACAGCCCTCAGGCCCTGGCTCCTCCGAGCTTCTACCCGCAAGCCGAGCGGCTGTGTGTGGACATCTACTCGGGCCTGACAACGCTGGGCATGCTGGATGTAGGGCACCGCTCTCTACCCCCATCTCCCAGACAGAGGCACTTTCCTCACACACCCCCACGCACTCCACTGGTGATGAACACCATGACGCCACCAGGCACACCACCACTACGCCGCCGAAACAAGGTGAAGGCACCGGGCACGCCACCACCCGCCAACCGCAAACTCATCCATCTGCTGCCTGGATTCAGCGCCCTGCACCGCAGCAAATCACACGAGTTCCAGCTGGGGAACCGCGTCGACGATGCACACACACCCAGGTGAGTACCATAACCATTAAATAATATTTTATATGCAGCACCTTGTGTGTGTGTGTGTGTGTGTGTGTGTGTGTGTGTGTGTGTAGGAGACTGGGTTTTAGTATGATTTCTCTTTTTCTTTTTTTGGTGATGGTTGGAAATTATGTCGGGGACTGTTTGACATTATATTGGTGTTGCTTGGACATTATGTCAGGGATGGTTAGACATTATCTTGGTGATGTTTAGGCATTATCTTGGTGATGGTTGGACATTATCTTGGTGATTGTTGGACATTATCTTGGGGATGGTTGGACATTATGTCGGGGATGGTTGGACATTTTCTTGGGGGTGGTTGGACATTATGTTGGGGGTGGTTGGACATTATCTTGTTGATCGTTGGACATTTATATAAATCCATATTATGCATAATATAAAGGCAATACTTTGGTGTTGACTCTGATTAGTGGACCCTATTGTACGTGCACACATGTGTTTAGATCTACATATGTTTATCTGTGTGTCTGTGTGACTGCATTTCCTTTCTGTTATACAATAAGTGTTTGTTTATAAGCACTGTGGTTTTGGGAGCATGCCCTGGGAAGTGGATCAAATGGCATTAGAACATTGATTACCGGTCTCATCTCTGTGATCCAGCGCAGAGCCTCACACAGACCCCCTAATCACTGCAGACGAACAAATTGAATCAGGATCGAGCTCCTCCGTGACTCGATTGGGGACTCACAGTGCTCGTTTGAGACTTTTCTGGTTTACCTATAGGCTTCTGGTAAACAGGCACTGATACATATGTTGCACCGAGCTTCAAACAAACGTCATATGAAGCTCATATCCTGGATTAGCCTGGGTCCTGGAGGAAATGTAGAATACAGCAGACGTTTAAAGCCCGAGTCTAGTAACAAGAAATGTTTTTATATTATCACTTATTAAAAAAACAAATACAGCTTTGCCAAATGATATTTCTCAAGCAAGATACTGTCATTCTTCTCCAATGTCACTGTGCTACAATCGAATAAAGGCAGCAGGAACAATACCACAATCACAATGGAGATAATATCAGGGCTGTCAGAATACATTTCAAACGTTTTCAATATAAATGTATTAAGGTGGATTTATACTTCTGTGTTGACATGGATTTGGGTCAGTCCATGAGAACTGACATTACCATCAGACATAACGGCATATGGGCCTAAAGATAACATCTCCACTCAAACATGAGTAAACTAAATGAAACATCCTCAATAAGTATTATAATTCACATATTAGTGCATAATTATTCGGGTACTGTTATTGACTATGTTTACATGGATAGCAGTAATCTAATTATTAACCTTATTCTGAATAAGAAAATATTGTGATTAAGGTGTTTACATGAGTTGCTTTTAGAATATTCCTTTTATGTTCCTGTTTTACGTGTTATAGAACATAGAGCGATTAACGTCACACGTCATTACGTCACCATGCCACGCCGTC
>JAFFST010054258.1:163377-182149 GCA_022414735.1 Noturus placidus
TAAAGAAAACCCTGAATTTCCCACTCGTAATTACGACTTTGTGGTGGTGCTCAACTGGTAAACACGATCTTTCCCACATGACCTGAACGCGCCGTTTGTCTAGTCGTGCCTCTGTGTGTTACTAAGTTCTGAGCGGTTGTTCCCCTGCTTTTTCCTAGTTCTGTTTTTCCGGTTTTTGTTGCCTGCTTGCGTCCTACCTCTTCACCTCCCCACATTTTACGTTTTACACCTGGTTACTGCTCTAAATATCCATCCAATTTATCTGGAGTTAAACCGGAAGCGCACATGGCCTAAACCGGAAAGTGTTTTCTTTTTCCCATTAACCTGATATACAACAACAAATGAATTATAGTTCTTGTATGATCTTCCAGTAAGGTTTTCATTTAGTAATTAGGAAGAATGACGAAAACATGCACAATGAGTGTACCAGATACTGTACTGTTTAAAAAAAAAAACCAACGGAATGTTGGAGACCCAAACAGAGATGTAGAGCCCTGTGCACAGTGCCTACTCTGTGTGGGCTGTATGGAGTGGCTGCTCTGTGGGAAAGTGACAGCTTTAAAAGGGAAATGTTAAACTGAAATCTTATTTGCACAAACAGAGCACATGCACATTGTGGCACAGAGGCTCGAGCAGCCCTGAGACCGCTCAGACAAATGATACCGCACGGCCAGCGGACATGCAGCACACATGGACGATGAAGGCCAGGAGGAATATACCTCTCATCAAGTGGGCCTCCTATTCACATCTGGATTTGTATTCATTTAGAATATATTAACATATAAATGTATTTGGTTGCACCCATAGCGTAACAGTAGCTATTTATTTCGTACCACATGACAGTTAACGTGCGGTATTGGACAAAACTTTGAGAAACGAAATGACGCGCTCGTTCATGCTCGATCGCCCACTTTCGTATTCAGAAAAAAACACAATACGATATAAGATATAAGAGAACGTAAATGCAGACGCTTTTTTTTTCTACAATTCTTTGTTTTAATTATCTCGCCGTGTAAATGTATAGTTTAACAAAATTTCAGTTATTAATCCTGGAAACAGCTGTCCGTGGTTCGGCGTGAAATTTTCACGATAAACCTTCCATCGTTTTCCAGTCACGAGACGTGCAGGAACTGCGTGGTTTGAGTTCATTATCCAAACTTTTTTTTCCCCCTGCTTTCGCGTCTCAGGAGTGCGATCAGTCCCCTGAGTCTGGGTTTGGATCTGCGTCGCCTCGCAGGAAATGAGGAGATAATTGGTGCCTGTGTTGTGACTGAGTGCCAGATTACTTTTGAGGAGGTGTTCGATCATGGCCTCAGTTTCGAGTTGACTTTTAATGAGTTTGTGCTGGAAGTTAGCGCGGCAATAAGAGCGAACGCAGAGTTGTGTGAACCAACAGATATGAGAATGCCGCAATATGAGATTACCCCTCGTGTGCTTTTATTACTCGGAAGAGTAATAGTGGAAGAGCGTTTGAATATTATTTCAGTGGAAGTGCAGTCGTTTAAAAGGTGTTTTGAATTTCCGGTTATTCAGGCTATTAAAAGATTGAGATGGAGATGATGCGTTCCGATAGGACTGGACGTTTGGTTTTGGAGAGTGTTTGCTGCACTGAAAGTAAAGGGGCTGAATAATTTTGCTCGCCCAATTTTTCAGTTTTTTATTTGTTGAAAAAGTTTGAAATATCCAATAAATTTGGTTCCACTTCATGATTGTGTCCCACCTGTTGTTGATTCTTCACAAAAAATGACAGTTTTATATCTTTATGTTTGAGGCCTGAAATGTGGAAAAAGGTCAAACAGTTCAAGGGGGCCGAATACTTTCGCAAGGCACTGTATTTACCGTCGATGCCACGAGCCGCCATGATGGTTTGACGTCACTTGCTGAACTCTGGGTTGTTTTCTTTGTTTTTCCAAGTTGAAGGTTGGAAAGTTTTGACCTTGAGTCGCATGCACCATTCTTTGGATAAAATAGAGACATGTTTATACACTAAATATTCCTATTAAAATATTTGCGACGTATTAATGTTAGAGAAATCCAACACAGAAGTAGCGATACGACACATTCGGAGTCCTGGCTCGGCTAGTTAGCAATCTACAGTATGAGATGACTAGCGTGATGACTACGGAAGCTTTGGAAGCTTATCTGTTTGTGCAGATGAGATGAGGATGTGAAAGATCTGGATGGAATGAAAGGACTAAAGTGCCATTGCTTCAGTCTCTGTAGGTACAGGTGATGCAAGAGCTTAATCGCACTGCAGCACTAGCATCAGGAGCTAGTCGAACGGCATTAATGGTAATGCAGGAACTTGTTTTAACTAAAAAAATGTAAAGTAAACTAAAAACAGTCCACATAGAATTTGCTTTATGTATAAATCTTAGGCACCATTTAAAGCTGACATGTTAGAAGTCTTTGTAATAATTGATTTGGATATTTTCTTTTGTAAAACATTTCTTTTTATTTGTGTCATAGATCTAAAAGAGTGGAGAAATGCGGTTTGCTTGTCAATACTGTAATAGTAGTACTATGAGTTTTTTGGGGTTGGGTTTAGGGTTGGGGTTAGGTTTGGGTTGGGGTTGGGGTTAGCGGTTAGGGTTAGAGATGGGGTTAGGGTTGGGGTTAAGGTTGGGGCTAGGGAGAGTGTTGGTGTTAGGGTTGGGGTTAGGGGTAGGGTTGGGATTAGGGTTGGGGTTAAGGTTGAGTAGGGGTAGTGTTGGGGTTACTGTTAGGGTTGGGGTTAGGGGTTAGGGGTAGTGTTGGGGTTAGGGTTGGGGTTGAGGGTTCGTATCACACTTCCACACTGTGTGCGTGAAGTTTGCATGTTCTCTCCATGCTTTGGAGGTTTCCTCCAGGTACTCCGGTTCCCTCTACCAGTCCAAAGACATGTGTTGTAGGCTGATTGACGTTTCCAAGTTGTCCGTTTGCAGATTTGTAGAGAAATGAAACTTGGATGCCAGTAAGAGTTCCACAATTCCCAACACTCTGGTTAGTTTGTGCGTCCTTTCTACAGGTTGAGAAAATAAAATGGCACAAAAGCGATGAATAAAATTTCATTTTCACCCAAATTAGTGATATTTACAGAACAAATGCATAAAAAAACATTAAAAGCACTGACTATACATAGTGTCAGTTTCATGCAGGCTGTGTGTGTGTGTGTGTGTGTGTGTGTGTTTATAGTTTCAGCTCTCTCAGTTTGATAAATGTAACAGTTTCCTGGCATGCTGTTGGTTTTCTGTTGGTTTTCATATCAGGGTTTTCCTCGCCTTCTGAACAAATTAAACTTTAAAATAAATAAATAAATAAATAAATAAAGACTTACAGGTTGATAGCATTTTATAAATAATTTCATGAGATAGTAATTTCTCATAAATGAAAGTTTTTTTTTTTATGTGAAAATCTTAACATCCAATCCAAATATAAAGATAATTTTTTTTTAAATCATTGAGACGGTGAAGTTAAATGTAACTGTAAATGGATAATAAGCAAAAAGTATGACCTGATGCTCTTTAATTCCTAAAAAAGAATCCACTTTGGGGTTGTATTAGGAAGTCCAATTCACATCGGGCGTTGATTATTTTCCTGTAACTGCACACCACAAATATTGGCACACCACACACTATAATGCTGTGTGTGGTGTGTGTGAAGTCTTATATCTCTCTGGGAGTCTGCGTTTAGGGATATTTAGTGTGTGTGTGTGTGTGTGTGTGTGTGTGTTAATCAGGCCTTCTTCTCCCTCCATTAATGACTGGCCATATTAAAGGAATGTCAGAACACACACACACACACACACACACACACACACACACACACACATACACTCTCTCACTCACTCTCTCTCTCTCTCACACTCTCACTCTCACTCTCTCTCTCACTCTCTCACTTTCCCTCACTCTCTCTCTCACTTTCTCTCTCTCTCTCTCACTCTCTCACACTCTCACTCTCTTTCTCTAAAGCCTAGTGCAAGTCCCTTCTCCCCTCTCTGTCCACTATGATGAGTGGTCCTCGGCCCCCAGCTCTTCTCCCAGTAAGCCGCGCCTCTCAGATTAGCAGCGTGATGATGAATTTATATGAGTGTTTAAAAGTGACAGGGCCGGCTTTGTGTAACTGATTTATTACGGCTGAGGCTGACTGAAGCCGCAAGGAGAGACCGGACACAATCGCCTGTGCAAGCACAACGAGTATCTGGAGAGCTTTTACCTCGTGTGTGTGCCTGCGATCTGTTTGTGACTTAATGGGATGTTTGGCGTGAAAGCTCACTGTGACATCTGAGCTGTTAGCTACAGTGCTGTCGATGCTGTTTTTTTAAGACTACACCAAATGCTAATCCAGTGATCTAGAGTTTCGAGCTGAGACAAAAATGACCTACTTACTAACTGTACATAGTATTCACAACATCCATACTGTAATGTTTGTACTATATTCTTAAATAGAGTGAAATGTTTGTAAGAAAAATACCCCAAATGGTAAAAAGTAGAGGCGGGGGCTGATTTGGTTCTAGCCCAGACTGTAGATTTACACACTTTATTGCTGACATTTATGTTAGGTGATGACACAGAGTGACACGCCCCCTAAGATTTTGCGATCTTTTTCAGCCCCATGTCGCTGGCACATCTGTAACAGGTCGTCTTAACCTAAAACCAAACCCGGCATGGAAAATTATTGAAAACAATGAATAAACACAAATAAAAATGATCCAGACGAGCCAGACAAGATTCCTTTGCTGCTTCAGGTGAATTTTTTTTCGCGGCTAGTTTTACAGTAACGTTAATAATTCTGTAACACAAACAATAATACATTACACAAGCAGTATAACTAACTCTAATAAGCAGTATAACTAACTCGAATAATAATAATAATAATAATAATAATAATAATAGGGCGGCTGTGGCTCAGTTGGTAGAGTGGGTTGTCCACTAATCCACTAATCGTAGGGTTGGTGGTTCGAATCCCGGCCCGGGTGATCCCATGCCGAAGTGTCCTTGGGCAAGACACTGAACCCTAAGTTGCCCCCTATGGCAAGCTAGCACCTTGCATGCAGCTCTGCTACCATTGGTGTGTGAGTGTGTCTCATCTGTAAGTCGCTTTGGATAAAAGCGTCTGCTAAATGAATAAATGTAAATGTAAATGTAATAACAATAATAATAATAACAGTAAAACAAACAACAGTAATAAAACTATAAAAGTAAAAATACTTTTTTATTTGAGTTAATTATATAATAATTGGTTTGAGAAAATTATATACTACAACTAACAATAATAATTATAGTAACAATAATATTAATAATAGTACTAGTATCAATAATATAATTTTATTAATATTAATATTTAGTATTTATTAATGTTTTTTAATTGATATTAGAATAATATAATTGTATTAATATATTATTACAAATGAATATATTATGAGTAAATTATATAATAATTATTATAAGAAGAAGAAGAGGATGAAAATAATATTAAAACAATATAAATAAAAATATTGATAATAATAATAAAGTTGTTTGGGTACATTATATACCACTACTACTACTAATAATAATAATAGTTTTAACAATTCAAACAAAATGAACAGGTCAATAAAGTAAAAAAATGAACTCACTCCAGAGTAGACCTGCTTTCTGGTACAATCAGGTTTGCTTTCCAAATCAAACAAACAAACAAACTCAAAAAGCATGAAAAAGAAAGTTATTCAGTGAGAAGCAGAAGCCAAGTCTATTGGTTGTAAAATGTACAATATGTCAAATAAAAATAAAATTGTAAAATTTGACTGTATTGATTGAATTCTTAAAACATTTTTCTTGTGAAGGAGAAGCAAAGATTTTCCCAAAATTCGTTTCAGCAGAAAAAGAAAGCTCATTTTATCCTGACAGAAACCTGATGAGTGATGTCATCCCCGCTTGTTTCGACACGATTTCATGTAGTCATGAGCAGAGACACGTGTTTTTTCTTTCGCAGTAAAAATCTCAGGCTTGTATATTTTTGGCAGCTCTGTCATCGCTGCTGTTATATTTGACAACGTTCCTAACGCAGTTCTCTGGGGATGATTTATGGACAAATAGGTGCCTTCTGAGCATCTGAAAATACACAGAGAAAATAAACAGAGAGACAGAAATAATTCAATTCAATTAAATAATTAAATAATTACTTCAATTACAATTAAATAACCGAGCTTCAGCCAGGTTCAGTGCTTCTCCAACACTCTTTAACATTCGAGGTGTCTTCTAAAAGCTTACAGAAACACACGGACTCTTTGACCTGGTTTTATGTGTGTGCGTGTGTGTGTGTGTGTGTGTGTGCTCTGCTGAAGCCTTTCGAAATTGGCAAAACACATTCAATTCAATAAATAAAACAATAACGCATACATTTAAAGACAAAAGAAAATGTCTAAGAATCCCATTTTCATCACTTATCATAGGTCTTTAATATCTTTTCATATAGACCTTTGTCGTATTAAAAAAAATAAGAATTTTTTAAATGCTAGAGTCAGGAAGATTTTAATCTGGAAAAGCATTTCAAACATTTCCAGCATTTAGGAATCTTTACAAATCACCGACCTTTTATTTTATCGTCACTCGAAAGCTGTCAAAGGAAAAAGAAAGCAAAGCAAACAGAGCATTTAAAATAAGCCTTACATGCATTTATTTATTTTACATAAAAACGTTTTACTCACTATCGTAATATTTTAGGAAAATGCTTTATTTTACGAATATTTGAATAAAATATTTCTTTGAATAAAGAAGTGAGTTTTTATGGATAAATTCATCATGTATGTCGTTTTTAGAGAAGCGTTAGGATGATGTCATTTGAAGTATTATATAACATTTTTAATGGAGTACAGTTTCTTTCTTACAATTCAAGAAATTAAAGTAGTGAAGGACAAAATTACATATATAATAATAAGGTAAGGCCTGTGTGAAATGTTTCTCCTAAACACTTTTTAAAAACCTAAACGTATTATAAAAAGCTCCGGATAAAAGCGTGTCATGTAATTGAATACTTAAATTATTGTTTTTGTACATTAAAAAAAGATGTGTTATTTATTCACTCGGTGAAAATAAAAATAATGCTAAAAATCTGCTCTAGATGAAGTCTCGTCGTTGGGATGTTCTAGGGCGTAACCATGGTATGGACATTGGGGGGGATTCAACAAACTCGGCGGGAGGATATGTAAGTGAATGTAACGTTATTGGTCAAAAACCGGAACTGACGTTAGCCTAGCCTACTTCGTGGGTGTGAAAATGTCAACAGTTAATTGATGTTCTTAAGAACAAACCAAGCCATGGTATGATGCCTTCTGTACTAAGATAAGGTTACCTACTATTTAGGTATCTGAATAAAAGCTCATATGTTCTGCTGCTCTTTTCTACACTTGTGTGCTGTCTCCATTTCTTACAGACTGAGCTGATAAAATATATCAACAAACTTGTGTTGAGTCTGGGCGCAACCAACTGGAGGGGGGGGGACACCTATTTCCCATAACAAACAGAAATATATTATAAAGGAATAGACATAAATAAATAGAATAAATGAAGAAAAGACAGATCCGTTTGCAGAGTTCATTAAAGGGGGACATATAGAAATTATTTTGTACTGTATATTGGGGGGACAGATTGGTATTTCCTGAACATTGGGGTGGGGGACATGACCCCCCCAGCCCCACCCAAAGAATGCGTGGTTACGCCCATGGGATTGTTGATCTCTCAGCTCTCCATCATAGCAGAGTGATTAATTCATGGCGTTTATTGTTATTGGTATCTTCCAACATTTCTGACATGGACATTGAGGATGATTTATGGACACTTTGGCTTGAAACATACACACACACACACACACACACACACACACACACACACACACACACACACACACATGGGCAGGAACAAAGAGAAGGAAAAAGAGAAGGAAAGAATGAGAAATAAACAAGTTTTACATTGACAGCATGTCTTTCAAGGCACATTGTGTTTTCTAAAAGCTTGAGTACCGCACGCACGCACGCACACAAACACACACACACACACGCACACACACACACATACACACACACACACACACGCCCCTTTACCCTCTGCTTTATCTGCTGTCAGTATGCGCCGTGTTACGCTCTAATGTATTCTGCGCAATGTTTATCATCCTCCCCAGTGACAGAAGCCTCTCTCTCTCTGTCACGTACACGCTATCGCAAAAAAAATAAAAAAAAAGGAACAAAACATCCGAGACGTAAACAACATGTACCTTTGGCGAGAACAGAAGGTGTTTGATAGGTTGCTGGGGTACCACTGATGTACCCATTTAAAACGAAACGAAGTATGTACTTAAACTTTTGTCCATGCTGTGCATTACTCACACTTAAGAGGTGCATCAGGAGGTGTTTGTGCAGCTTTATAGATCCAGCTGTGGTTCCAGCTTTGGTTCACAGGAGGACCCGGAACACACGCGGTTCATGATCAATCCAGATTTCTATCGAAAAGTTCACATAAAAAAAAAAAATTTAAATAAAAAATTAGAAAAATGCATGGAAACATTTATTTAGAAGTATATCTTTAAACCTATTTATTTATCTATTTATTTATTTATTTTTTTGAATGGAGAAGAATCTTGGTTCAGCCCCGGATGATTAGCAGTTCAGCTGACACCCCTGGTGATGTCTAAACCTTATTTTCCGAGTCCTGTTTTGTTCGGTCTACTTCCTGGTTCTTGTAAATGTGCATGTAAAGAGTATCGCCGAGTGCCGAGTCTCGGTGCTGACAATATTCAAATAAAACGAGAGCGAATAATCGACTACAACAACATTATATACCACGTTACCAAACGGAACGCTCGTTTGTTCTTCCTTTAACGCGTTTGTCGTGTGAAACGTTCCGAGCGGTGTTCCTCTCGTCGTGGACCGTTTTAGAAAGCATGTGCACTTTGTTTGCGTATTTGTGCGTATTTATCTGTGCGAGCGTGTGGGTGAGCATGTGATGGAGACTGAGTGAAAGAAAAGAAAAGGAAGGAAAGGAAAGCGCATAAGCAGGAGAACAGCAGGGGTGTGCCTTGAGTCCTCGCGTGTTGTTGGTCTGTTTATTCTCAGGAAGATGAATGGATCTAATTGGATTTGAATTGCAGAATGTGGCCTTGCTTTATCGAAATCGTCGAGTAAGACATTGCGGGGAAATGCGGAGAACCTGTAGTTGGTTTCTCTTGCCCCTATACATTCGGGACACTTAAAATGGCTGATCGTGGGACTCGCTTGGCTGAATAGGATCCCTGAGGCATCAACACACAATCGCATCTAAATGAGCTTCTTGCTGAGAGGCTGCGAGCTACACAGCTTATTAACAGGGTGATGGGTGTATTTGTGTATGTGTGTGTGTGTGTGTGTGTGTGTGTGTGTGTGTGTGAATGGCTCTTGACCCACACTTCAGAACGGCCGGTTAGAGTGTCACATGTGGTGTGAAAAGTCCAACACCTCATTATAAATTTGTCTATATGGTGCACCTATGCTCTATCCATGTGATACTTTCGTGCAGAATGACCTTCTCTAGTCACCAGGTGTGATATTTAAGCAGACTTTCCAAAGTGGAAGCTGTTGAGGTTGGAGATGCGAGGTGCGAGGATATGCTGAAGGTAGGGCAAATGCAAAGTTCAGGCGCTCAAGTCTGATTCAAACACGCGTATTTCTACAGTATTTATGTTTAACGTTGTGGAACGTCCAGGTTACGTCTCTCGTTATTACTCTCTCTGAGACAAACGTGCCATCTGTCGCACACTTTACTAAGAAACCAGATAACACAAACTCCTTCGTCCTAAAACACGTTACAGCTTTACCGTTGACTCTTACAAAGCACCGATACTGGAGACTCCTTCCGCAAACCTTGCGTACGAACCTCCTTACAGAAAATGTCAAAATATCAACAATACTTTTTGAACCTTTAGTGAACTTTTGTGCTGACTACTCCGGTAAACTTCTCATGAATGGAAAGTAGGAGAAGTGATGATGTCTGGTGTCCACAAAAGTGTCCAAATGAACAAAAATATGCGTGTTAAATGAAACCAAATATGGTTGTGTCACTAGTACAGAATCTTAACTAATAACCTAACATTTTGTAGTATAGCATTTCTGGAAATTTCTCAAATTTAGTTCTCGTCAAGGGAATCTCACAACTAGACCAGCTAAAAGTTATATTTGACATCTTCTCTACACATCCGTTATTTATTTATTTGTTTACTTGTTCTTCTGTTTCTCTTTCAACACAGAGCCAAGAAGAAGGCCAAGCCTCTGAACCTGAAGATCCACAGCAGCGTAGCAGGGAGCTGTGAGAACCTGCCGACTCAGCGATCTCCTCTCCACTCGGACCACTCGCTCCGCTCGTTTTTCTTCCCAAGCCTCGTGCCCTCTACGCCACCTGTGCATGCAGAGACGCCCTCTGCCAGTATGTACCAGCAACTCGACCATTACACACCACCCACATCTGTGTAGCATGCTGAATATCAGAAAACAAGGGCTTAGCAAGAAAACGTGTTTGGTTAGAAGAAGGAACCTGTTGAGGCAAATGAAATGGTGAAAGTCAGTAGATATGATGAAGAATATACCATGTAATCTCTCATGTTCTAGTCAATGCTTAATTTTTTAGCCCATTAACAATACATTTATAACCGCGTATTGTTTCAATCATACCTTAAGGTACGCCATATAAGCCTGTAAGTGTTTTGAAATAGTTATGGTTACAGGCAAACTTGAATAGACAGTACAGAATGACATCATAATGTCAGACTACACAGTGATATGTACATGTCATACATGTCATAAGAACATTTAAGGTGTTATATATGCTAAATAGCATTTCATAAATAGATTTTTGACAGGAAGTTCTACCATTTACTTTTTATTCTATAGGGACTTCAGTTTAGGTATTTTGTAATCCACAGGTTTGTGCTTGTCGGTGTTATTTCTAACAATGCTAACCGTGACATATATCACATACCTTCTGTTTAGTCATGGCACAAGGTTATCATGTAGGATTCCAAATGACAAGTCACGTCTTGTGACCCATAATGCCTAGCTTCAGCGTGTAAGCACATATCGTTCGAGCTGATGCTGCGGCGTGAATGGCCCCCTCGGGACAAGCTGTTAGAGTAATAATGTGGCGGTGACGGGTGGGGGGTTTCAGCAGGAAGGGGGCGGGGGAGGGGGTGTGAGTGGACTGCTGGACTCATGCTGTCCTGCAGATGGATTCCCGCTTGCATAGTTTTGACTGATTGCGTCTCGGTGTATCTTTGGCCCTTGAGTAGATAATCTGAATCCAAATAGCTGAAGTTTCAGTGTGTGCGGCCAGGTGTGTTTGATCAACGTCATTGCAAGTCTGTGAGGCACAAACACACACACAAATTATATTTGATACCCATTGATTTTCAACAAGTATGGTGACGCAAAAAACATTGCTATATGACTTTAATATGACTTTTTTGTTGTTGTCATCAAGTTATCAGACATTTTGTTGCCACAACTAGTACTAGGCTTGGACTAAAAGTAATTAATTACATGGTAAGACTTTGCAAGGAGATATTGACCAAGGAAAGGGTGTGGAGAGATAAGCACAGGGTGTTTGTTGTCATGGGAACTGCGACACAACAGGGGAAAGAGTGACACGCTACTGATGTGATCGTGACGTGTCAATAACGGTGAGATTTTCAAGACTGACCAACTGTTTTTACTCAGATGGCAGTCAACTGATGCACGTCACTGTTGTTCAAAAAGTTAAAAAGTGAAACCTGAGACTCTGGAGTAAATATCCTCCTGACAAAATTTTTGAACAATGCTCTTTCCACATATTTTGTCAGATCTTTTTGCATGGACATTCCTTTCTAATTTCCATAATCTGGTTTAAAGTTTAAAGCCCTTGTTTGTCTTGCACCGCCTTCGCCCCATGTGCGTAGAGTTTGCATGCAAGCTTCCCAGTGCTTCGAGTGTTTCCTCCGGGTGCTCCAGTTTCCTCCCACAGACATGCGTTGTAGTCTGATTGGCGTTTCCAAATTGTCCATAGTGTGTAAACATGTGTGCGATTGTGCCCTGTGATGGGGTGGCACCCCATCCAGAGTGTCCCATCACCTCGTGCCTCGAGTTCCCTGTGATAGACTCCTGCCTCCCCGTGACCTTGTGTAGGATAAGCGGTACAGAAAACGGACAGATGAATAAATGGATGGGTTTAAATGACCGATTCTTCTCGACTCAGAAGTCAGGAATAATAGATTTGCTTGCAGCTTTTGTTTGTTGGAATGAAAAAAATGAGGTTACTCATAAGATGTAAGGCAGCTGGATTAGAAACGGCATTTTGATTCGGGTTTTTCCACTAAACGTAGGGTTGGCGGTTTGATTCCTGGCCTGCATGACTCCACATGCCGAAGTGTCCTTGGGCAAGACCCTGAACCCCAAGTTGCTCCCGATGGCAAGCTCTGCTACCATTGGAGTGTGAGTGTGTGTGTGTGAATGGGTGAATGAGAAACAGTCAGTACGTTTACATGGACAACAATAATCCACTCTTAATCTAATTAAGATCATACTTTGATTAAGAAACTACAATGTAAACACCAACCTTAATCTAATTAAGGTCATAATCTAAGTAAGCTCTAATGGAATTAAGACAGGTGGAGTACTCCTGTTCTAGTTGTATTATGGACGTGTATTACAGACATGTAAACACCTTAATCAAATTATGAACGTCGTGTGTGTGTTTTCACCGCATTTTGCGACAGGACACGATCACACACGGCAGTTTTACGTTTTACGGCGAACAGGAGAGTTCGGCCGCGTCCCAAATTGCATACTTTCCTACTATAGGCCAGTAGTGGGGAAAATACACGCGTCTCGACTACTATATAGCGTTAAGTATGTGGTTTCACACCCACAGCTTCAAGCAGTCGAAGACGAACTGTATGTTGATACGTGAAATTCTGGAGGGATGTCGGTCGGCGTGGCGCGGTGATGTAATGACCCGGGCTGTTAATCTAATTATGATCTATAACATGTAAAACAGGAACATGACAGGAGTATTCAAAAAGCGACTCATGTAAACACCTTAATCACATTATTATCTTAATCAGAGTAAGGTCTATAATTAGATTACTGCTGTCCATGTAAACGTAGTCAGAGTAAAGCGCTTTAGATAAAAGCACTATATAAGTGCTCCCTTTACCATTTACCATTTGTTAAACCTGGTAATTAAATGGTGATTTGACTCATGTCGCTGTGATCAGGAAAATCACTAGACTGGGCTCCCGCCAGTTCTGGCACCGGTACAATAATAATAAGCCAATGAAAAAATGATAACGTACACGGCATCACTGTAAATCTATCTGCTTTTAGAGTTTCTTAAACTTTTGTAGCCAGAAGTGTTTCCAGTTGTGTAGACATCTTTTCAGACTAATCAGACTTATCCAAGCGTGTAATGAGTTATAGGTGTGTTTGATGAGGTTGCTTTGTGCTTTCCTGAACTTCTCTCTGCACCAATTATGCATTGTTCCTTTGGGGGGTTAGGGGGTAGTACACATGTTCTGACGTTAGTCTATTATCCATCAAGTCTGGTAATGACATTAATGACTTCCGGAAACGAGACAAATTCCACCAGAGTTTTCTCCTGAGCTCTTTTACCAAAAGGCAGTGATTGAGATGAATTTCTGATAAGCGAGTGGCTCCGAGGCAGATGAGTAATTTCATTGGGATGGAGCAGCATCCGTAATGGCATTAGGCGAGCTCAGAGTCTCTCCCTGGAGCTTTGGGTTGGGATGTTGTGGTATTAAACAGGCCTTTGGAGTGTCATTAGGCCTCGCGTCAACTCTCAGACGATATCAGATTAGTCAGTCAACGCTGTACTGATGCTCACAGCAAGACGTCTGAAGGCTGACACGAAGTCTAGAGTTGAATTTTAAATTCGGTTCTACGGAAAGTGTTATATTCGTCTCATACCGCAAGGAAGTTGCTAACGATTACAATTATTAGTTTGCCGATCTCAATGGTTTATGATCTATGTGGTGTACAAAAAAAATCGTTCTGTCTCCAGTGACTTAAAGTCTCTATAGTAAGACTTGGAAAATGATTCAGGTGTCATAAGGAATTGTGAAAACTCATGCCTGTCAAGCATTGGCGTATTTTCCTAGGTTAATAAATGCTAAGATGTCCCGAACGTATTATAATCGAACGTACATGAAACGTGCATAACGTTTTTGTTTTTTTTTCAATTGTGGAAATGGATTTTTCTGGCTTCAACCCCATTGTTTAGCTTTTCTTCTGCTCCGAATGAATTGCATAAATCTGGGTGTAAATCTGTCACCTCATGTTCATCTTTTGATCTCAAACCCAACGTATAGCGGAAAACAATGTGGTGTTCCAATACTTTCGGAGGGGACTGTATGTCAGTAAGGAAGAAATATATAGTAAGTAACGTGACAGGCGAATCAAACGAATCACATTACTGAGACGGAGTGAATCGCTTCCACATTTGACGTGGACTGCACTACAGTTCAGTTTGAAGGAAACTCCACATCACCGTTACCATGAAATCTTTTGATTGATCTCGAGCTCGGAAACAGGTTTCACACTTCACAAAGTGTACCAGTCGCTTGGGGCAAGTGCAAGTTTAAAAACAATCCGAGTTGTTTTTTTTTTTTAAGTTTGTGTGAGCTGAACGAAACAAGGCAGTGGTTCTGCCCCCAGGCCTCGAGTTTGACACCTGTGATTTAACGGAATCCACCACGAGCAAATTGCCTTAATAAGCAGAAACCAAACGGGTTGGATAGAGTCCCTTCTAAGGCGTGTTTGGAGTAATAGTAAATTATAAAAGATTTACCTTTGAGCGCTGTGTGACGAGGTACAGCTTAGTCCCTTTTCCAATAAAAAAAAAAACTCTTTTCAACTTCAGTGGACTTAACAGAGAGCCCTGTCTAAAGTCTATCGTTTCCAAACTTCGTTTGTCTTATATATTGTGTACGCACGCAGTCGATTTAAAGCTGCGGTACATGAACAACGCATTGTTTTTAGTTCACACGTAAAAGCAGCTGTAAAACTTTGTAATTCAGTCAGAAGTCACCGCTTGGGTTGTCTGAAGCTAACATATGAGAAGGAGGCGCTGTTTTACGCTCATATCTACAGTTAAAACGGTTCTTTTAAAGGCTTAAAGTGTGCTCAGTCGCCTCACTCAAACCAAACACCAAACCCTCATTCATCCTTCACTTACAGGATTTGCTGTAAACTCTGGCAGTCTCTGATACTTTTAATTTAACGGAATTTAACAGCATTAAAAGCATTAGAGAATAAAGCGTGTGCTCAGGTATTAGCGTGTTTTGAACCCTGAATGAAGCTTCTGTCTTTATCTTTTACACTGAATGCAGAATATAAGTGAAAAAAACCCCAAAACATGATTATATACACAAATGAAGCATTGTGTTTGTCTTATTCAAAGCACAAACACTGCAATATTTACCAGGGTGTATTCATTATTTATTTCCTCTCTCCAGCAATCACTGCGCAAAGATGTGTTCTGGAAATTATAATTATCCTGACTTTGAAAGTTTTTTGTCCTGTCGTACGGTTGCTCTTTCCAGACGGAATCTAGATTAATATTTCTTTTATGAAAGACAGCTTGAAAAAAACAAAAAAAAAACAGACCTTTTTTACCATGTTAGTTTGTGTCCCTGGTTAAATGATGCATGATTCGTTAGCATCGGTGATTTAAAAGGCAAAATTGTTGTTTTTCTGTTGTGTTTTATTCAAATTTAACGAGCTCTTGAAAAAAAGACAGAACATGTTAGTAATAACAGATAACATGTTTGACGCCTCGTCATGATTCTTTCTTTCAGCATTGACTTCGATGTTGGTTTTGGGTCTGATGGATGTAAAAAAAGAAAAAAGGAAAAAAGAAGAAGGTGTAATTCCTTTATAAAGAACGATGCAGGGTGGAATAAGTAACTTAAAGTCACGACATACTGACATAATTCAAATTTTATTCTTCTCTTAACTTTTCCGGGAACACGGCACCTACAGGGTTGTCATAGAAACAAGCGAGTGAAGGATGTGCATTATAGTGCTGTGTGTAAGAGTAGGATTCTGCCTCTTGCTGTCACATAATGGAGGCACAGACGGAAGCAAGTGCAGGTAGGGTGGTTTAGGAGAAAAATACGGCAATCCAAAGAAACCAGCAAGCAAAAACAGCTCAATCGATCAGGCAAATTGTCCAAAACAGGCAAGGCGGATATCCAAAGTCGAGGATGTAAACAAAATCAGAACCGGAATAAACAAACACGATGTAAAAGGAGTGTGAGGGTGTGTGTGCGATTGAGAACAGGTGTCTCTAATTACAACTCCGGGGAAGGTGAACGTGTTCGTGTGTGTGTGTGTGTGTGTGTGTGTGTGTGTGTAAGTGTGTTGGAAGTGTAGTCGTCTTCAGCTATGTTTGTAGTTGGTGTTGCCTTCTGGGAAATGGAGTCGCTGACACTCGCCCTTCTCCCGTTTGAGCAATCTCAGAGGAACCAGAAGTGTGAGCACCTGATGATCCATGAAATCCCTCAATCTTAAGGCTTTTCCCCTCATCATGAATAAATGCATGTACCATCTCTCTCTCTTTCTTCCTATAAACACTTTTTCACCCGATGTATTACTGTCCAGCAGTGAGGTAACCAGATATTAGAAGAGGAAAGGGGCTGTGGTATGAAAATCATTACGCACAGAGGCGATGAGCGTATTCGCTAATGAGTACATTTACATTTACATTTATTCATTTAGCAGACGCTTTTATCCAAAGCGACTTACAAATGAGAGCACACTCATACACCAATGGTAGCAGAGCTTCCATGCAAGGTGCTAGCTTGCCATCAGGGGTAACTTAGGGTTCAGTGTCTTGCCCAAGGACACTTCGGCATGGGATCACCCGGGCCGGGATTCGAACCGCCAACCCCACGATTAGTGGATTAGTGGACAACCCGCTCTACCGACTGAGCCACAGCCGCCCCAGTAGATGAACCGCAGGTGGTTACATTCATAAGGAAATCCCATAAGGACTCATGTTCGGTCAGGAACAGTCATGCTGGCTTTATTCTCTCTGAATGTTTCTCTCTGAATGGAGAGATAGAGGGAGAGAGAGGGTGAGATATACGGAGAGAGAGAGAGAGAGAGAGAGAGATAGAGGGACGAATCTGAGCAGGGCCAGTGGAGGCACAGGGTATTCTGACACAGTGAAGCAGGGTATCTTCTGACTAACAGCAGGAACCCAGTCTGGTTGGTTCTTGACTTGCACAAGTTTTAAGACCTTAACAAACTGTGTGTCTGAAACGATTAGTTTAGGCTTGTTTGGAAAAAGAATACATTTCGTTCTGGAGTTTTGAAACCTGTCTGTTCCAGTAAAGGAGATGTGGCCTATGAGCCTGTCAATCCCAATAAGGGAGGCATGACTTCTGTGCCTGTCAGTCTCACTGAAGGAGATGTGGCCTTTTTGCATGTCAGTGATAATGAAAGAGGTGTGGTCTATGTACATGTCAGTCCCACTGAAAGAGGTGTGGTGTATGTGCCTGTAATTTCCACTGAAAGTGGTGTGGCCTATGTACCTGTAATTCCCACTGAAAGAGGTGTGGCCTATGTGCCTGTAATTCCCACAGAAATAGGTGTGGTCTATGTACATGTCAGTCCCACTGAAAGAGGTGTGGTCTATGTGCCTGTAATTCCCACTGAAAGAGGTGTGGCCTATGTGCCTGTAATTCCCACTGAAAGAGGTGTGGCCTATGTGCCTGTAATTCCCACTGAAAGAGGTGTGGCCTATGTGCCTGTAATTCCCACTGAAAGAGGTGTGGCCTGTGTGCATGTCAGTCCCACGGAAAGAGGTGTGGCCTATGTGCATGTCAGTCCCATCGAAAGAGGTGTGGCCTATGTGCCTGTCTTTCCCAATGAGAGAGGTATCCTTTGTGCCTGTCAAAAATAAAGAAGATATAGCTTTTGTGCCTGCCAGTTTCACTAAAGGAGGCGTGGCCTATGTGCATGTCAGTAACAATTGAAAGCGACATAACCTTTGTGTTCGTCAGTTTCAGTAAAGGAGGTGTGGCTTCCCATTAAACATGTAAAATCAAACTGTTTAAACTATACTGAAATGAAATGATGCCATACAGTCCTACATCATATCTCCTTCTTAAACACATCTAAAGTGTACTGTCCTGTCAGAAGGAGAGCTACACACACCAGATTTTGACATAACCATAGTTTCATATACTTTCAATCTTGAAAAAGTGCTTCATTCTCTAGCATCTAGGATCAGCATCCTCATGTCTTTTTTTTTTTTCCCCCCGAAAGAAAAATATCTTCTGACAGCAGCTGACATGGAAGCTCTTTGTAATCGTGACCTCTGACCCAGGCTTGTGATGTACCAAATTTGTCGTCCTTGCCACATATCCTGGGTCAGTGGAGCAGAACGGCAAAGTCACAGGGAAAAGCAATCACTGTCATTATTACAGTGAGATACACGAGGCTAAAAAGCATGTGAGGTAAACACACCGAGGCTTCGTGAATATAAAGTACAGTGCCTTGCGAAAGTATTTGGCCCCCTTGAACTGTTCGACCTTTTGCCACGTTTCAGGCCTCAAACATAAAGATATAAAACTGTAATTTTTTGTGAAGAATCAACAACAGGTGGGACATAATCATGAAGTGGAACCAAATTTATTGGATATTTCAAACTTTTTTAACAAATAAAAAACTGAAAAATTGGGCGTGCAAAATTATTCAGCCCCCTTAAGTTAATACTTTGTAATGCCACCTTTT
>JAFFST010054259.1:13730-29529 GCA_022414735.1 Noturus placidus
CCCCCCCCCCCCCAGTCCAGAGACATGCGTTGAAGACTGATTGGCATTTCTAAATTGTCTGTATTGTGAATGAGTGTGTGTGCACAATTGTGCCCTACGTTGGGTTGATACCCTGTACTCTGAGAGTTCCCTGGGATAGGCTCCAGGCTCCCTGCAACTCTGTGTAGGATAAGCGGTATGGAAAATGAATGGATGGAAATCCCAGTTCTTAACAATTAAAAAAAAAATAATAATAATTAAATACTTCATAATTTTCCACATTCAGCATACTGGGTGTATATATATATATATATATATATATATATATATATATATATATATCTCTCAGGTATAATGAGAAGACGACACTTGCCCTCAGCAACAAACATTTTACTTGTAAAATTTTGAACTTTTTCGAAATTTTCAATGCCTGTTTGAATTGGCATAAAATGTGGCAACATTATTATTATTATTATAGAAATCAAGGATTTTGTCATCATACCCATTCACACCCCTCCAGAAGCAGCAGTTAAAGAAATAGATGAGCTGTATGAGGTTTATCAAAATGTCTCTCAACACTGGCAATCACAGGTAAAGTACATCAGTGCTTTATGATACATTTTATATACACTGCAAAGCTCTCGAATTCTTAAATCTGATTGGTCACGAGGTGTCGATTCCTTTTCTATAACAGCAGCTCTAACATTAGTGCTGGCTACAAGACATATCACAGGTTTATACTAATGCACTCGTTCTAATCCATTATTGTTTCTATGGTAACATCTAGTTCAAGAGGACTTGTATAATTATTGATTTTCTGTAAGATGTGTATTTGAACTTTATGAAAGGAGTCTCCAGTGGCGGCACATTTGTTTGTTTGTTTTTTTTTGTCTTAACTTTGAGAGTAAAAAAGAGGCAGATGAGGGAATGGATGTTTATAGCTGCTACACTGTAAGAGGTAGTAGGAACTAACATTTTCTCACAACATTATGAACTATGGCTGCTACACTGTAAGAGGTAGTAGGAACTAACATTCTCTCACAACATTAAATTAACTATGGATAAAAAGAACGTGTCGTCCTTTAGTAAATAAAAAAAAAATGTGGTATAAAAGGAATACAGCACTTTAAGAGGTGCTGTTTTAGGAAAATAAGAATATACTTTATATACTGTACAGTTTGTTATCCATAATATATAAAGACTATTTTTTCCACGTTAAGACGACAGATAAATTCTTCATTCTACAAGACTTGATTTTTTTTTTGGACGGTAGAGTTTAGATGTCACAGAAGCTGAAATAAGAGATACTTTCCTCTGAACAAGTGTAACTGATCTTTCTTCACTTATTCCATGCACATGGATGGACGGACACACACAAACAAATGTCTCCGATTACTTCTCCAGTTCAACGCTCAGTTCCTGTTTCACCTCTCTCCTCCCACCTGACATTTCTTTTCAACAGAATTTCATCATCATGGGGGACTTCAACGCTGCCTGTGGCTATGTCCCCAAGAAGGAATGGCGTAACATTCGCCTGCGCTCAAACAGCAGTTTCGTGTGGCTAACGCATGATAAACTGGACACTTCAGTGAAAGAGTCCACAAAATGTGCTTACGACAGGTCAGGAATTAAAAAATTATTTTTAAACCCATAGACATTTGTTTTGATACCCACAGTTTTTCCTAATATGACTAAAAAAAAATTCTGCTGATATTCTGATAAAGTGTCATCAGTTCCATTATTTGGAACCTGACCTTAAAAAAACCCAACTCATAAAACCTCATAAAAATAAAAATCCTCACTCTATGAGTAATATGCTTTAAGATGAATAAGTGAAGTTAGGACTTGAAAAGGTTAACCAATGTCACAGCCAAACTGATACAAATTTGTAAGCATGAGACAGTATCAATTATTTTAGCATTAATTCAGGACAATATATTCAGTTCACAATGTTGTTGTTGTAGTAATAATAATAATAATAATAATAATAATAATAATAATAGGGTAACAGTGGCTTAGTGGTTAGCATATTTGCCTTGCACCTGCAGTGTTAGGTGTTCGAATCTCACCTCCCGTGTTCAGGGGTTTCCTCCGGGTACTTCGGTTTTTTCCAATGACATGCTTTGTAAGTTGATTTCCATTGTCCATACTGTGCCTTGCGATGGGTTGGCACCCCATCCAGGGTGTCCCCAGAGTTCCCTGGGATAGGCTCCAGGCTTCCAGCAACCCTGTGTAGGATAAGTGGTACAGAAAATTGATGGATGGATGATATTACTACTGCTACTAATAATAATGGTGAGTTTGGTTAATGCAAATAGGAGTCGCAAATGTTTTTGTTAAGTGTTCTAACAGTTAAGAAGCATCAAGCTTCCTCTAGTATAAAGTTGGATTTAATTCGACGTCGCACATTAAGATTTTCATTTGAGTTACTCATAAGTTACTTTTTAAATTGTCATTTAAAAATAAAGAATCTCATCACGTTAATAAAACAAGAAAGTGAGAATTACATACAATAAAGGAACTGTGATTTAAAGCTAATAAAACCTGCCTCATTACACAGTAAAATTTAAACTAATGCAATCTAAACATGTATGCTAACCATCTGAAAAATGTCTCTGAAGTTCATCATCTGATGTATTTGAGTAACGTCCGATACACACGCTACGTTTCCTACAGGGTCGTTCTTCACGGAAAGGCGATGATCCAGGCCGTCAAACCGGAGTCAGTGGATGTGTATGACTTCAAACAGGCATTTGGACTAACTGAACAAGAGGTACACGGATATTTCCCCCTCCTTCCAAACACAACATTAATATATACAGATTTACAAGTACATTAGAGGAATAAATGTGGGCCCCAGTATTGACCCTGGTGGGATAACTGATGCATGTTCTTTTTTAAATAAACTTGCTGATAAAATACTGTTAATTAAATATGTAATATAGAAGCATTCAAGAATCTGGGATTGATCATACTTTTTATTAACTTTCTTTGGAAATTAAGTGTTAACTACTGCATTGTAATAATGTGTGCCAAAAGTTGAGAAAGATTATATCTATATATTTATATATAAAGTTGTAGTAGTACCACCTTTCACATGTTTTTTTTCTTATTCCCTCTTCCTAGGCCTTGGCTGTGAGTGATCATTTTCCTCTGTGTATTACTGTAAACACAGCTCAGAGGAAAGGTTGACAAGATTAGTCTCTGGACTTTTTATAATTAAAAAAAAGGAAGATCTACACATTATCTACACACTATACATTAACTGAAACATAATCACGTGTCACGTAATCATATAGGTCACGTGTTGAGCCAGTTTCTTTAGGTTCACAATTATTAAAGTGAAACAGTTCTAACTACTCCATGTTTTTTTTCCCCTCCAAGAAAGGCAACCGCAGGGCTTTTATTTCAAATGGTGATGCATGTTAATTATAAACCAGCACAATTCAGGTGTTTAGCAGTTGCTTGGAAACAGTATGTTTGTGCTGAAGTTCTTGACTTCACCTCCCATTAATTTAATCCTTACTGACGGATCAAATTCCATTACAGAGAACTTGACGAATAATAAGTGTATTGTTATAATACAGTTCTTAGAAATAATTTAGCTTGATTACATTACAAAGTGTCTAACATTTCATAACAAATAGGTACAAATCCTTGGTATTTAGTAGCAATTACATGGAAAATTTATTTCTGTGGCAACAGAGTGATCCAGTCATCTTGGAAAAGTTGGTCAGCCAAGGTGATCAGTTGCAGAGAGGATATTAAAAATACCATTCCTGGCATAGAAAGTGCTCCGGACAACTGCTGATCTTCCATTATCTGGGGATTTGTAGTCATGTCCATAATTACCTGTTAACACAGTTAAGTAACAATTCTGCAAATGAAAGGGAGGTTAATTTTTTTTTTTTTTTTTTTTACAGAGAATAATTACATTACCAAAACAAAAGCAAACTGAAAGATTTCATTACCTAATCTCCATCCGTATTCCCACGAGGACAATAGTGGGTAGTTAAACCTTTCTTCAGGGATCTTCTGTACACGTCTCTTCAGGTATTGGCCACGTCCTTTGCCTTCTTTGGATAAACCATTATAAAGAATCTCTTTGGATTGTGGACTGACTGGTCGCATCAGAGGAGCTTCACTGAGAGCAGGCTGTAGCACTGGGGCTTCCTTCTTCTTCGGAGCGTTTACTAGAGGGGGCAGAGTGACTTTAGGGGCAGCAGTCGGATTCAGTGTCTTGGATTTGCGCAAGGCGAATCTGATAGGATAGTCCTTGCCATATTTCATCTTCCAGTTGAGCCGTGTGTACGCCTCTTTCATGATCAGCTCCCGGTAACTGTTTTGGTGCTGGGTTGTCAGTAAGGTCCTCATTCTCAGGCTGGAGTTAATGTGCACTGGCCTGAGACTCTCACTCTGGTTAAAGGGAAAGCCAAGAGCAGTTTGTCATTAATGCTTCACCTGTGGTCAACCAATCAGGGGTCTGATCCTCTGCAACAACAAAGTGCTGACAAAAAAACAAAGGAGATCCATGCTGACCCAGAGTGGAGCAATAGAGGCTCTGCTAGTTCATATCCAGTTCCATTGCACAAAAGAACTACCGAAGAGACAATGTTTGGGAGTCATGGAGAATAGTTCCCATTAGTGTGTTTTTTTCTTTTTTGCAAATGCAGTTCTTACATTAGCCCAAATGGTGGCAGTAGCTTTCTGTAAAGGCCAAAGCCTGTCAGGTTTCCAAAAAAAAAAAAAAAAAAAAAAAAACCCAATCTTAAAACCTCAAAATAAGAGGAAACGAAAACTGCTCCTAATTAAAGTGGATCAGAAAATAGTACACTTCAACCAGGAAGCACATTATAAGTAATTGAGATCTGCTTGAATGGAAGGTTTGTACCACACATGGCAATTTAAATTATAACTGCATAGTGGGTGTTGCAGGGAAACAGACTCCTGGCACAGGACAGACGAAGGTTTCTATATTTAGCCTTGCACAGAATCAGGACACAAGCTTACCACACATCTCCAGCCTCGGGTTTCTGCCAACTGAAGAGGAAATTTCTAGCTAAAAATGATTGAACGAAGATTTGAAAATACATGCATGCTGATGTGAAATTGGAAAAGCCTCTCGTTTGAAGCTGATGGGACTCTACATTCGTTCCACCCTAACCATGGTGCTTTAAGTGTTACCCAAGAAATTGTTGCTGGTTGCCTGTGGATACAAGAGCAGTGTTTAAGGTTGTGCATTTAATCACATCACGCTATTGCCCAACCAATTTTGGACCACACAAGACAACTTTTTTTTTTCCCTTTTCAATCTTTATTCCAGTTTATTTTAAATTTCCTCATGTACATCATTTCACATTAAGGCACCCTGGACTATGAGAACAATAATAGCATAGCCCTTTCTGCTTTTAAAACATTAAGAAAAAAAAAAACAAGACACTATTACCTTATCAAAACTAGTTAGATAAGACAAATACCAGTATATATGAAAAGCCCCTTGTAAATCAATCATTGTAACTGCTAAGAGCTGAATTCTCGCCAATCTCCACCCACGAAAGTCAGACAGAACACTGAGCGTACATGAAAAAAATGGGTTGTGAAAAATTTTTTTTAAAAAGATTGTACAAATGCTGCAAAAAAAACGAAAAAAAAAAAAACCCCAAGGTGGACTACATGCATTCTTCAGGCGCTTTCCAAATCACTTCGTTATTCACATCTTACCCAGCTATTGGATTAAATTGAAGACCGTTTGGATTAGATTATGATGCACCTACCACTCTAATCGAGTGAAAAAGAAGAATGGAAAGTTTGTTGAAGTGGTTCAATCTGAGAAACTGTGGAGCCTCATTTGATTCGTGAACATGTAAACAAAATCACAGTAGTCCAGGTTATGCAGCAGGTACGAGAATCAAAAAAATAAATGACAGTAATGGAAATATAACGAGAGTCAAACAGACAAAAACAGCATCAGTAGTAAATAAGATTTCAAAAAGAATGGAGATTTTTAAACTGACACCTGAATCCAAATCTGGCTTCGTGCCGCTGGAAGTTGTGGAGAAACTAGTCAGTGGTAAAAACGCCAAAGGATCTTAAACAGTCCACATATCACATGTACAAAATACAAAATTGAGTGCAAGTTAGTCATCGATATGGGGCATTATGAAGTGGTAGATGGTTTGG
This sequence comes from Noturus placidus, assembly GCA_022414735.1. Classification (NCBI taxonomy): domain Eukaryota; kingdom Metazoa; phylum Chordata; class Actinopteri; order Siluriformes; family Ictaluridae; genus Noturus; species Noturus placidus. The sequence goes on from JAFFST010054259.1 coordinate 19,890, forward strand.
CTGTTTTCTGTTGCTCCCATAATGGTTCATTTTCGTCAGGTTTAAGGCACAGCGATATGGAACGGCGAGCCTGGGATATGTTCCTCGCCCCACTTCACCGCCAGAACATAGTTTCCACGCTCCTTCAGGATGTAGCTGATGTTGTACTGCATGCTTCCCATGTGCTTCACCATGATCTCATCGCACGGGGTCTGCGGTCCAAGAACTCCTACCAGAAGCATGTTTTTACCTAACACACACACACACACACACACACACACACACACTTAAGATTTAATGCAACACAAACCCTAATTTTCTGCCAAATAGAAAAAAAAATGCAATGTGCAGTCTCTAATACAACGCAATGTATAAATCACTCATGTATAATAGTTTGTCGATCCACCGTTTGCTTTTATAACTTGTTCCCATCCATCCATCTTCAACCGCTTACTCCTTTTCAGGGTCACGGGGAACCTGGAGCCTATCCCAGGAGGCATCGGCACAAGGCAGGGTACACCCTGGACAGAGTGCCAGTCCATCGCAGGGCACAATCACATACACACACACATTCATACACTACGGACACTTTAGACACACCAATCAGCCTACCATGCATGTCTTTGGACTGGGGGAGGAAACCGGAGTACCCGGAGGAAACCACCGACACCCATCTCGTTATAATCTCAACCAGGTACTGTACACCGCTGTCTTCAAATCAGGTCTGGAGATGAGGTATTTCTGTTCATTTATCTGTTCTGCCTTGTTACAGGATACAGCCCCATTTCAAAATCTTGGAAATCTTAATTATTTTTTTAGATGAATAATCTAAGAGCAGTACATTTCCCTGTTCCTGTAATAGTAGTTAGTTTAACATCCTTGCCCAAGAAAAATAAAAAAAAAAATAAAAAAAAAAAGAGAGAAAGGATGGAAAACGACCACAGATTTAAAAGTAGCCTAGAAAGCCTAAAATCAAAGACCATGTAAGATGTGATTCCAGACAAATTAAAGCTCAAGGATCCAGAGACACTTTGGATACTCTTCCAGGGAATCATGAAAGACGCGTCAATACGACCAGATAAAGCTCTGGTAACCAGAAGAGGTACAGTGTACAGTGTAGATCAATAAATGATTAGCCATCAGTGTGGAAAAAAACAGCTTTTGGGTTCTGTATTAAGTACTGCTCCAAAGTGCAGAGCATTTCACATCAATTATTCATCACTCCTTTACAGCAAAGCTATTCGACATACAGAATAGAGTCATGTGGATGTTTCCGCTTTGTTGCTCACCCGCTTTGCTGCAGTCCACAGTGAAGTTGGCTTTCTGGCCCACGTAGGCCTTGCTGAGACCTGAACCTCGACTGGTTACTTTGCTGGCATCAGAGGCAGCCCTGGGCATGGCGTTGAAAGAGCTGGCACTAATCGCCCTGACTGCAGGATCCAGCGTCAGTGTGGAGGTCTCGCTAGCGTTGGTCACGTTCACAAGCTGGGAGCCTGAAGAGAGAGAAAGATGTGAGCTTCACGTATAATGAACTGCTAAGGTGTGTGGAAGAAACTGCACAGGAGAACCGCCTCTGAATACCACACTGCCTGTGAAAAGAGAAATCCTCGTTGTAAGTCCTCAAATCTGTAGCAACTTTATTGAGGTTTAACAAACCCTGTGAGCAGTACAGTATGGCCCCAAGTGTGTCAAAACTGAGCACAGAACCAATCCTGTTCATCAGAAAACACTAATTCAACGAGGAGGATGACAACAACGATGCTCTGTGCGGCTCATCTCGAAAAAACAGTCGTAGGAGACTACCCAAACTTCAAATATTAATTACGAACTAATATACCAAGTAAACAAAGTACTATAATAAGCAAGTCATTTACACAAGAAAGCACAAAAACTATACAGGAGAATCACATCCAGAATGCGCTCAAAGATTCTTGCCACTGAGGACTACTTCCTGGTCAGAGAGCTGTCGATCCAAATCTCACTAGCCAATGAAATTGGAGGTACTGATGTGTCCATACCCATGACTTTAGCCTTGAAAGGACTTCCTTTGATGTGGTTAGGGCCGCCATATTTGATGCTGATCAGGTAATTTCCAGGAGCCATTGGTGTGTAGTGCACTCTAAAGCCTTCGGGACACTCCTGGCACTCGAGCTTCACTTTCGAAGGTCCTTCAACAGTCACTGCCAGGGAGCCTGGTCCTGCTTTGCTGGTGTTGATGGTGAACTCTGATTGGGTGCCTGGGTAAAGTACATGAGCAGGGATTCTGAACAATAATGCCACAACCAGGCTGGCAAATACTAGGCAAGACATGAAAACTTTCACATATACACTGTTTACCGAGCCAGATAATGCCTACAATGTGACTATAATTAGAAAAATACATACTTTGGCTTCGGGTGGAATATATGATGAGGTGAAGTTAACTTGTTTAAATCATCATGAAGCAATAAGCAGTGTTCAAACATTATACACTATTAGAGTTTCTTATCCAGTGTGCTAACTAATGAATTTATGATGTGTACACCCCCGACTACGAGGTTTTACTAAAATCATACCCAGATGTGAATTCCTAATCCTTGCTAAACGATAAGGATAATACCGCCAATACTAAAGTTACACATGGAATACAAAGTCTATCAAGACACGCAGTAAAGATTAACAAAACATGCTTAACACGATTATTTGATCGTAACGTAACGTGTCGTTCTCTTACACAAAAAGAAATGAAATTCCAGCAGGCTGGTTTTTACCCCTTGATTTGTAAAGAACATGTTATTTGGAGAACTATGAAGACTCTCTTAAAACTACAGTAAACTGGACCAAGTTAAATGTCTGCAAAAACAAATTATTTTAATTATCTTTAGCAGCTGGAACCCAAGTCTAAAACATCAGCACACAGACACCACAAACTGATATGAATAATAATAAGAAAAAAAACTCCGGGCAAAAAGACCGATCCAGAACTGAACAACATTCAGGAATTGTTACCTGTAGTTCCTCTCTCTAGTCCAGCGCCGTAAGCAGTGACGAGCCCGGCATCTCCGCCCTGTCCTGGCTCCCCGACTCTCACCTCGAAGGGGCTGCCTGGGATGTGCGTGCCGTTAAATTTCACGTCAATGCTGTGGACGCCGTTCTCTCGTGGGATAAAACGAATGGCGTACTTGTCTGGAGAAGGACCAATGAAACAGCTAAGGTAACATGAACCATTCAAAAGATAAGCCAACCAAAAAAACGTCTTACAGCATGTATGAAGAGATTAAATAGAAAAGAAAAAAAGGGGGGAAAAAAAAAGAAAAACGCCACCAGGTCTCAGGCTCTTAAACAACAAACATTTTTGCTAAACATTGTACTTGGATGAAATTTAGCTAATTTCATAGAGGTTTCATTTTCATAATGCAGCAGACATCAAATTTTCTGATTTCTTTATATTTTGTCTACTGGTCCCCCATTCAAGTCTTACCTTGTTCCAGTTCAGAGACCACACAATCCTCGAGAGCTCCGGAGGGACTGTGCACTTTGGCGTCGATGGCGCCCTGTGCACCGTTCAGACGCACAGCGAACGAAGCAGGCTGGTTTACCTTGAGGCCTGACTCCTGAAGCAGTAAACAATGACGAATCACACCCCCCCACACCAAAGAGTCACAGTAGTACATAAATACCGTATTTTCCGCACTATAAGGCGCACCTAAAAGCCTTAAATTCTCAAAAATCGGCCGTGCGCCTTGTGTGGACTGAGCTCCAAAATCTGTAAAAATGTTGCGCGACTGGTTGGCGTAACAACCGTATGCGCCTTTTGTATTGGTCAAGTTCAGAAATAGACTCCTGTGCCTTATAAGGCGGAAAATACAGTGTGTGTGATTGAGAGAGATATATATATATATATAAATAAAGCATTGCACTGTAGCTAAACTCTGTGCTTCATTCTGCTCTTTGGGCTTGCAAAAGATTAATTGAATTTTAATCCATTTCTTTACCAATCCTTACAAAAATTGTTTAAAGCATATATACATAAACTAATGTTTCTCTTTTGCGTGCATTTCAATCACAAGTTATTCTAATGTTTTATTTCAGTTCTTCTGAAAGATGGCCCAACTACCTTTTTATAGTTCTAACCTAAACTGACAGAAATGAATCAACATTACTGCCAACATTGTGAAGAATTGTTTAAAATGGGGAAATGATTTCTCACTTAATCTTGCTTTTTCAACGTTGGACTCAGTCTCGTCACCTGAGGTAAAAAATCCCTGGCGACATTTAAACACAGAGCCTCATCGTCAACTAATGAGGAGAACTGATCTCTGTTCACACGGACATTGCTAAGGAAATAATCGTTGAATAATACGGTCAGTTTTGTTCGGTCGGCTGAATAAAAAAAGTATTTGTACATCATTTTCATTAGAGGAGTTGTTTTTTCAGAATTTAGCCACATTGAAAGCCGACGGGTTTTCTCAGAGTGCTACGCGAAGCTTTGGAGATTTTGTATTTAAGTGAAGAAATTGTGCTGAAGATTCACAGCACCAGTAACTAAAGAAACCAACAGCAGACAAGCTTGTTGTTTTATTTGAACAAGTGTAAAATCATAGTTCAATTATTTATTTACCATATTTTCCACACTATAAGGCGCAGTCTCAATTACGGGGTCTATTTCTGTACTTGACTAATACATAAGGCGCACACGGTTGTTACGCCAACCAAAGTCGCACATTATGTGGCACAACATGTGGACTCTGAATTGATCCATTTTGTTGTACTCTGAAAAGTGTATGAGAATCAATAAATTATGGGGAAAAAGCGCTAAATGAATAAATAAAATAATTCCATACCATTGCAATATGCAGGTGAATTTTATGCATTATTAATCTATGATACTGTATTACCACATAACGCTCTTATTTTTAATCATTACCATTTTATCATATTACCTGATCTCACAACAGACCAGCTAAAGGTCAGGAGAAAGAGGTTCCACATTCTACAAGGTAACTTTCAGGGTACACAGATGAACTATTACATTCACTACGCTACAGAAAGCTGACAATGAGAACAAAGTTCCTACAAGCATGTGGCGCTCCTCTCTCTCACTGCTTTAGCCAGGTCTAGTGAGTTTTGTAGTTGGGAGTCTGTTAAAAGCCTTTAAATGAAACACAAGTGAAACACCTACACGAGTTCAGTGATGTCCAGCAGCTATTCAAAGAGGGGGTCACCCTTCCAACTAATCGCAATGTAATCAAGTCAGGGTACACACACCTTCCCTGCAAATGGCTTTGTGGATAAACTCAGGAGAATTCATGTGGAGAAAGTGCATCACGTGTTTGAGACCTACATTAGAAGAAGGCTAAAGTTAGAAAACGGCCTGGATTTAATCGGTCTTCGAGTGCTTAATGACGGCTCATTTATTTAAACCTCCACTCCTTAAATCTTAAAGTAATAAAATTAGTCCATTTCAACACTCGAATCCGTACACTATAAATATAAATACGGAGTGTCTGACTTAATTTCGTATTTATTATATTTAACATATGCACTATATGTTCACACTTGTGCTCCAAGCATTTTCTCAGCCGCTGTATCATGATGTGGATTTTGCTCACTCATTGGTTCGTTTTGGACATGTTAATATCCAACATGTTATTGTTTTCTAATTTGTAAATGAACTGCAAGACCCTTTCTATGAAGGCCCCACACACACTCGAAGGAATTAATAATGTATGCATTATTATATATGAATCTTTACAGCAATGTTTGTATTAGGAATATGCAAGTATAAATTGAGATTTAAAAATGATTAGAGCACACTAATCCTACTTACTGCACATTACAGTATTTTCTATGATTCCATTTCTAGTTTTTACACAATACATTATACACTATACGCATCTCAAAATATTCAACAGCTGACCAATCAGAATCAAGAATTCTACAGTGCACTGGAGGGAAAACATGCTATAAAGTCATTATGCATATGGCCTCCATAGAAAGTGTTCTCAAACTTTAGATATTTTCTACATATTCTAAAATGGACATTATGAACCACAGATAATTCCCCACTGTGATTTGCAGCCTAGTCCCATGTATTAAATCCTGGATTTTGTCTCACTTCTTCCTGTTCGGTCGGTTTGCTAAATCCTCTGCTTGAGATATGGCTGCCTACAGTAGAGATTTGACCCCTGTTCTTTGATAGCTGCTGACATGCCCCAGTGTGGCGATGTTTCCTCGTGCCTCACCTGAAGACTGGCAACAGTGAGGCGCCGGGCATCGTGCGGGGGCGCACACATGGGCACCAGGTAGGGGCTGTCTGGGATGTGCTGGTCGTTGAACTTCACAGACACCTCGTAGTCACCTGCAAACACGGAGAGTTGTTAGCAATGTTTGAGTTTAGCTCTGAATCAATCATGGTGAAATAATGCTGTACACACCGGGTTCCTGAGCCATATAAGAAACGCCGCATGATCCGTCTTTCCTGTCCTCGAAGGAGATTTCTGCACGGCTGGGGCCCTCGATGGCGATGGACAGGCCTCCGGCGCCCGCCTCACGTGTCCAGATACTGAACTCAGCTAGAACGTGGTGCACAAATACATGTCAAGTCTTTATAGAAAACTTATACATACACCAAGTAGATCTTTACTGATCTCCCGGAGCAGTATAATCTCGAGTATTGTACTAACTACTTAACTAGCTAGCCAAGAACAAAGCTTCTGTACCCAAGTTTCCAGACAAGAAGCTAGTTAACCTTCAGTAGTCAAGTTGTTCAAGCATTTGTAAACACCCTTATCAATTTTAAGACAAGTGAGATTTATCTGATGTCTGTACCTGGCACACCAATCTCTGCCCTCTCCAGCCCAGGGCCTCCTGCCTGCACTTTCTGGGCCCCTCCTTCTCCCAGAGGCCCCACGGTGAACTGGAAGGGGCTGCCTGGCACATGCTGCCCGCGGTACTTCACGCTCACCGTGTGCACGCCCATCTCATGCGGAATGAAGCGCACGCAGTAGGTATGGTTGCCCACTGCCACCATCTCAGCAGGTTCAGTAGTGCCTGAAGGGCTGGTGACCTGAGCGGAAAGGTCATGGAAGTCGATCTCTGGACAGCACAAAACAAAGAAAAAAAAAAAAAAAAAAAAAAAAAAAAAAAAAAAAGAGGAGGAAAGATGAAATGGTGATTAAGGATAACAGTCAGGAACTCAACCTCCACGTAGAACTGAAGTATCAAGGAGCAGCATTTAACTCCGCAGCTTCGCCGTCTATACTTGCAGGAGGATTCTTGGAAACCTCACACTGGCTTTGCAGGATGGATTTTGCAAGCAACATTGCACAACATTCCAAAAATAGTACACGGTTATTCAGCGTGTGAACTAGCCATATGCTATTTTACATGCATGGTGACACTCGTGCTGCAAACAATAGCAAGCGCTTTCTGCCAACCTCTTTGTCCTGCATGCCCAGCGCTTACAACGCACCCTCCAGCCCACAGGGCCTCGGCAGGGATGCTGTGCCCATCCTGTTGAGCCTCACTGTGCGCACAGTGATGCTTCTGATGCTCGAGCACCTTGGAGTGTATGAGGGTTTTCCCCCAAGCCACAGAGAACAGTGAGAACGATACACTCCGCGAGAGAGGATTTCCCGGGCCAGAGCCAGGAGAAACCACGTCACTGAAGAGACAAAGACACAGGCAGAGAAAGAGAAAGGAAACAAGTGAGGAAAGGTAAAGGACAGCACGCGCAAAAAAAAAAAAAGAAAGACAGCAAGGAAACATCAAGGTTGGAAAGATCAAGAGGGAGAAAAGGACTACCAAATAGTTTTCTAAAAATGGAGAATAAATCAGGAAGGAGAAGGAAAAAAAGGGAATATTCCTTTCTAAAACTTGTCTGCAGCTTCAGACGTACTGTCCACACACAACCAAATACATTTTCTGTTAGTTCCACTTAAGTTACAGAGTAATGCACTTTAAGATAATGTGTTGGAAAGCCAAGAGTTAAGGTTAAAATGGTCTAGGAACAGAAACCTCTACAAAGCAAGTTAGTTCCTGTTATCACTTATGGTAGAATAGCTATAAACAATCATGGGGGGGGGGCACGTTGTAACAAACTTAGAATCACAACGCACAAAGCTCTGAAGTCCCGAGTATTGTAAAACACTGAGCTTTAACCCACAAACTAACTTTAATTATAGTGATGGTGAAAAGTGTGATCAACTTAGAACCTTCAGCCCATTTAACTCCAATGAACAATCACTCCAAGAAGCTGTTCATTTCGAAAGAACCAAGAGCAAGAACAAACCTAGCAGGAGAAATTCTGTTCACACACAAAAAAAATAAAAATAAAAAAAACTATATGTGAAAAGTCCAGGAATTGAAACAATGCTCAAAAGATACAATCATCTTTTTCTACACATTGCTTACTATGCTTAACAGCTCAATATTGCTATTCAGATTGGTTCCAGTTGTGGCGCAATAGCGCTCCAGTTGGCGAGCAAGGCGTGTCACCAACCTCGCACCCAGCCAGTACACAAGCAGTGTCAAAAGGGAGCAAAAAACTGTGTGGCCTCATTTCCATTACAGCACTCATTACTCAGAGCTAACCCTCCATTACATCTTCATCCTCCAAGATGGATACTTTAAACATTGCTCACATATGGCTGGAACACACCGAACTCCAGCGACACATCCCAGGCCATCTGACGTGACCACTCCACACAACAGTTGCACTGGTCTCTAACGCAATGCCGTTACATTACAGCACAGCTCACGTGGCCTCATTCTTTAATATTACACACGACCCGCATGAGTCTACATATGGGTTTTCTTGCACTACACGATTCCCATTTGGCAAGATACGAGTGAGCGAGCAAATAAAACTTCCTTTTGTTTATTAGAATCTTTCTGGGTGGCTTTGTTGTCGAGACTCTGAGAAAAAACAGCTTGAGTTCAAATGTACAAAAGTTAAAAGCCAGGTCTTGTTAACACCCAGCACCATTAAGGAGGAAACACTTGAAGGTGTGGTGTTAAGAGAAAAATCACCAGCGGGGTGGTGTGGTGCTGCCCGGCCCAAAGCAGAGTTTCAGTTACCACATCAATGTAGGAACAATAACTTTAATTTATTCATTTATTATTGAATGACTACATTTTATCCATTGACCGCTATATTTAATGTTGTGGATTGTCTGCTAAACTAGTTCTTGGTATCATTTGTATAGTGCTATAGCAGTTATGAAACAGTCATAACTTCACCAGACATGATATTTAAAAGAAAAAAAATGAATAAATAAAAAAGGACATGAACTTTCAGCAATTTTGTGCTACAGTAGCTCTTCTGTGTGATCGGACCAGACGCTCTAGCCTGCGCTCCTCATGCACATCGGTGATCCTTGAGCGTACGCGACCCTGTTGCCGATTCACTGGTTGTCCTTCCTTGCCCTTTTGGTAAGTCATAACCAATGCATACAAGGGAACACCCCACATGACCTGCCGTTCCGGAGACCCTCTCACCCAGTCGTCCAGCCATCACAATTTGGCCCTCGTCAAAGTCTCCCATTTTTCCTGCTTCCAACACCTCAACTTCAAGAACCGAGTGTTCACTTGCTGCCTAATAAATATACACCACCCCTTCACAGGTGCCACTGTAGCAAGATAATCAAATGCTCTGCACGTCACCAGTCAGGGGTTTTTA
>JAFFST010054259.1:29549-40273 GCA_022414735.1 Noturus placidus
GTTGGGACCTCCAGATACCCAACTGACACTATGCTGGAATCCATCTGAATGCAGGAAATAAGTTAGACATTAATACATCCATTTATCTTAATGCATCCATTCATCAGCTATGCCAGGAATCTTATAATGCAACTCAACACTAATACCATTGTAATTTTAAGAGCTAGAGAGACATCTATATCCAAGAGATGCATGTTACAAGCCATTTTTTGTGAATATTTTTCTCCTCCTTCCAAGTTTCAAGATGTAAAACTTGTCCAGCGCATTGTGAAAGAACTTCGCCTACACGGCAGCCTAAAAATTCCACCTCCATCCAAACCCAGCACTCACTGAAGAACAAGCTGAATACCTTCCCCCATACAACTTCAGCATTTAAAACACTGATCTCTTCCTGCTTATGGGTGTGTATAGTAAGCAAAATCTCCGTCCTGGGAGTCACTCAATCCAGGCACTCTGAGTCATGCTGGGTTGAACATTTTCATAACTCTAAAAGGCTTCATACACGAGACAAACCAACTCCAGGTGGCAGACATCTTCCACTTGATACGCATGGGGGAAAGAAAAACACCGGGTGGTAAAATTTCAACAGCCATAACTCATGTCACCCGGTACAAAGCTCATACATTTATATGGAAGATTTGGGAGCATAGTTAGGTGGTTGAGTCATTGATGCATGAAGGCTGATATTAAGGGGAAGGGAAGCGTTTCAAACCTTGAAATACGAGATATCCAAAATAATCAGGCAGATGAAAGTGGATTACATCACACTGTGTAATGCTGAATGGTCGGAAAGTGTTCATTAATTGTGTATCGCAGCAACTCTGACAGAAATTCCAGGTGTAAGGCAAAGCAAGTCACGGGTTCATATTAATGCGCTCGTTCTAATAAGTGATCTATACAGCTAATTCACAGAGACTTGTATTGATGATGCTCCACATAACCTAAGGCTAATAAGTTAGTTTAAAGAATGTTCAACAAAGACGATGTACACTTGTTGCCATGGTTAAGTGATAACAGGACGACTAACTTATTATAAACGGCTACAAAATATAAATTACTGTGGCACAAGAGGAATTAAATACTTCAGGACTTGTTATAAGAATCCACTTCTGGGGGGTAAAAACACCGCACTGCATCAGGCCACATTGCACAACCCCATCATTGCTTATTTTCCCAGATCAGTTTTATTTATTCATTCATTCATACCCATCATGATCGCACGATTGCACAAACAGCACCGAGAGGACTCGTTTCCTCACCTGGGATCCTCAGGTTTAGATCACAAACGCTTCCGACTGAGGCAACGGAAGCGGCTTGCTGGCGACGGCTGACGCTCTCACGCATTCGTCCTTCTCCTGTTACTTTCACGCTGAAAGGACTCCCTGTGGACGAACGGGAGAAAATTGAGAATGCCAAAATGGAGCCGGTCATGCCCTTCAACAAAGCACTGCTGTGTTACACGTCAGCGGAATTAAACAATCTCTTGATTAAACAATCTGTGTACAGTCTTACAGTAAGTGCTGTGGCTTGGTGTATAGAACAGTGGGCTCAATTGAAAGGACAAAACGGTACTAAATCGTGTGCATCTGTGTGCAAAGGCAGAGCATATTTCTACCAAAAAAAAATCCAATCCTGTCTGGATCGGGATAGAGAACCAGCGGAAATTTAACTTGATTCCTGAGAGATTGTAGGCGGATTGAGTCAGAAAAAGCAATAACATTAGCTTTGTAGCTAAAGTGTATGCAGGCTGCGAGAGGGATGAAGTATACATGTACAGTGTGAAACAACTCTATTAAGGTGTTTAACCTACCAGGAACATGCTCTTCAGCAAACCGAATGGACACTACATAGGTTCCAGGCTCTGTAGGACAGTATGCAACACCACATGTGCCATCGTCCATGTCCTCTGTCTGAATGTCCACCTTACTTGGGCCTTCAACGGAAAGAGCCAGTCCTCCATAACCTTGGTGCACAGAAGAGCAGTATTAGGTCATTAGTATTTGCAATTAGACATTTAAGAACATGAAGAAACACTCTGGTTACTATTACAAGACTAACGGCAACCAGACCGTCCCATTTTACAATATAAAAAGTTTATATGAATTACGTCTACTTTATTTACAGATACTCCCTAGAGACACTTTTTACTGTTGGATCTCCATCCTGCCCAATTAAGCACACTGGGGAGTATAAATACAGAAGCAAATTAGCAAGACAAAAAAAAATATATTAAAAAAAAACAAAGAAAGGCAGACATTTTGGCAGAAAAGCTGCACTTGTTCAATTAGCGCTTAAACAGTTCACCCAAGAAACAATGCAAATTAGACTAAATTGACCATAATTACACGGCCACATTTCATGAAGTTGATGGGGAAATGCCTGCCGTAAAATATTCCCATCAGAACTGCTCAATTAACATCTACATCTGGCCTACTGCATATCAGGGGATACAAAAACATCTGAGGTCAGCAGCATCCTTTTAAACATAACATGACTCAGACTTTTATTGGGTCAGAACATCCGTTATTGTAAAGGACAGAGACTCCTACATACTTCCTGAATCAGGCTCCCACCGTGTCTAAACGTATACCTACATTTACATTTAGCATACCTGGATGCTTTTTGTCTTAACCTGAAACAATAGCACCAAAGACGATTCTTTTAGGATTTTAAAATAAACACTGGAGGTCACTAACAAAGCAGAACGCAATATTAATAAATTAAAGTTTGAGAAAATTTGTTTGTTTCTCACCGGCGTCTCTCGTGTCCACGATAAAGTCGGCCATCTGGAACGTGTGTCCTTCTACCAGGCCCGGTCCGAAAGCCTTCACCTTGCTGGCGTTGCCGATCTCAGACTGCACCACCATGATGGAGATGGGGCTGTTGGCGACATGCAGTCCTTTCTTCTTAATGCTGACCAAGTGCTCCCCGACCTCTCTAGGAATGAAAGAAATACCTGGGGGATAAAACAAAGAGAAGCATAAGATGTAGCACCTCAACAGAAAAAAGGATTAAAAAAACCTAATTCAATAAATAAGTAAATAAATAAATAGGACCAGGAAAGTGTAGAGTGAAAGCAAAAACTGCGACTAGGATCCTATGAAACTAAACTAAAGGGAAGGGAAAAAAAAAATTAATTGGTGGCAAGATTTCCCCCTCTCAGGTTGGCAGGATAAATAGATGCACCATACTTGCTAGAATAATGGTTAATAGAGGTCTTAAAGGTTTAATCAGCATATTTAGTGGACTAAAACTATTCTCAAATATACTTTGTTTCTATTCTTTAGAATTGGATCAACTGAGTTTATTATACAACAACTGTACAGAGTGTGGGGGAATGGTCTTTTTTTTTTTTTTTTTTTTTTTTTTTTTTAAGAACTCGTGCACATACAAGTATAAAGGAAAACACCATTAACCGAAGTCTTAATCTAGCTATATTCCGACCCAAATTATTCAAATCAATAGCAACCGGTAGAATTTTCATTCTGGAAAAAATAGAAAACAAAAAATATTTTGAGATCCTCATACCAATGTGGTTGTTCGGCTGCCTCTTGAGGAGACAGGGCTCATCACGGCCTGAGGGAGCTTTGATGCTGGCCGTGAGCTGACTGAGGTCCGTTTCTGTGATGTCCAGTGCGAAGTCTGCAGCCGAGCCCAGCTTCACCTGAGACCTCCTCTTGTTGTCCTCTGCAAACAAAAACAGCCACTACATCAGAGACTATACATCTATATATTATTTATTTTATTTTTTATAATTAACACACACAAAAATAAAATATATATAAATAAAAAACACGCACACAAACACTGACAGATGCACGCGTTATTCATCCATTTGTTTTTTTTTTTTTTTTTTATTATAGTTTACCATTTTGACCACAATGTAACATTGTTTAGAGGGAGGTGTTAAATAAGTGCTCATGGTGTTTCTGCCAATCCCCGCACTGCATATTTGTATTACTGCTATTTGTCTGTGTACATTTTGCAAAATAAACTAAAGAAGGAAAATGGTGTGATCACCTGTGATCCTGGCAGTAAAGGGGCTGCCGGCTATGTGCTTGTCGTTATAACGCACCAGAATGTTGTAATCTCCAGGCAGTGCAGGAAGATACGTGACCATACAAGTACCATCCTTGTTGTCAATGCAACCGATCTCTGCCTTTGACGGGCCTTCAACAGCCAAATCAAGGCCACCTACACCAAGATTATATGCTTCATCAGTTCAGGAACTAAAACAGAGCACTACAATTATGAACAAATCTTCTCCCTCCATCCATCGTCTGCACTGCCTATCCTACACAGGGCCTACCCCAGGCACAATCCAACATACACTCACACACACCAATTAGACATGCCAATCTGCCTACAACGCATGTCTTCAGACCGGGGGAGGAAGCGAGAGTACCCGTAGGAAACCCCCGAAGCACAGTGAGAACATGCAGACTCGGCACACAGGGTGGAGGTGGAAATCGAACCCCAAACCCCGGAGGTGCTCCCCATCTGCCAAACATTCTCCCTTTATTTTATTAATAAAAAAATATATATGTAAATTATTGTATTATTCATTTTATATTTAAATTGATTTATTATTTAGCATCACTATTTATGTCATTTTATATTTCATGCATCATATAAACATTAATGTACTGATCCCCACCTTCTGCAGCATCCTCAGTATAAATGGTGAAAGTAGCTGGTTTGTTGGCGGTGCCGTACACAAGGCCTGGTCCGTACGCAGTCACATTGGGACTATTGGCATTGTTGACGTAGAACTGTAGAGGACTCTCTGGAGGAGAGGGAAAAAAAACAAAAAAAACCACCACACAATGTAGAGATTTATGACTAGCTGAAGAAAAGGGGGGGGGACAACTTTGCAGCCATTCCAAGTCATGTTCATGTTCTAGTGATCATTTTGGCACGCACTTCACCCCAAGGTGAACATCCTCCTATGCACACATGAAGTGCTCAAAAGCACAAAATACTACATAAAGAGGTGAGGCAATACTCTACTGGCTACTGTTCGATCTCTCAACAGTTTCTTGCAAAATGACTTGGCATGATGCCATTTTTTCCTTGGTGACCGCAAAGTCCAAAAAAAAAAAAAAAAAAAAAACCACAAAACCCCCAAATATTAACTGTATAGCATAACATTTGATCCGAGTGAACGGACAATAGGCATTTTTATCTAGGTGCATGGATAACGCTGAACAGGATATCCACATGTGTAATTAGCCTCGAATCATCTTTTATCCTGGGGCAAAATGGAGGAATGGTGACTCACATGATTGCTGCCTTATATGGTAGCATAGCTATAGGTAAGGCTTGTTTTATTGACTTGTCAGGACTGAAATGATTCGCTCTACAAGCATAATGGACGAGACTTAATACTGGCTGTGACTGCTGACAGATGTGGATTAGTGATTGGATAATGTCATCGCTGCCTTTTATGCAAGTCCAAGCATGAGGATCCTTTCCTGACACTGTTCCCATACTACACCAGAGCTGCATTAATTCCCCGAGCTTGATGCGGTCATACACGAGATTTTGCACAACGCCAAAATAAATCATGAGCTTTCCTATCCGCACCTCAAGTAATATCATGAAAGGTAATTGTTTTCAACTCCCCTTCAACCTCGATACCCATGCTTGTTGTGAGCCCGCACACAGGAAGAAAGCTGATCGGGGATTAATTATGGACGAGGACGCTGATCCACAGCGGGTCAGAGCTGCGTGCTCTTTGTGCATGCTGGTTATTTTTAAAAATGCACTTCAGTATGCATTTTTGGCTCCAAGACACTCCCTCGCCCTTTTACCTGGTATGTGGGCACCATTGTATTTGATGTGCATCTCGTGAAGTCCTGCCTCTGTAGGAGCGTATTTCACAGTGACCGTCCCGTCCTTGTTGTCGATGATCTCAGGCTGGTCCGTTTTGCCCGACGGCATGTGAACTTCGCCTGGATATGAAAAGCAGAGTTGAATCTGCAGAACACCTCATGTTACATCTGATTACGGCATCAGTACAGTATTTTTCATCCTATTGAACACTTCAGGGATGGAACAAGATGAACATTTCACACTAAACTTGCAAATCTGTATGACTTGGGTTACAGTGTAGGAAGAGAAAATATCCAGGTCCAGAAAAGCAGCTTAGTTGAATGAATAGTGCCAACTGTTACCTTTTAATAAATTAACCATTACTGATTCATTTATATCTATAAATAAGACAAATGTGGTTGTGTTTTGTTTCATAGTGGCTCTCCATGTTACCACATTGACCTCAGGTTTGAATCAAACATGAGCAGAATGCATGCATGCTTCTTTGGTCAGTCGTTCAGTTAAATGTTCAGTTGTCATCCATGATTTTATTAATTTCTTTATTTAAAACAAGTCATGATGCAAGTTTGCAAACCAGACCAGAGAAAGAGATAATAAAATGAACATCTGAAAAACACTGCACTTTCTGAACCAATGTCTCTAGCCCCATCTCTAGCTAGACTCTGGTCTGTATGGTCGTAATGGAGGATCTCTTACAGAAGTCGTGCAAGTTCAAGTTTTGAAAACTAGCATCATTAAACAAAAATGTTTAAACAAAAAAAAGTTTGGTTTTTCCATATGTATATCAGCTTTTCTACAGTATTTTATTTTTCAACACTTTTTAAAAAAACACCCACATCCTCTTGACACTCATTTCTTCACATCCTAAAGCTCATGTTACCTAACTGTCCATCAATCATGAGTGGCCTTTTGTTGCCACTTCTAATCTGAGATATTGCATACAACTCAGTGACCAGACAAGATTTGACATTTTTAATAATTTGTCCAAAGCTGCTTAATAGATGTAATTTTTATGAATGTTTTATGAACTGGAGCCCTTTTCTCTCCACTCCGATGCGACATTCGGCATAAAACCTGTAATGTCACCGGATGAGTTTTGACATAAGCCTTTCATAAAGCCTCTTACACGGTTTTATAAAAGCGGTGTAATGATGTAAATCAGGGGTGCACACATTTTTGACTTGCGAGCTACTTTTAACATGACCAGTCAAGGGGACACACAAAATATATACACACACATACTGAGTATACTTCAAATATATAAACACACACAATGTATGTTCATGTACCCTGCATAACTGCATGAACCCTTATGGCACACTACAATTCAGTACATTTTTGGTCAGTACCTTACTCTGATGACGTGCACTGAATAGAATCAGCCAGGATTGCATAGTCCGGACAGTAGCTGCTGGTAACCAGCCTCAAGCAGGCCTCCAAATGATGATCAGTCATTATGGACCGGTATTTGGACTTAATAATCTTCATGTGGGAAAGGGCTGACTCACAGAAATAATAGTAGCAACTGGCTCCAGTAAAGCAAAGTCTTGAAAGTGTCTGTCAACCTCTGACAATCTGCTCTGTGCAGTGCAATGTTCAACTGCGCACAAGCCTTCCGTTGCATCTCCAGCTCTGACGCGAGGTTTTGGAAGTTCATGGTGTTGCAGCTTTGAGGACAGAAGTTGCATTTTCCGTTTAAAGGCATTAACTGAGCTGATCATATTGACTACAGTTATGTCTTTTCCTTGCAGCTCCAAATTAATCTCATTTAACCTGTTGGTCAAATCGGTTAAAAATGCCAAGTCCAGCAGCCACTAATCACATCATTGAGTTGGGAGATTCTGCATGTTTAACAGCAAAAAGAAACTCCCTTATCTCCGGACAGAGCTCTCATATCTCTGCAGGAATTTACCCCTACTAAACCATCTCACGTCAGTGCGTAGCAGGAGCTCAGTGTGGTCGCAGATCACATTGCGGGCGCATTGTCTGTGGTGACTGATAATGTGCACACTGGGAGCTGGGTTTTGTCTTTAAGAGACTGAAAAAAGTTAACTCTGATTTCGTCTTTAGCGCTGACGCGTTTGATCGCATGAGAGAAAAGACGAGATCTCAGACTGGCTGCCCTGTACATCAAGGTGAACTTTTTTTTGGAATGGCAATCTACCTGCACTTCCTTCGACCTACTGTGCACCCCTGGTGTAAATGTAATGCTTATGGTGTTCTTGTTCATATGCAAGTACCCTTCAAATAAAGTGTTCATCCTGCAGCAATACCAGTATCTCCAAGCTGTCCCAAACGTCTGTGATGTGAACATTCCAGTATGCGCTCGTTAAGAGATCCTAAACGATCTGTACCTTGGCTGGAATTGAACTTGTTCCTCACCTGTAATTTCCCCCTTGCTTAAGGTGAAGGGAATCACCATGTCAAAAGGCCGGAAGCCAGCGCCGTTCATACTGCTCACCGGAACGTAGGTGCCATCCATGACCTGTGAAGTGGGAAGAAACGCAAAATTAAAAAGGAGACCTAGGATTCGTAGATGGGCTCCAGAACAACATGAGTCTATCGTTACATCTCCATTCTCAGAAAGCAGCAACTCTAAAACGTGAACAACAAAAGAGCAGGAAGAAAAGAGACCGTGTGTTCTGTGACTCAGCAACCGCAGAAAACATGCATTGGACACGTAAATAGAGTGACTGTGCGGGGGTGGGTAAGGAAAAACTGCATCAAACTCCCACCACATCTGAAAGAGTCAAGTATCGGAACAGAGTAAGAATGAAGAAGATAAAACACTTGCAACTGTAAACATAAAACTAAAACCTGAGCTGGACAGACTAGTATTAACCGAAATGTGGTGTTATGCTGTTGATACAAAATTCAGATGAAACACAGAATGAATGGAGATTAACCAGGGTGTTTAAATGGAAGTAAAACTTTGAAAGACTAAATGAATTAAATTTCCAGTCCTCATACACAGTGTGTACAGTACTACACTAATCTTTAAAGTAGACTGTAATTGTACTATCTGGGCCACAAATTACAGAACCCCAGATTTATTTCCAAACAAAACCAAGACCCTTTAAAAAGGTTCTCAGGCTCCAGCGTGAAAGAAAAATATACTAGCATAGTGGTTTCCAAGGAAATACAGCCATGGAAGAGAACAGAGTCTTGAGACAGGAATTGGAAAGGAGATGAGCCGTGAGCACACAGCCATTTCCTGAAAAGAACCATGTCAAAATGAGGCAGACCTGCATGAAATTCAATTCCATTACAAAGGAGAACATGTAAGGGAGAGAAAATATCTAGCCAGGCCCGAGGTCAGCACACAGACTAAAGAGAGGAAGTGGTGATGGCAGTAGTGCGTTCAGGGCTCCCCTAGTAAAGTAGCGAGGAGAGATGGATGAGAAGGACGAGGGAGTGTGTGTACCCAGGGCTGGAAGCCGGCGTCTGGAGCGACTTCATTCTGCTGGACTATCTGCTGCTGCAGCAAAGGAGCCTCATCAGTAGCCTGGGAAATGAGAGCGCAGGTTACATACACGGCACTTTAGAACAAGAAAACCATACGTGCTGTGAAATTACACCGCAATTTTATGGTCAGTATAAATCTGCAATGTGTCATTTTGAAACCCCCCACCCTGCGATTCATATCTGCGATCAAATCTGCTAGCATCACGTGCGAGTCTTCCTGTATTAAAACAAGCTAGTCAAGTCTTTTTGCTTAACATTTTCATGTTTGAACGCAGGGCCAAGAGACCAGTGCAATCTGACTAAAGAAAGGATTTACACTGATCCGATACCGGAGTAAATAGTTTAAACTCGCAGCATTCAAAAGAATGAAGAATTTCCAAATGAATGTATTATCGTGATCGATCACTGCTGTGACTTGTGTATTCATCTCTATATAACCTGACTAAAAGATTTATAAACCGATGTTTCCCGTTTTACAGTTTCCGCACATGCTCCATCTACAGGGAGATGCCGCTATTGGTAGCTGATACTCACCATGACTTTGAAAGGGCTGTGAGGGATATTTTCTCCACCGAATAGCACATAGATGACATAGGTTCCTGGCTTTGGTGCGGTGTAGAAGATGTCAAAGGTACCGTCCTCGTTCTCCATGACCTCTGCCTCCACTTCGGTCCCATCAGGCGTGACGATAATGCAGGAGACCTTCCCTTTGCCTGCGCCTTTTGTGTTCACCACGAAGCCCACCTCTTCTCCTATGCCGATGGTGGGCCCGATGCCAGGGCCTGCAAAAGGGATCAAATGGAAAGAATCTCGTCACATGACTATTACCGACGCTGCATTGAGAACCCAGGTTATGAAACTTTAAGACGTATTGACATTTTTGAAAAATTCTTGTCTCACCAGTGACCGTGCACTTGCTAGCATCGCCTGTAGTAGTTGCCCGCACTCTATACGGAGAAGTCGGAATCTCGTCGCCTCCGTATTTGATGACGATAGTGTAACGTCCCACTTTTTCCGGCACGTAGGACACCTTGTACGTCCCGTCCTGGTTATCCTGAACGCTGAGCTTCTTCGGTTCTCCATCCTTGTCCTGAAGATGGAAATTTACACTTCAGCACAGAACTGTTTATTCTCAAACTGTCGAGAGAAGTGTACTGTCGAGAGAAGTGTACTGTCGATGACCGATCAGGAGAAAACAATTGCAAGACAATTCCTCGAGCCAAGGAGCGCAGAGCTCTAGGTGTGAACCGATCTCGTCACAAGTTCGCAAACAAGGACACGAGTGCAGCTTTGGCGAGATTACAGCGTCTACAACCGCGCAGTAGTGCTTCATCACTTTCCAGACAGTGGGGGGGCGGGGGCATTTCTCTAGTGGAAATGACTCAAACACGTCTGCTTAAAAAAAACCAAAGGGGGGGGGGGGG
>JAFFST010054259.1:53862-64982 GCA_022414735.1 Noturus placidus
CACACACACACACACACAGGAAAGGATTATGTGATGTCATGCCCCTTCCTACCTTGCCCTACCACAGACACCACAAGTAGACGGTTCTGTGGAAACTCACCTCTTGGGAATGTGCTGGCCACCCCATGTGACGCTCACCATGTACTTGCCCTGCGCACCTGGATAGTACTCGTAGGCGTAGACACAGTCCATAGCTTCCTTCAGTTTCACCTGCTCGTCTAGGCCTTCTATAAAAACAAAATAAACTTCTGTAATATCAGGAAATAGATATTTGCATCTTCAGACTAACAAACGGTATCACAAACGTGCCTCATGACCAGACACTGAATAGTCTCAACTACCAGATGCAGCATAATTACAGCAAGTATCCATTTTAGTCAGAAAAGCTGCCGCGACGTGCGGAGTCAGACGCAGTCATTAATCATCCTGGCATAAAGCCTGCTGACTCTGCTAGAATGGCGTCATCTGGGAACGAGAGTCCGGAGATGACCGGGGAACCTCCAGCCTCGCCTGCTCTTGTACGAGTCAGGTCATATTTCATATGAACTTGCAGCGAAAGCGGTCACCGGCAGTCGAAGCTCAACCATGCCATCAATGCAGACATTTATATAGTTCATATTTTGACTTAAATTAAGGGAGGGACTTTTTTTTTTTTTAGGTTCTTAAAGTAAAAGTAATGCTAAAAAGACAATTTGACCAAAATACTTACTAGGACCCTTTACTGTGACCTTCAGGTCACCACTTCCTGCGTTTCTTGTGTCCACCTTGAAGTCGGCTACTTGGCGTACACGCACACCTCGGGGCTGCAGGCCTCTGCCCGTTGCTCGGCAAGCGCTGGGCGTGGACGCTAAAACATATCCATGTACTCAGTCTCTCTTCAACACAATTACACTTCGACACATACATTAGGAAACGTCAACTTCGTGTTACTGAACAGCTTAGCCAACAAACTGTTTCCCCTGGGATTAATAAAGTGTCCTTTATTAATTTCCCATTTATCTCCCCACTCCCCTTCACTCATTCATCCATCCTCTCAGCAATTCATTTAGTTCTCCTCCCTTTATTCATCTATCTTCCCCCTCTCGACATACATCCCACCATCCATCTCTCTCTTCATACAGCCATCCATCTATCCCTCACTCTCTTCCACAAGTCTGTACCCCTCTCCCTCCATCCTCCCCTCCCACCTCATAGTGATGCATTTAGTTCTCCTCCCTTTATTCATCCATCTTCCCCTGCTCAACATACATCCCACGATCCATCTCACAATTTTTACAGAATTACAACAAACCAAAAATGATTATTCGAGAGAGAGAGAGAGAGAGAGAGAGAGAGAGAGAGAGAGAGAGACCTCAATGCTGTATAATCAGGAACAAGTGAAAGTCTCTTGCTATTCTCTTAAGTGTTCTCCATATTTAGCTAGCATCAGGTTTGTTTAGGTTCAGCAAAGGCGTGTTTGCATCCCAGATGCTACGCACTATTCTATCTGCCATTCAGTCTTGGTTTTCTGGAATATTTATATACTAAAAACACAAGAGTACAGTAGCTTAAACGCAACGAGCAGATCCTTGAAATGATTATAAAAACATACATCATAAAACAAAACCTGTGCTTTAAAACAGTTTCTATTTGATGCATCTGAGCGAAACTTATGGAATTTTTAAGCATCCAAGTCCTCGTGTAAAATGGCTAGTGTGCATGTTTAAACATTTCCTGACCGTTTCTTTACAGAGAACCTTCCTTTACAGGAAAGTGTAGTAAGGAAGGTAAGACGCGTGATTAAAGCAGCTTTAAGTGTCCCAACACCACTGTAGGTGTGTTCTTTGGAGGCCCAAATATTAAATGATACAAATATTTTAAAAAACGTCAACAATTAACATCCCCAAACATTAAACTTGGCCAACGTAGATTCTGTAGTTCGTGATTAACAGATTACAGTCTGTAGGCTAGACAGAATGTGCATGGAGAAGAGCAATACAAATAAAGCACAGTCATCTCTTAGTAAATCGACCAAAGCTTTCACTGTTCAGTTATGAGCAGCAAAAATAAATAAAACCAGTCTCATTAATTCCCGTTAAGATAGTGCGTCATTTTTATTTGGGAAAATCAATTCATTTAAGTTTCCTGTAAGCCCAAAGTGCCGCACGCTAACCTGGTTTGGAAAAGCTGCCTCAGAGAGAAGGAATTTGGTGTTTTACAAGCTCTCCGGATCGGTTCGCCAGCACTCTGGTTCACCGGCTTACACAATCAACCTCTATGTTGGAGCGGTTCTACACACGCACCCAACTAACGACTCACAAAAGCTCAGCAACCATATTTTATTGTTAAAATATAATTAAATATTCTAAAACGTGTTTTTATTTATATATATTATACACACACACACATACACACATATATACACACATATATATATATATAAAAAAGTGTTGATCTTCCTTATACATGATCTCACATACTCATGAAATGTCTTCGAATGCTTATGACAAATTTCTTATAAATCGCTTGAAGCATCTCACAATGATCTCTGCTACTTCCTACCTGGCTTTTTCTTTCACACATCTATTTTTGCATTAAACAATAAATCACAGAAACTAAAAGTTGCGAGTGGGGAACTGAAGAAATGTCGGACATGTGTTCTATATTTATCGCTGGAAGAAATCGACCAATATTGATTTTTCTTTTTTTTAAACCAATACTTCGCAAGTTTAGGTGCTGACATGCAGAACAGATTTATTGTCTATACTTTTTTCCGCAATGGCATCACCACTGAACAGAACAAACCATTTAACAATTGTCAATTTCACTTCCTCCTTGCATACAAAATTTTTTTAAATAATAAAAATAAAATAAAAAAAACCCCTTATACACCAATAAATACAGGGGTCTAAAACAGTGCAGCAAATAAATACTGTTACTACAGTGTCTTTTTAAAAAGAAAGCTTTGATCAAGTAAACAACCAAAGCACAAAAAGAATTCAAGTAAATACTAGTGCAAAAAAAGACAATGCTGCAGTAACTGTCCTGTGCGCAATTCTCAAAACGCGGTGGATCAGAGATCACAAAACCAAAATCCGATTATGGAGAAAGTCAGTAAAACTGATTATCGGCCGATCTCATTACATGCATAACATTACATGCATAATTAACTGAAGGCATATTTACACAATCATAAGTTTCAACGTAATTTTTGCACCGTGATGCATTGCATCACGATGTACTGTTACATCCCAACTATCAGTTGAACACAAGTACTACAAGCATAATTCTTAGAGAAAGCGCTACAAGTCTGATTAATATGCAGGACAAATGTGATTAGACCTGGGAAGTAACCTGGAAAGCTAAGATATTTAAATGACATGCATACCTGGACCAACGCTGACTGTGTAAGGGCTCTTGGGAATGGCGATGCCTCCAAACATGACATTGACTGTGTGAGGACCGGACTGAACGGGTCTGTACGTGCAGCGGAACACACTATCGCCCTTGTCCTCAATCATGACCTCCACTGTGTTCTTACTGCCCTGGGGGTCCTTAATCGCCGCAGTCACATCTCCTATACCAGCGCCTGTTACATACACGCATTGAAGAGGTGAAGTCTGAGCTGCAGACTGGTTTGGACAGTAAATACATTCGAGTCACACACATGATCAGTATATGACGACATTAACAAAAGGGGATAGTATAACATGCACTTCCATTCCTAGTCCAAGCTAAACCCAAGATTCTAATCTACACCCATGCAACTCTTTGTTGCTTGTGTGATGTATACATCGCCATCCAAATATTAGTGTGTTCACATCATGTTAGAATTACAGTAATTATGAGATGACTACTTGGATTCCAGTCTGAGCCGTCCCATATAATTTCAGAGCACAAGTTGTGTAAGGAGATGTTTCCATGACTACACACACAATAAAACAGATAAACACCTATAAGATGGCTAGCAGTTACACAACATTTAGATTATTTTATCAGTATGTTTGAATATAGAAAGTTTAAAAGAGTAAGCTAAACTACATTGATCTTAAAAAAAAAAAAACTTACATCCTGTCATTACGGTCCTAATTGCTTTAAACGGTGGAACCCTGATGTCAAACTGTTTAATTAGATCCGAAAAAGAGACCAGAGCGAATTTTATAAGTCGGAAACTTTGGTAATCACTATCATTTTGACAACATGAACACGCTCCTGGTCCTCAGGGAATTTGTAGTCTACTCAATCCCTTTACATCATGTAATGACTTTCCATATCAATGCACACAGCTAACAGACCTGCTGTGTAGATGTCGAAGTAAGTGGGTTTGTTGGCGATGTTTCCCACTGGCTCGATCCCAGGACCTTTGGCTGTGACCTTGGTGGGGTCACCCTGAGCCTTTTCCACGTCCACTTCGAAAGGGCTCTTGGGAATTTCCTGGCCAGCAAACAGCACAGTCACCTGCAGAAACGACACAGAAGCCATGTTTCAAATTCTTCCACACTACATAAGCAAAGACTCCAGATCGCCTTGAACTCACCTTGTGATGTCCCATCACTTGAGGAATGTACATCACACTGTAGGTCTTTTTGCCTTCGTTGAGTACGGCCTTGACCTCTTCCCTCCTGCCTTCGGGGTCCTCGACGTACACCATGACCTGCCCCTGCCCCGCGCTGAACGTGTCCACAGTGAACACAGCCGGCTGCATCACTCTGTTGCCCACCGGCTCAATACCTGCAGAGAGAAAAATAGTACGAGATTTAAATCCCTAGAACAACTTACTTTGTGTACACAAACAAAATTTCAGTCTTATCCCATCTATAGACATCAATGACGCCAACATTAAGACTGGAAAGTCAATTAACACTGTATCTAGTGGTGCCTGAACAAAGGACTAGAACAGAATATCCTGTGCAGAACATTACTAAGTGAACCTTATGGACCACACACACCCCATAAGGCCATTGTTGGGACTAATGACCAGGAATTTCCTTTAATTGTATTTCTCAGGGTCTTCCATTTTCCTTTTTGAGGCATTAAAATGATTCATTTAAATATTGTGTGAGAGCGAGAGAGAGACTAAAAGGCCGACCGATTGATCACTGGAAATCTTATCTGCAAAATCCACACCGATAATTAGCCAAAAATAAATAAATAAATAAATAAATAAACCCCACTACTGACTTATATGAAGGGTGGCTCCCCCCCTGCCCATTTTGGATGGCTCTATTTTAATTCATTAGTTGCAGTTACTTTTTAGTATAGTTTGGATGTAGATTATGTAATTGATTTTAGTTAATATACATTCATATTTAATTAAAAGTAGTACAGTACATTATGGTATAATCTGTACCATTTATTTGTGTCAAAGTTCAGTAGTCCCTCACTTTGAACTGTATTGCTCATCTTTTATATAAAAATAATAATAAATTAATCAGTTATCATAACTGTTATCGGTAAAATCCTCTATCGGGTGACATCTAGTAAAACCATTTATATGTCTTGACAAGGATCATAAAACAGTTATGTGAAAAAATAAGTAGAAATTGTTGGCTTTTTTGGGCATGCAGGGGCATACCCACCACCCCCACCTCCCCATTCATTGGATTTGTTTTTTGTTCATTTAATTTGTGAAAATTACTAAAAGTAAAATATCTATGTTTTGTTTGATAGAGTGCATCACCTTTATTAATAGGCACCGTTTTAAACATGATCAAATGTTTCCTTGTCCCAAAAAAAAAACCCCTACGATTTCCATGGGGTGTACTTATTTTTTGCACACAGCCATCAATTTATGGAAATGGTAAAAAGTGGCTATGGCTTTACAGTCTCGTAGACAATGTACAAATGAACAGTTTATACAGAATGTCATCTAATCACAGATGGCTTCCAGTTAAACTGCATGTTTTAAGATTCACTCAACCAACGTACGACTCGTTTCCTTCATTGGTCGCTTCTGTATGTCCAAAATAATGCTCGCAGCAGTAGATAGAGTCCAAGCTCAGGTTCACAGTACACGCCTTGAGTAACAGTATAGTGAAGAAAATGCAGTTAATTGCTAGCAGGAGCAACTCTGTACCCAGGCTTTGTGAAAGACAAACACCCCTGACATTATTAAAGTAAGCTTCTTGCTAACAGCCTTAACATGATTTACGAAGTTTGACCTTTTGTGCCTTCAATGAACCTCTGAAATTACAGGCTTTGCAGGAAACGATCAGGGGATTACGTAATGCCGATGCAACATTAAAGTGACGAATGCCCGTGCTCTACTGTAAACCAGCCTGAATTACTCCTCTACAGAGACTTCACACGGGTTATTTAAAAACCTGCCACAGAGAAAGTTAACGGTTCATCAGAGGTTGCCATTTTGCTACGGCAGATTTAACAGGGCCCTCACGGCACGAGAATAAAAGCAGCAATAAGGGCAAAAATGTCTTAACGCATTAGCTCCTGCTTTTGCAGACCTGACAAATTTCACAACAGGTTAGGGGTTGCGTTTATTGACGTGCTATCGGCTGTGTACGAAATCTTACAGAGCTGTACCATATTTACACGGCAGTATTTTATATGAGGCGAAGAGGCTGCCACGTCCAAGTACAACACTGAGGAGGGGGAAAAAGAAAGCTATTAAATAAAGCACACTAGTGGTTAGAAGTTAATCTTCTCCTCTGTTTCAAAAGAACTCCCTTTATGCTACTAATGAGGAATGCTACAGAGAAATTCCCAACACTGGAGTACATGCTTTGTAGATTTCCAGGAATAACTGCATTGATCAGTATTGTGTTGGTCAAGATCCAACTGCTAATAAGATTCCAGTTTTTAAAATAATGAAGCAACATCAAGTGTTTAGGAAGGAGACCAGCACCTTCTAGCTCAACTTGCTTTCCTATTTCACAAGATGTATAGGTTCAAAATGTATAAATCCATCCTAAAAATTCACAAACTCCGGCATCAAATCCGATTAAGGGAAATACTAAATCATAGATTTATTTTTTAAATGCTGGAATGTACATAGACTGAGAAAATGGCTGATCCAAGGATCCTACCTGGACCATAAGCACGGGCCTTTTTAGGATTGAGTTTGGGTTTGAGCGGTGCTCCAGGTTTGAGTTTGGCCTTGGGGAACTGGGACAGGTAAGTCATGACGGACTGCTCGTCTACGCTCGGGTCGATGATCTCCTCGGGAGCGATCACCTGGAGAAAAACAACCGCACCACAGACTCAGAGTGTGAAAACAGTCAATGTATTGAATTCCATTTGTGTCAGAAGTATTGAGTGTAACCTCAAGAAACGATCAAAAATATACTATGAGAAAAGAAAGAAAAACCCTAAAAAAGAAACCCTCAAACCGTGAAGTCTCAAGTTTCACATGGTCTTCAAATAAAAGTGTTCTCTACCCCCCCCCCTCCATTTTATTTAATACGTTTTAAGTAAATTATTGAAGTATTTAAAAAAAATTAAGAAAGTGTTGTTTTAAATGCCATTTTATTTAACATTTTTCGCAATACAATGTCAATGCAAATAAACTAACATTAAGACGTTGCATTCATTTTATTAAATTGTCAAAACAAAAAGTTTTGAAAACTGAACATATCTGTACAGGATTTCACAGATTTTTTCTGCCGATTGTTGCAGGCAAAAATGCTCAATTTTTTGTTCGGATTTGTGCTTTTTTGCAGAAAACTACTTAAATTGGCAAAATTGAAATTGCTTCGAACGGTCTCTTGGTCAAGATTGTTGGTAAATGAGATCTTTTAGCCGTACTCGTTTAACACACGAAGCGAAGAGGGTTTTGGCTGAATGCACGCTGTGACCACGCGATACCTCTCGGCCCGAATCTAAGAAATCTGACACATTGTAAGCTTCTCGGAATATTGCAGTGTGCTTGATTCTATTTATCAGTCTTACATTTTTGGTTTCATGGGTACACAGGAGTGCTGTGCACTATTCGTGTTTAAAGAACAAAAAAACAAAAACTAGCCATTTATTTTTCATGAACCGACAGGCCACCAGGTGTGTGCGCTCATTTACTCTGACTTGCACACTTTTGTTTGCCAAGGTGTGATTGGGTGTGGGCATGCAACATATAAAACATTAATGAAAGAAACGACAGCCTCCTCTTAAACAAATAAAATGTTCAAATTAGATAACGGAAACACTGCACATTAAATGCGAATTAAAAAAAAAAAAAAAAAAAAAAAAAACCCTCATGCGTCTACAGATAAGTATCGCACCTTATTTAAGGACAAAATTCTGTTGACCAGAAAGACCACAACACACCACTTATTCCTGGTGTGTATCTGGCACACACTGGAGCTCCTACACTGGAAGAGACCACTGTGTGGATGAGGGTTTAGGGTCATACACACTGCTGCTCACCTGAGGGATTCCCAACCAGTCATCAGCCAACTGCATGGCTTCTGTAGCGTTTTCAACCGGCTTCACAGGGTCCCACGTCTCCCAGTCAGGACACAAACCTAATGCAGGGAGAGGGAGAGACACAAGCAGTCTAAATTTTAAAACTGCACCGTTGGATGTGCTATACACAGAAATCTCTACAGGTCATGTTCAGAACGAACCAGTGGAACATCAACACACAAGCATCACCTCCATCACACACACACACCTGGTGCACAGCTGTCCACTAATGCTCCCAGAGCCCTGCCATCCCTCCAGTTTTCACTGAAGTTACTGATGGGCAGGTCGGGGACTTTGTTTTGGACCCAGGTCAGAAGCCGCTGTTTGGGCGTCGCCTTCTTGGTCTCTTCGTCCTCGTCTTCTTCCCACACGGGCATGGAGATGGAGTAGTGCAGAATAAGCGTCCATACCATGCCCAGGATCAGCTTCAGGTTTCCATCCACAATCGCTTTGCTGTCTGCACACACACACACACACACACACACACACACACACACACGAAGGTAAGCACACAGTGGCAACTCAGAAACCAGAGAAATGAAATTGAACAATTTTTTTGGGGGGGAGGGAACAGGAAAGGATAAAAGCGCCTGATTTTATTTTATATTTTAAAAAATTTTTAAACATCATTCAACTTAATTGTTCAAGCTCTTGAATTTAAATATTTCTCAAAACATTTTAAAATGTATTTACTTAAGCATTTTTTTTTTTTCGTTTAAACCATCACGTTTTTAATCAATTTATTAAATTAATCAACTTATTTAGTCTCAGTGAAGTGCTTTGAAAGACGTTACTTTACTCTGTGTTGATGTAATTTCCACTGAAACAGGAAGTCAGGGTGGGACACTGAGTGGCTCCTCCACTTTTTTTAAAATAACCAACAGCAACTTCAGCGAGGTGGTTTTTATAATGGAGGCGGGACACTTCAGATTGTTAAGAGCGTTTGATTGGACTGAACATGTGACCAGAAGCAGAAGTGCAGAATGAGGTCATTAAAATCGTTGAGCCGTTTCTGTGGTAGAGAAAGACCGTATGCTTGGAATGCGTGCGTCTTCTAATCGGGAATCGAGTCAGTGTTTATGAGCATACTCGCTTATAGATAACCTTAAGGCTAACATCCATACCAAAATTTTGATTTAATGCGGATGTCTCCCTTAGCACATCACGAAGTTCGATTATTCTGTAGCAGTTAGTGTAATAAGACAGCACTGATTGAGCAGGACTACACTTAAGTCAAGCGAAGACGAGGTCAAGGCCAAAGAGATTAGACAATCCAAAACAAAAGAAATTTCACAAACTGTATTTAAAAAGCACATTAGGGAGACAAATGCATGACTACAACACAAAAAAAAGCCATTCAGAAGGAAACGTTTCTAACTCAGAGTTTATTGCAGTTGAAAAATGAAAAGAAAAAGCACAGCTGCGATTTCAAAAGTCTTAAATTCTTGAGTCGAGACTAGTCACTGTCCAGATCCGCATTCCTGGAAATAAGGATTGATTCAAACACCTCTCGTCTATTCTTCTCGAGTTAGGAGCTGGATATTTAGAACCACCTTGAGGAAACGCTAGTTAAAAACGGCCACACCTTAAAGCGCCACCCAGTCCACTGACTAGAGCGCGCGCAAGTGTGTGAGCACACAAAGTGTGCAACACCCTCTCTGTGTGTTGCAATATCAGTCATCTCCCTCAAATATCCTCCTAGCAGGCACCAAAAAAAAAAAAAAAACAAGCAATGGAACTGAACTTTAGCCCAAAGGAGAGGCGAGGCCAGGAAGAGAGGCAGGGCACTCGCAGCCATGCAGCAACACACCAAGCCACTACCTGGGTTTTAATTATCATTATGGAACAAACAGCTCAAGTGGGAGGTGACGAGACTTGTCTTTTGTAAGACGTAATGGGAAAGGAGGGCAGGTCTCCCCCCCCAAAAAAAAAATAAAACAAATAATACCACCCTGATTATCTTGCCTGATAATGGCCGGCAAATATTGAAATAATTTTAACACTGAAATTGTGAAATGATGCATTTTTCTGAGATTACACACATGACTGAAAGCCAAGGAAGTAAAACTGGCCCTACTTTCTCTGTGGAAGGCATGGTGTTACTCTCTCCGCTGTCAATCACAGCGACATTAGCAGGGGTGTCTAGCAGCCCAAAACATCAGGGAAATGAGACATTGAGCGTCTGAGCTGATGTATGTGGAAGAGGACAGATCTGCTCAGAGTTTGTTACACTGCCCTGTTTGAAAAGATTCAGCAGCGTACTTCATGCCTCTCAGACGAAAGACGTGTTCGCCTTTACCCTCCAGTGGTTGGTAGGGGTCTTCTGTGAGCTGCTGGGTAGGAATTGGCCGGTGACTAAGTTTAGGGAGAAAACCAGACAAGATAATATCTGAAGAAACGTGTGAACAGCGCAGTCTCTCCTGTACAACCGACCCAGTGGCCCGAAGCGTTTGATTTACACGCCACATCACGTCTGCACAGCCGTGCAAACAAGCGGTCCAACGCTTCCACTCGCCCGACGAGCCAGCTTAAAACGTTCTGGCAAGTACTCAAAAGAACCATGCGGTGCCAGACAGGGGCCAAGACGTCCTCCGGGGCTCTGAATGCAGCCAAACAATTCATTAGTGCTGGGTTCTACATCACACACAACCCCCCTAGCTCACCAGGGGTGCTTAATGGAATTTCCAACAGGAACTGCAGCATGGCTGCAAGAGAGCTTCGGCATG
>JAFFST010054259.1:93484-128997 GCA_022414735.1 Noturus placidus
ATATATATAAAAATCACACACTGAACATTGAAGTGACTTGCAAGGAAAGGCTCAGAGAAATGATCAGTGTTAGAAGTCTCATAAATTAACTGGTAACTAGGTCTCCCATAAATTAACAGGCATTCTGTGGGTCCGGACAGGCCTAAATATTAGCTCACCCGTGTGATGTCAGCGAGACTAAGGGCAGGAGTTTCCTGTGCCTGTGGGAAAGACCCAGGCTTGAAGGTCAGCACTGCGCTCCAAACGACAAAACGTGGCCTTTGGTTGCCATGCAGACAGGGTAAGCATTTCCTGCACTGACCCTGGAACGCTGTTCTTTATTAGTCGGGTTCAAACCCCCTCCCTCCCCTCCTCCTCCTTCTCCCCCCCCCCAGGAGACCATGACCAAAGGGGGAAACACTTTCTGCCTGCCAACTCTGGCATATGCAGTCAGCTTTAGGTAATGGAAGAGGTTCAGAAAAGCAAAGACAGAGGCACCAGATGACGGAAAGGTGAAATGGTGACTGGGGCTGAACATGAAGGAACAGACGGCTTCCAATGTGAAATGCTGGTAGAGTTCGCGAGGAACCTGGGTTGAGTGCGTACACACGCTGGCACTTTCGTACCAAGTCCATAGCACAAGTGCCAAAATTAGTTTTGAAATACAGGGTGTCCCAAAAGTCTCCATACACGTCGGTTGTGCCTTCGTCAGTGGATGTCGGAAGATGTCCACTTCTCGGTTGGTCCGCAACACTTCATTTTGAATCTGTTAAGATTGGCGAGAATATTACACTGGCTCTGTTGCCAGATTTCCTGTCCATCGCAAACTTGACAGCTTCCTGATCCAGCCATGAGAATGACTTCAATACATTGTTTTGTCAAAGACATTCTTAAAGGTTAGCTGAACTGAAAAATATTTTATATAAATGAATTATGGAAGACACTTTGCTTAAAAAAAAAAAAAAAAAAAAAAAAAAAAAAAAAAAAACCACAACAAGTGTTAACTTCCCCAAATGTATTGAGACTTTTGGGGCACATTAGAGTGCTAGATCAACCAGTTGAGGGTCAGTTCTCTTCACAACACTTTAATCTCCTTAATAGCAGACAATGTGAGGGTTGGTGGGAGCTAAAGATAAAGTGGTGAATCCCAGGCTTTGGGTGTGGAGTGATTAAACTGGAGCAAAATAAAGGAGTCTACTGTAAATATTAAGGATGCGTACAAGTATCAGGGATCTGACCAATACTCTTCATATACACTCTGCTCAGATATGGCACGATGCTGCGGGACAAGCTTGGTGCACATTGTAGCGCTAATAAACAGACGACACGAAATGACAGCAGCCCATTTCACTGTTCAGAATGAAAGCAAATCGAAGCAGCTTGCATAAAAACTCTGCTCTGTGAATGGATCAAGACGAGGAACCGCACCATACTACACTAGCAATCTGATAACAGGTTTATGGAATTCAAACAGCCACATAACTTCTGTTAATAAAAAGACACGTAATATCTAGAGCATGCCAAGTTGGCTGACCCGAGTGTTCAGAGCCGTATCGGCCACCAAGCAGAGACGCGAGCAATCTGCTGAACGTATGAGTTCAGTTCTGCGAGCACCGAGCGCCGAGACACTGTTTCCTTTTGCCAGGGTCTACACTTTTCTCACGAGCGAAGATGGAATTCAGCATTTTTAATGAAGTTCCACGACACCCCTGAATACCAAGTTGGTTATTTTGGTATCGAGGAGTACTTGTGCCAAGTCTGAAAACCAAAGCGGTATCTAGGCAACCCTAGTATACACAAAACTTATCCAGGTTGTACAGCCTCATTCTGTAGAGGT
The DNA here is from genome assembly GCA_022414735.1 of Noturus placidus. Taxonomy (NCBI): domain Eukaryota; kingdom Metazoa; phylum Chordata; class Actinopteri; order Siluriformes; family Ictaluridae; genus Noturus; species Noturus placidus. The sequence goes on from JAFFST010054259.1 coordinate 95,301, forward strand.
AGCAAACTGACATTCCAACATTTAGGTGGGGGGAATGCAAGGTTGGTTTCAATCCAACCTCTAACCTAGAGATTAGAACTTCGGGAACGCCACACAGGATTGTGTTACAACAAAATGAAAGGCACTCATTTTCCAAGGCAGAGGCAGATTTTTTTAGGTTCCACATCAACAAAATCTATGTAGTGCGTTAATACTGGAGTTTCCACATTGCCAGGTTTCACATGGAATGAACTTCCTTCCTACAACCATGCGCTGCATGATTTTTCCTGTGGTGGGTTTACAGCCAAATCAGGTGTAGCCCATCTTTTCCACTCGTGCTGCTCCATCGCACAACGAGACTGATGGATCATAACATCCACTGAGGATGCAAACAGGGATCCTGACCGAAGGATGTCTGAAGGGTTCTTTTGATGCAGAACACATGGAGCATAAATTCCTGAAATAAATATGCGTGTATAAAAACCGCAGGTCACGTACGTTACGGTTTGAACATGCACTGAAAAGAACAAGTTGGTTTTGAAGCCAGTGAGGTCACCCTGGAAATGCATACAGAGTGAGTAAAGTTTCTTCAAAAGTGGCAGGTTGTGGATGCAGGAGTTTCCTTTAATGACAATTCCAGAGCACTGTGAAGACAACAGCCCCCTAGGAGGGAAGATAAAAACCCGACATTGTTTCCTGCTTGTGTGCAGGAGCGCATCATGGGACAAAAGGGTGGACAAGTATTGCCAGACACATGAAGAGCCAGTAAGACAGGTTAAGTAGTAATGGGGTTTCCAGTACAAAATCAGGGTCAAAATTAGAAAGTAAACCCCAAAAAAAAAAAACCCCATTAGGTTGTACGTATACATTACAAGTATTTATTTCTTCCTTTTTCTACAAGTTAGAAATTGTATTTCATAACCGTGCAGTACAGTGAGAGCCAAGTCAAACGCTCCATTTAGCAAATTCTGATAATACCTTAACGGACCGGAAATTTCTTTCACCCACAGAACATCTGGTAATTCGGGTTCACACGCAACACTGTGATGAGAACCGATAAACTTAACTCATTTAAGTGAGGAGTGTCAAAGTCTAGCCTTGGAGTGTTACCGGCCTACGATTTATTTTCCTGTTTTATACAGTTCACAGAATAACCTTTCAACTCAATAGTGAAACCCCCCCTCTCGTTTTGACTGGCTGTTGCCAAGTATTCTGGTTAAAAGTCACAAGTTAAACAGAAACTGTAACTACTTTCCAGCCCTTAGTTTTGCTGTACATGGGTGTCATTACTTATGGCCAAAAAAAAAAAAAAAGGGACTAGGAAAAGGATAATAAGAACATTACAGGTATGCTCTAGTTAATCCAACCACCAACAATTAATCACCAAAGTAGACTATTTATTATTCCTGGAAGCAATTAATGAATGGCATCATGCTCGTATCCATTTATAGTTACTTTTAACTATATTGAAGTTGTGAGAGTCGTCAACATGTAGTTCTAATCACACGTGTTTTTACAAAGAAACTGGAAATTGCAAAGTCCTGTCCTGAATACTTTCCATAGAAGAGAGAAAGGGGGGGACGGACCCCTCCACACCATACCTCACACTGGAGACCCCTTCCATAAAATGTTAAGTCCCTGTGTCAGCTGTTACTATAGAAAACATAACATTAAAACGAATGCATCAATATGAACCTTTGAAATGTTTTTTCAAAGTTTGCTCACATGGAAGACCCCAAGCACCAAATTTGTGCACATGCACCACTCACTTATTGTTCAGTAAAATAGAACTGTGCCTAAAAATAAATAAAATCTCTACATTGTCCAAACCTCACCATTTGAAAAGCTATATTCACTTGCAAAAAGAAAAGAACTAAATCCATGCAGTCACCCAACAGAGTCTTAGAACAGACAAAACATACTGCCGTAATTCTAGGCATCTTAAATCAGATCACTGTTCCTCAAGACAGCTTTGGCTCCTACACAGCTTCATCAAACAGGCCATGAAGCAAACATTTGGCGAAAAAGCCATTTCATCCCTGCCCTGAATTATAGCATGCTCTCAAACGCTTTGGATACAGAACTTGGATGGCGTATTAAGGCTTCACATTTGATCAATCACCACATACAGTCAGATTTCCTTAACATTTCAGAAGAAATGTGGAAAAACTGGAACAGTTCCATACTCACTGCTACCCAACACTTAATACATTTAAACAGATTCTCTTCCTCATGATTTACTATTCTTGATTAACCATTCAATACCAAATAGATCGCCTAATAATGAAAATCTAAACCCACGGAGCCGATCGTTGCGCTCAATATTTACCATATAAACCTAATGACGTTCAACACAGTAGCTAGTTTGTGTAGGACACCAATACTGTTCCTGGAGATCTACCTTCCTACAGACTTCAGCTCCAACCAGAATTGTTCCCACATGGCCATAACTGCCTTAAGTCGTTCCTGATCAACTAAAACAAGAGTTGGATTTTGGTCAGAGATTAAACCTGCAGGAAGGTAGAGGTCAAGAAAGAGGGCAAGTGACCAATGGTGTAGGTGATTGGTCGTGTCACTACCTAGTCCATTACAAGCTTCACATGGCCACATTATTGGGATTCCATCCATTTTCCACACAGCTTATCCTACACAAGGTCATGAAAGAGCCTGGAGCCTATAGTCAGGGATCTCCGAGCATGAGGGGATGGACGGACGCCGTGAACAGGGTGCCAACCCATCGCAGGGAACAATCGCACACGCATTCACATACCAAGGACAATTTGGTAACACCAACCAGCCTACAGAGCATGTATTGGGGGGGGGGGTGGTTTGGGGGGACGCCAGATGAAACCCCTGATGAAAAATCCTCAGAGATTCAAACCCCCAACCCATGAGGTGCAAGGCAAACATGTTAAACACTACACAATCATGCCCTCCACTTTAGGACTGTAGTTTAAAATAACTCAAAAAACCCAGATCAAAAAGTTTCTCTTTTGAAGATTTAGCACATGTTAGAGTCAGATTAGCACAAAAAAATAAATAGGTATCTGATGCTCCCCATTGAAACAGAAAAGCCTTCACCTTTATCAGGAGGTCAAATCCTGATAAAGCCACAGCTATCCGCTGACCAGGTCATGCTCTTTGGGTGGAAGGATGTTACACTGTACTCTTGCCCCAGTCAATCACAATGACACCAGATAAATGCAGGCATCTGAGCTCATCTATGCGGAAGAGGGCAGAATTGTGCTTTAGTCAGTCAGAGTTGTTATACCAACATGCATGCACATCAGTTCGAAAAAAATGCTGTTGGCTGGCATCATGCATCAGCCTTCACCTACCCCAGGTGGTAGGTTGTGGGCGGTCATATTCTAGGGTAAAGGAAGCTGGGAACGGTCAGGTGACCAAATTGGAGAGTTGGGCAGGCAAAACATAAAAGCTAAGCAAGAAGAAACTAAATCTTGAGCAAGATCTCATCTCATTTACAAAAAAATAAATAAAATGTAAAAAAAAAAAAAAAACATTCAAAAGTTAAATGATAATCTTTAATAACCCCAGTGAGTGTCACAGGGTATCGCAGCAGTCCAAGATCGTGCAGGAACGAGCAAGCTGAAATGAACTACTGATACGCTCATTAACACAAACTGGACTCAAGCTGCCTTACTGAACTAACTTTGGATAGCAATTACAGCTTATCAAAACACATCTGGTCTCAACAGAAGCCTGAAACTAAGGAGGTGAAAAAGAATCCAGAGGGATCAGGTCATCTGAAGCAATGGAGTTGGAGTAGAGCGAGTGGAAGTGGAGGAGGACAGCAGTACAATACTAAAGCTTGTTGCTCAATAAGCGATTTCCCTACATGTCACCACAAAGAATCAAGAGGAACTCAGGAAAACCACTTCAGTCACAGTTTGGACCAAAGCCTGACACTTCCACGGACAGCTCCATGGAGGAGGAACGACTGCTGCTTTGTAATGGAGACATTGAACTGAACGAGAAGCCCAGATGTCAAGTTTAATAAGCAAAGACGACAATACCGCCCTCAGCATGAGCCTTACGCAATGTTATTTATTATTTATTCAAACACTGATCATGACTTCAAATGTGAGATACATGCATGCTTTCACTGGAGAAAGCTTGGCCTAACAAAACAATTAAGTGTATTGTTTAACCAACCCTAGAGCTTGTATTTTATTTCATCTTGTACCATAGAGCTATTGGAATGTTGAATCTGATTGGTCAGAAGATGTTGATCAAGTTAATTTTCTATAGACAGCACGCTCCAAAAATAGAACGGGGCATAAATGACGTCGCAATAACGCGCTCCTGGTTGTTTCTACAATGTCTCATTCAAAGGACAGACATAATCTAAACCATTAGCTTTAAAAAAAAAAAAAAAAAAGTCCTCAACTACAAAAAACGCTTTATAGTTGATATGCAGTTTTCTGTTGAGACATTTATTTATGGAAGGAGTCTCCAGTGTCAGTGTTCTGAATCAGTCAAAGGTTTCCTACATGCGAAAGTCTTCAGGATAGAGAACTGTGCACTTTACAGTTTTAGTAATAGGACAAGCTGTGTTCTTTGCCTTAACATTGAGAGGGGGAACCCCACCCCACACACGATCACCACCACAATATAACAGCTCATTGTAGATAATTTCCTTAAAGTGCTTCATCATAAGTACTATAAATGTTTCATTCCAGGTAAAGCACTCTAGATGAAAAAGTGGCTTATAAAGATCAACAAAGCACATTCAACTAACTGACATTTTAACTGTTCAACTGTATTGCTCTTTGTATGTTGTGCTATATTTAATACAGAAGCTGCCATGAGCACTTTGACATGGCTTTCATTTGCTTTACCAGATGGCAGCTTTAAACCTTAAGCACCTGGCTTTCAATACAATCAGACAGTGAATATGGATCGGTTCAGCATTTCTCACACTCGTACCTGCAAAAGCACACAGTTCAGAAATATATAAAAAGGCAGGAGCATTGATTAACGTATAGCAGCACCTCTCAGTGACCACGCAAAAAAAGCTCAAACTTGTGTGAACCTTCAAACTAAGAAAGCAGCAGTAGTCACAGAACCTCCAGTCCTCCTCTCTGGGTTTATTCTCTAGAGATTAGACTTTGGCATGGGCTGATTTATTGAACTCCTGCTGGAACTGGATCTGCAAGGGAGGCCTGTGGCGGCTTGCGGTAGTAGTCATGATTAAAGGCCCTAAAACACCAGTAAATTCCATGGGCATGACCACGCTTTCTAGAGAAACATTTGTTTAGGCCGAGCTCGGAGGACGCGAGGAGGCGGAAGGCTTTCAACAGCTTCCAATCTCAAGCTGCTTGAACAAGCCATTGAAGAGCTGCACGACAGAGGTTCCCTTTTTCTATGTGATCGTCACAGCGGAGATCCAGCCTTCGGTAGACACGACTTCGTGGCTCCTTGCTTGACAACTGCCGTGCACTTTATAGACTGCTACCAGGGCAGCAGTGGTTGCTTCTCAGACGTGCAGATTACAGACATTCGCCGAAGAGATACAAAAAGGCATCATTTTTTTCTTGAGTCGACAGAGCTATTTAAAAATAAATAAACAAATAAATTAATAAATAAAAAGCCGTCCGGGCTGTGGCTTTAGAACGAACTCTATGGACCGAGAGCTGAACTTCAAGTGACCATGTCAGGGGGAGAGAGAAAAATAAATAAATAAATAAAAAACAGATGGAAAGGCACTTAGCGATAAGTGAGGTCATACAGCCATACATCCTCCAAGCAACAGCACCTTCAGATTATTATTCAGGAAAACAATGGATCTTGCCCAGTGCTTTCAGTGTACTAGATTCATGTACTTGAATGAAGGGTTAGGAAATTGTGAGTTCTGCTACCAACCTCAAAAATAAATAAATAAAAGTCAATGAGACCGCTAGAGCTATTTTAGGATGCTTCAATTCCACACTATGATTATATTGGAACAGGATTGATGAAATACTCAAAGTCAGACACTAAGCCACAACAGAAGATGTGGTAAAACGAGACCATTGAGATGTGGAAAGTGAGAAACAATGCATCATGTCACTACGCTTTGGGGTAAAACAAATGCATGCCTTCAACATGGTTAGTTACAAAGTTTAAAAAAATTAAAATTAATACATGTATGTGATTGTGCTCTGCGATGGACTGGCACCCTGTCCAGGGTGTACCCCGCCTTGTGCCCGATGCTCCCTGGGATAGGCTCCAGGTTCCCCCGTGACCCTGAAAAGGATTAAGCGGTTGAAGATGGATGGATGGACATCCCAAGCCTTCAACTCAATGCTTGAAAAGCCTACTGAAACGATGGCAAGAACCTTACTTTAGTTTGCGTCAATCTTTCTTTAGCACAGTCAGAAACTTCATTCGATTGTTGCTACAACACTCATCTAAAAGTCATTTTAGTAGGAATTTTCTTAATCGCAGGTCTATCGTCGGAGGATCAACATAGAACCGGACATGGAGAGCATTTTAACACAATCAGGAAATATTTTGAGATCATCTCACGCAATCTGACAAGTAATAACCGCACTTGCTACTTTCCTCTTCCATGATCAGTCAAGATCATATTTATTTTAAATAAATTTTAAAAAATAAAAATTGATAATATAGGGTGATTTGAGGACTTTTACATGCATGTAGCTACTCTAATGGGACTTGATTCATATCCACTAGAGAGAAGAAAAAAGAGAAAAAAAAAAAAAAAAAAAAAACCCCACACACTTTCCATGTTTACATTCAACAGACCATGCTTGATGTTAATGTTGCACACGTTGAACTCGCTTTCTGAACACTTCACTTTTACTCAAGACTTTTACTCACTTCAGATACTAAAGTTGTATAACCTTACATATGTATGAACACGAACATGCAGACCGATCAATTTGCTACTGATCCGCTCAACAGTCACTCTTTCCAAACAAACATCAATCTATAGTTGCCCATCAAAGCCAGCGTAAACATGTGGACTTCTCCTGAACAGGAAGACACCATCACTCAGGACACAACTGTGTAAACTATGGAGGACGTCAATCTACTTCCTGAGTAGACAGGTGGTGTAAACCAAGCAGAAAAGAGGACTACAGGAGAACAGTAGGTGCTGTTGAGGAATTAAATAAACGAATACAAAACTGGTATACGGTTTATCGTATTATCTGCAAAAAAGCATTCATTGAGATTAAGCAGAAAGGCACAACACTGGAAAAGGAAATTTTGCTGCCAAAGGGATGTAAACTAGGCACAAAGTTTTTTTTTTTTTTTTTTATCTATTCAGGATTCATTTAAAAACCATGTAATAGAACAGCTGCCATGTTGACAAAGCAGATTGTCATCTAAACAAGAAACTGGAGAAATTTCAAGCTCACAGGTACAATGCTTGCAAGGCTTGAAGAAAACATGCTCAAATCGTTCAATTCAGTAAAACAGAAGCGTGTTCAAGCCCATGCTGAGCATAAAGCACACTGTGCAAACGGATTATTATCCTCCAGTATGTTCTCGCTATAAACTGTAGCAGAGGTTCAGCCTTTCAATCCCCAAATATTCCCATGAAAAATGATTTCAGCCTCATGTTGCAAATTAGGGCATGGTAAATTTTACCCATATTTACCTCATCAAGGAATGTACCAAAAATAATCATTCTGATGACTAGTTATACTAAAGTTAAACACATGGTATAAAGCCAGGATCAAGATTTTCAAACAAGGCATAAGAAAGCTGCAGTATTGAGCTTCTGGTTTAAAATATTTCAGAACTTACTCGGTCTTTTTTTCACCCCCCTTTTTAAACCATTTGATTTTGAATCTCATTCTTAGTCTTCAGTTGTTTATCAAATCAATGCATAATGTCAAGGGTTAACATACTTAAGGAGACGCCCACCTCTTGATGACATCACGTTGGTGATAAGGGTGTGGAAGAAGGAGACATTATTATATTACCATTACCACAACCATTACAAGCGTGATCACAATACAACATTTCGGGTTTTCTTACCAAAGAATATCGTGAGGCCAGAATCTCTATATAGCTCACCAATAAGAGGTCAATGCACCTTTAGATCTAGAATTAAAGTCTACACTGCTGAGGAGGAAGCAAAGCTTGGTGCTCAAAAATCAATGAGAAAAAAAAAAAAAAAAAATTTTACTGGGCTTTATCTGGGTGAGGCAGTCAACATACAGATTATGTTGTGGGATGGGTTGCAGTTAATGATTTAGAAGGGAGTACAAGCAGGCTTATGTTGAAACCACCACAAAAATCAGGGATTTCTAGACTCAAAATAACTCTTCTCAAAGTGTGAAGCCAGTTTTATTTCTTACAGACAGTCTTCTGTAAGAACCTTCAAAGTTGAAAAGTTTAAATTTATGCCATTTTAATCTCCACTGATTTACAAATAAAAAAAAAAAAAAACACTCCAGGTCACCACTCCAGGTCTCATTACCGCCTTCCTGACTTCACTTGCAGTCATATTTTTCAAATTCTGGTTCTTTCCTACAAGTGTATTAAAAGCTGAGAGTTCTAACATTTTACTCTCTTATACAAAGCCAATAGTTGTGAAGAGTCAGGTAAACATTTTTATACAAGAACTCCCTTTCATTGCAAATTTCCAGCCATCTCTAATCAGTCGTAGCTTGATACGACATCCTTTTCTCTCAAATTCTCATTTTTGTCTAAATCTACGTTCTAGCCGTTACATAGAGGATTGACATTTGCACCATTTTAATCCTCAACTAGAAAGGAGGCATGCAATTTTAAGCAAGATTTCCTGTTTAAATTTAAGTTTTTCAACCCCCACTTCTACTACTGTTGGTCAAATTTAGCTTATTAAATAGCTGAATTCTTGACATTCACAGCATTTTAAGCACCTAGATAAACAGAGAAGGTAAGAGCAGGGCGGTGTCCGTGTTTACAGAAGTATTTTCTTTTAAGTGTTAATTTTTCGACCAGTTGTAGCTTGACTTGATTTTCTGAAAGACTTCACATGGTCAAATTCTACACTCCAAAAAGTTAAACAGGGGGATTACAATGTGCACCATTTTAATCCTTAACATAATCAGACTAGGTATTGTGAAGGAGGCATGCGTTTTTATCTAAACAGACTAGGCGTGGACAGGGAGGGGTCCGTGTTTGTCCAAGTGAATCAGTTTTATTCAGCCTTCTGTCACCTTCTGCTTTGTAATAGTACTGAAATTTGTGATACTAGCCATCGATTTATGAATGAGACTAGGAGTGTCCATGTTTATCAACGTATTCTCATAAATGGTGATATTTTAAAACACTTCTGATCAGATGTAGCTTGACTTGGTGTTATTTTGTTGAAAATGTGGTGTAATTCTCTTAAACACTTCTGTGTCATGTGAGGAGTAAAACTGACAGGTGCATTTTAAAAACAAACTCAACTATGTCCTAGATCTACATTTCAGATTTTATTGTAATAAAGTGGTTTTAAACTGGGTTTCCTTGGATTTTATTGTAATAAGGTGGTTTTAAACTGGGTTTCCTTGGATTTTATTGTAATAAAGTGGTTTTAAACTGGGTTTCCTTGGATTTTATTGTAATAAGGTGGTTTTAAACTGTTTTTTCTTGGATTTTATTGTAATAAAGTGGTTTTAAACTGGGTTTCCTTGGATTTTATTGTAATAAAGTGGTTTTAAACTGTTTTTTCTTGGATTTTATTGTAATAAAATGGTTTTAAACTGGTTTTCTTTAGATTTTATTGTAATAAAGTGGTTTTAAACTGGTTTTCCTTCACTACAGAATGATCAGATGTGTTGAAGTCATTCAGAACATCCCGGTCAGGTGTAAAAGGGGGTTCATGCGCGTGCGAGGTAAGATGTATGCGCGAGACGAGGTTACCTATGGAGACGAGGCGAATGTTCTCGCGGTCCAGAAACTCGAGCGCCACGGAGACGTTCTCGAGCTTCATCTGGCGGAAGGTTGGCCTGGCATGATATTTCCGGTACATTTTCTTCTGGCTGAGCACCTCGAGCAGGGAGATGAGCCGCAGCCCGTCGTTCAGGTCCATCTGCAGGTCGGCTATCCGCTTGTTCACGCACTTCAGGTGCTCGTTACACCAGCGCGTGAACGTGTTCTGCTGGATCTTCTTCCACGGCGCGTCCTCGGCCAGGTCTTTCTCCGTCGCGGGCATGTTGTCTGGTCTGGCTGTCGGTGAACCGTCTTTGAGTCGTTTAGGCGCGCCTGAACGTGTGTGTGTGTGTGTGTGTGTGTGTTACACTGCCGAGCAGCGTCTGAACTTCCCTGTCCTGCAGCCCAGGCTCTTTCCCCTCACGCATGCGCACTCTCATCCACCATGACGCATTCATTCCCTCAGGCTAATGAGCAGTTTACCTCAGACCTGTGAAACACACCTGAACGGTATTAGTGCTGAATGGTCGTGACGTTTTAATCTTTCAGCACGTTTATTTCTCACACAGACCTGATTTCTCAAAGCTCTAGCTTGTAAAGTAGCTTGAGTCCAAATCTGCTTGCATTTATCATATATTTTGTCTTAATAAAAAAAAAAATTCACTTCATATATATATATATATATATATATATATATATATATATATATATATATATATATATATTGGTGAGTATTTTCTATTAAAACAGGGGTACAGCCAAATCTTCAAGACTTGTCCACACATTTCATCATGATCATCATCATCTTCTTCAGTAAATGCTTTGTCATAGTCAAGGGCTGTGTTCAAAAGCACATACTGTGACAGTACCTACTGCTCAACCATTCAGACAGTACATACCGGACGTACTACTTGTCATGTGACATGCAACCTTCTGCCATTTTTTATTCTGACAGCTCTTCCACGCCAGTCCAGTTGCCTCATGGGATAGCGCAGGGTCCTGCAGCTGGTGTCCTGGTGGAAGCAGAAGGTCATCTGGGTATTTCTCGCCTACTGTTTTATGAATAATGTGAATTCTGACATACTGGTCCTTCAGGGTACTGCTTTTCACCTATGTATGTTACAGTAGTAGCGATATTCAGACACAGCCGAGGTGTGCAGTGGATCCGGAGTCAATCCTCGGAACCCTGGCACAAGATAGGAATACACCCTGAATGGGATGCCCTCCTAACAAGCTGGGATTTGTGAAGAAAATAATTTCATTGTACTGTATATGTGGCAAATAATGCCTTCTTCTTCTTCTAAAAACTTAGAGTAGGACGCTTACCAGCGTGTTTTTAAACGGTTGGAGGAAACCGGAGAACCCAGAGGAATCCCGCATGGACACACAGAGAACATATATAAAAGCAACCCAAGCTCAGGATTGATTCTGGGACCCTGGAGCTGTGAGCCTACCCATTTCACCACCATGTCACCAACAGTTGTAGTAAATAAATAAATACAACTGGTGTGTTTATACCCACTGTATCCAATGTCATGCTAACAATAGTGCTAACAACCTTGGGAAAAGGGTTTCTTGGAAATGTTCTGGATGAATAACCGTTAGCTTTCTAGGGGGTTGCTTTTGGAATCTGTTGTAGGATTCTTCCAGAGACAAACTTAATAACTCTCCATGGTACAAATGTACAACAGCTGTTCTAAAGTCTGAATCTTAAACTGGTTTTAAAGGTACACAATATCTACGTAACAGTTGGGAATCCTGCACAATTTGAAAATTTCTCTGCCCTAACATACCTTCTAAATACAGTACTGACTTGAATTGAAGCAATGAAACCACCAAAGTGTGCTGGACTAAGGTCTTCCAGGACTGAAGTTGGGCAACCCTGCTAACCAAGGTAATAAAAGCTCTGTACCACCCCAGTGATAAGTCTTTGTAATGTGTAGGGTACACTTTAACTTTTTTGGGTTTTTTTTTAAGAGAATTTTCTGGATATTTTCAGTTAGAACATGATCGGCCTTAGTCACTCAGATGATTCAACATTGCATCAGCGTTCCCTGCAAACGAGGACACACACCACACCCACTGTCATACAACAACTGTTTGCAGCATTTTGTTTTGACGTTTGACAAAGTAACGGGTTCACTCGAGACATCAATGCATAAATCTTTTTAAAGCAAGTATGTGTGCAAACTGATAGCTGAGATATAGCCAGTAAGACAGTCATACAGATTATGTTTCAATGTGACAAATAAACAGAATTCAGCCCCACGGTCACATTTACCGTCACATCGATTCTTTAAGAGTTGGGACATTGTCTTTTTCCAGCGTACTGGTGACACATCAGTTGGCTCGGTACAATAGTAATGACTGCCCAAAAGGATTTGCTCATAGTGTCCCACATCTTTGAGCTAATCAGTGTGTCAATCTCCTCAGGGTGCTCACTAAGTGTCTACACTCATTACCTGGCTGTCTGGACTCATCATCAGCTGAATCATCTGAGGAGTTACATCAACTTCCTCCAGAGCCAGTATACACCTGTCAGCCTTCAGCTCTATAGGCAGGTCCTGGTTTTCTCTCATCAATGGTATTGTGTTCCATAAGTTTTGTTTAACAGGAACAAGATTCGAGTTGATAGTGAATGTGAAATATAAGTATAACACTGAAGCTGAAGTACAGAAAACTCCAGAAAGGGAGTTACAGCCCTTTTATACAATCCAGCAATTTTAATGGGCCATTTATTTGTTTTCAAATTTGTTTCGGATTCTTGGCTTGTGAGTTTATTCACAGAGAAGAAACCAAACATTGTTCTAATTGTGAATGATTTGATGGCCAAAGATTTTGCTGCTCCAAGAGGGAAAAGTACATGATCAAAGAGTAGCATATATATTTACCATAAATAAATGAAGACACCTACAAGATCTCAAGAGGCTTTACCACAAGATGCCAACCCTTTGGTAATCCTCAACAACAACACAGTTTACAATTTTGTAAAAGCCTATTGAGATCTAGGACCATGAACATCATGGGCAGATATGATGAAGTTTAACCTGTAAACAGAGCAATGGAAAGGAAATGATGTTCAAGAAGAGAGGAACTCATGATCAACATGTGCAATATGGTGGAGGTGGGAGAGCAATTATATGCAGTGTTGCCAGTGGAGCCAGCTAATACATGCACAGGAGCAGGGGAAGTCTGAAGAGTGCTCAGGTCCAACCAGTGGAACTTGACCTTGCAGCAAGAGCCTTAACCAAAACAAAAAAAAAAAAAGCTATGTTTTATTTACAAAGTTCTTGCATGGCAAGTGAATATCGGCCCAGATCATTATCATCAAAACACACAGGAACTTAAAACTAACTTAAGGGCATGGCAAAGCACCATTAGGGAAGATATTTATGATGTTAGGTAAGGAATAAAACATGATGGGGTGTGCTGTTCCAGGAAAATCATCAGTGACAGCGTGGTGTGATGGATCTCACATTCGAAACATGAATCGCCCCCCCTAACCTCAGATATTCAGCCTAAATCGCACAGCTTTATAGAGCACTGCCCTTAATAAGAATTGATTCTGTGTCACTGATCATCTGACATGCTTCAGAGACCGCTTACAGCGGACCTTTCTGTGCCAGACACATAGACAACTTCTCGGGGTGAGGGTGTCAAAAATTCCATTTCAGCATTTGGATTTGCAGATGCATTCCTTAGATCGTTCACATGGATCATGAACAAAGTAAATACACCAACATTTCTTTGAAGGTTCAGGAAACTTCCATTCAAGAGAACAATGCAGAGCAGGATGGATCAATAGGACTTCCACAACAGAATAGAGTTCTTGTTTATTTTTGTTTTGTTTATTATAAATTAAAGCACAAACTGAATGACATCATCATCACACACACAGAGTCAAATACCTCAGTATCTGAGATGTCACTGAGGTACACAATATGTCCAAATGTAAGTGGACACCTGCCCTTCACACCCATGTGTGCCCATTAACCATGAGCATTATCAGATGTAGGTTCTACTCTTTTGTGTCGGCTTTCCACTAGATCTTGGAGAGTGGCTGTGAGGATTTGCCCATTCAGCCACAAGAGCATTAATGAGGTCAGGCACTGATGTCAGTTGAGGAGCCTGGGGCTGTAATCTGCGTTCCATTTCATCCCCAAGTTATTCGATGGAGTTGAGGCCTACACATGGGTGTGATGGTCAGATGTCCACAAACCTTTGGGATGTAGTCCCAAGTTTCAAGTGTACATTAGAAGTGATCTGGATAAATATAATGAGTCTTTCTTGGTCACAGATACATTACAGCACAGTGAAATTATCTTCGCATACCCAAACATGTCAGGAAGTTGGAGTCAGAGTGCAGGGTCAGCCATGATACAACGCTTCTGGAGCAGAGACGGTTAAAGGCCTTGCTCAATGGCCCAACAGTGGCAGCCTGGCGGCGCTGGGGCTTGAACCCACAACCTTCCCATCAGTAACCCAGAGCCATATCAGTAATCCAGAAATAATCTGGATGATTATATGAAAATGACATCACTGAACTAATTTACTCTGAGGCAAGCGTGTGCTTCCAGTTTTCAGAATGGTGGATATGAACATCCCTTACTTATTAGCCTCGTACAGTACCTTCAGAGAAGAACTAATGGCTTAAGTTGTATCCCGTATGATTGATTATATTGGTTCTTGCAGCATATTACCAGTAACAAACTACAATATTCAAATGAGAACTAAAATCTCTAAACTTAATGGTATTATTCATGGCAAGTAGTTGTTGGGGAAAAAAGAGAAATAGCATATGGAATAGGGTTATGCAGGCACGTGTGTGTGTACTTATGAATATATTCATGTAGCAACTTGGTTTTGCTGTTTTTTATTTAAGAGTATGGGTGAGACCAAAATGTTTTTTTTTTTTTAATCATGTCAGAAGAGAACATTGTTCAAGTCACAATCCTTCAACAAAACCAATGCAATGTCAATAACTGCAACAAAAGCTAGCTGGAGACACTGCATGAGACTAGTCTCCCTTCTGGTTGTTTCTGTTGGCCAACACCTTGAGAGCACCAGAGCCTTATTTTTATTGTTATAATAGCTTAACAGCATCTGGGCATGTTTGTATACAAGATTATATTACAGAAAAAAAGGTCTGTAAGATAATAAACAATGCTCATAAGTATTGTATGTATGTTAGGGACTGCCATCTTGTGTCCATGACTAAACACAACACTGACCCTATGCTGAGAACATCCATATTCCTCTTTAAACCAGAGCGCTGCTGAATCCCTGGTTCTCGCAGACAAGAAATCATTTACTACTTCATTCTTCTAATACATTATCGCTTCTATCGCAACAAATTACACACAGACTTGTATGGTGGAACGCTCCACATACACAGATTTAAAAAAAATATATATAAAAATAATAATGGGTAATGTTGAAATGGTCTAGTTTTCTTTTCTTTTAGCACGACTCTTCAGTTGTAGCACTTTGTAAGAGAAGTAAATCTTTATTTTTTCCCCACAGGACAGATGGCTTTGCAGTTTCTCAGAAACATGACAAGTAGCCTTTATTTGCATTATTTAACATCAATAGAGAATGCTAAATGTTATAGATGCGATGCTTCTGCAACATCATTCACAACACAGACATTCAACATGAAATGTAATTATAAATGGATTAAAAGCATGACATGATGAAGCACAGGCAAATTGCTGTAGTATAAGAGGAATAAAACACTATAAAATGTGCAGTTATAGGAAAATCAACTTCAGTGTGGTAACAGTAACACTGCATTGTGGACGCTGCATCACGCCACAAGTATGTATGCATGTATGTATGAGATAAACCACATCCAAAACTGATTTGTTAAGGGTTTTGTTTAAAGGCCCAATAGTGGGATTTAAACTCAAAACATTACAATCATTAGTGCAGAAACTTTAACCATTGAACTGTTGCTGCATTTGCAAATACAGTTAAGGCATAAGCCATGGACTGGCAGTTTTATCTGGAGTGCGTCATACATGCCTGATGCCTCATTCTACTCAGAGCATTTACGAACCAAACGAAAGGAAATAAAGGAAATGTGTTGAGAGAAAAGTTGTTTTATTAAAACCATGCACATCACATTGTGTCAGTGCAAATATTTAACCCCGTTCCAAATACTCGGTCATAGCTCTCCGTGCTCTTTACAAAATAGAACTCGAAACAACGATCTGTTACGGAAAAAGTCATTCTGAACTGTTCTCAAAACAACGTGTTCAAAATGATGAACAAAACAAAAACGTGAACAAAGCAAAAGTATTTACAGGCAGAATGTACCACTGGTCTGGATGATGAGACTGTGGTTACTCTGAATATACATTCACTGTCCACTTTAATAGGAACACTGCTCATTTATGTCATCCCGTCAACCAATCATGTGGCAACGGTGGAATGCAAAAAAATTAATAAATTATGCAGATACAAGGCAAGAGCTTCCGTTAATGTTCAGATCAAACTTCAGTGTGCAGGAAAAGGGTGACTTTGATTGTGGTATGGTTGTGGGTACCAGATGGGCTGGATTGAATATTTCAGAAACTAAAATAATTTAGAAAGTTGCTAAATACAAAAACATTGAGTGAGCGGCAGGTCTGTAGGTAGGAATGGAACGTGGCCAGATTGGTTTAAGCTGCCAGGAAGGATAGAGTAACTTCATCACTCTTTACAATCGTGGTGGGCAGAAAAGAATCTCAGAATATATTACACCAATCCAAGTCTGTGCTCATATTATTCTCAGATTCCTGTTCTTGCCGGACAGGAATGGAACCCAACATGGTCTTCTACTCTTGTAGCTCGTCCACCTCAATGTTTGATGTGTTCAGATGCTTTTCTGCTCACCACAGTTGTAAAGAGTGATTGAGTTACTATAGACTTCATCTTCTCAGCTTAGACAAACATCCAACCGACGGTTAGTCAAAAGTCACAGAGATCATTTTCCCCATTCTGATGTTTGATGTGAACATTAACCGATGACCTTGACCTATATCTGCGTGATTTTATGCATGGTTGTGTCACCTCATGATCGGAGAACTGCAGGTGTACATGGTTTTCTTGTACAACGGATGGAGAATGTGGCTCTTAATGTTGGGCATGATCAAGCTACATACGTTTAATAATTCAAACAATTTAGTTTGTTATCATGGTACTTTTCTTTTCTGCTACAAACCAGACATGTAAAGTCTTTTTCCAAATGAATTAGTGAACTGCCATTTGTGACAACCCGCATTAACCTAACAATGTATACATTCAATTCTATGCACAATGTGTGAATGATTGAAAAGAAATACTTCATAAAAAGTCAGAGAAAAACAATAAGAAATGGTCTAGTGAAGAAAGGGGAAAAAGGAAGGAAAAATGGATAAGACTGTTTAAACAGCATGCTAAATTGTGCACGTTTCATTTATTCTTTGCAAACTGACTACAGCAGAACATTTGACGTGATCAGTGCCACTGATATTCAACTTTATTTGTGAATATTATATACATTTACACACGTACATTCGTACATACATATTTACAAACAATGCCAAGGTCAGATGTTCTTATCGTGCCTTAGATGTGTGTGAAGGAAGAGCTTTTAAAGTCTGATATGAAACTTAAAAAATAAAAATTAAAAGTTCTCAAAGACAAAGTGCTCAGAGATTACTTTTGATGCTTTGGGGAAACTTGCAGAGTGAACCTCTCTGTGCTACACCATGCTTTGCATTTGTTTTTTTTCGTTGTTTTTTTTTTTTTAATTCCCATAGATGATTTTAGTTAGTTTTCAGTTCAAAAATAAAATAATAAGGACATTTATTGACAAGGTGGAACGTTAGGCCATTTGATCCATGACCGAGAGTTTATTTACAGCGCAGCAGACAAAACGTGAACCGACACCATTTAAAATCATTGGTTATTTCTCTCCAGCACATACACTGCTCAATTCCAACTCCCAAGTTTGACCATTTAAATCATTCCCGTTAACCAGGTTCATTACACCATAAAGAAATCCATTCCTTAGTACTGTGCTTCAGTTAAATAGACATTTAAACAAAGCAAAAAAACCCCACTTTAAAGACTTTACCGATTCGTTCTAAAAGAAGAGCTAGATCTCTGTTACAGATAAGGCAGTGAGATCCCAGAGCCTTGTTCAGGAGGTACTGAAAAACGCTATGTATATGTTAATCAAGGAACTGCAGCGCTCAATGACGAGCCTGAATCTTCAAAACAGAGAGACAGACAGAGAGAGAGAGAGAGACAGAGAAAGAGAGAGAGACACAGAGAGAGAGAGTCCCACCAAGTCCTAATGGCAGGACAGCTTGTTCTTAAAAGCTACAATATACCCAAGTCCATGTTCTTCACCACCTCACACAAAAGTACTGTAGTGTCTCTCGAGAATATTTCCTTTTAAGTACACAATACAAAGAAAACTACGCTAGAGTACAATGACCTTACTATGCTGCTTGTTGATGGAACAGGTTGGAACGCACAAATCACCTGAACGATTTCCAGACGTTTCGACCGAATGGAACACCGCATTAGTGGAGCATGAGTGGCACTTCACTGAGGACAAAAAAGTGTCTGCGCACGCGCATGTGTGGGTAAGTGTTTACATGTATCTAGTAGTAGTTAAAATCAGGCACTTCACCTCTTTGTGCCCAATCTTTTAAGATTATAATTTGGCTTTGCATCTATTCGGAATACCACATTAACATCAACATGGCAAACCACACAAACAAAAAACGTTAACAGAAAACGTTTGGTACCCATGAGGAAGAAGGGGGGAGCCTAGTTTAGGCCGCTTTAATTATCAAGATTCCCATCTAACTGAAAAAAGCATATATATTTATTTAATCTATAACAGAAGTTAGACCATTTATACCCCCCCTCTTTTTCTATATGTACATTTGCACTTTACACAGACACGCTGGAGACCCTGGTGCTGCATTCTCACATTCCGAGGTAATGAGTCTACAATAGGCCTCAGGATTAAAACATGACATTGGGGTGACAGTGTGAGCTGTGCTGCGTTGTGATTGGTTATCTGCCTCAGGACGAGCTCTTGGATAGGCTGGGATACAACACCACTGCCGTCACGACGACCATGATGGCGACCACCGGCATCCAGGGCATCCAACCGCTCTGAAAAGATGCCGAATAAAAATATTTACAACAACATTTACATGACAATGGCAGAGTGAGCAGCTCTTACAGCACTGGAACTGGCTGAGACAGAGAGAGAGAGAGAGAGAGAGAGAGAGAGAGAGAGAGAGAGAGAGAGAGAGAGATAATGTGGAGGGAAAAAGCAGACCACAGAAGAAGGAATGAGAATGAAAGAGTGTGAGAGTAAGACATTTATAAATGAATGAAGGAAGAGTTTGAATGACTGAGCAGAATACCATCAGATCAAATCTGGCCACAAAAATCAAACACAGCCTTCTTTCTTCCCAAAGAAAGAAATAAAAAATAGAGCAGTGTTGAATTTAATTTAAAAAAAAAAAAGAAGCTTAAATAAGCAAATGATGAGAGGGGAAAGAAAAAAAAAAAAAGGAGAGAGAAATAATCCAAAATCCCTATTGCAGAGATTCACTTCCAACAGTGGTCCAAGCAAAGACAGACAATAATGGATGAGAGATTAGTAGGTGGTATTGTGTGGACGAGGAAAAGGTTAGTTTTCCTCAAGTGTTGCCAAGCACCAAAAAGGGATTTTGGGCAAAAGCATGAGTGAGTTGGGTTTTTTTTTTTGGTGGCCATGCACTTTTGATATACAAGATGGTGAACAGTACAGAGGAGAGGGGAAAAGAAAAAGGAAAAAAAAAAAAAAAAAAACAACTATAACAGAGGAGACACGGACTGGACAGGAGCGCTGTGTACCTTTCTACCACATTTGGCCGAAGCACCAATACAGCAAAGCCAGGATAAGGCCGATGAAAATGGCTTGGACAGGCTGCAATATGGATGGCTAGAGGAGGGAAGGGATATTACAAGAATCAATCTTTAAAGTAATCAAACAGAAATCGGGTCTGAAAGGGACACACTGTAAACGGCTAAATCAAAACCAAATGGAACGGAAAGAAAATTAAATCAATGTAACAATTAAAAAAAAAAAAAAACATTAAACAAACAGAACAAAATTATTGCATGTCTGATAGCCACAGATATAATTCAACATCTAGAAGCGGGACATAAACAACAAGGACAGTGAGAGGGTGTTAGACACGTTAAATAAAATGATCTGCATTCATTTCTCAAACCAAAATGGAACTGTGTTAAAGGGATCCTCCACTACCTTATTCTTCATAGGAGCATAAAAGATTTATCTCGTTATCTTATGAGCCGCAGACCTACTGCGTACAACGTTACTGTATGCTAAAGTGGTGGAAGGTCCTTTAAGGTTCCAGTTTAAGAAGCGCTGTGTGACTTCCTTGGTCAATCAAAGGAAAACGTGAGTAGTGAGGTGTTGAGCTAGCGATATGAGAACTAACACTGTAAGCAGTGATCATGAGCAAATTGGGTAGTAAGTTGGCAGGCAATAATATGCCTGGATGAGGGGGGAAATAAATAAATAAATGGAGGAAAGAAAGAAAAAACAAGCGGGAAACTCGAGTTTCAGACGTCTTTGGTCACGAGGAGAAATATAAAAACATGTGCCTCTCGTCACGTCTAATTAAATTCGCGCACACAGCACAAAACCAGTTTCCTCTACGTGACTTGAACGTCTGATTGACCCGGTGCCTTATGCCATCGCTGCAGGATGTCGACTTTGTGCTGACTTCACCGTGGAGACGGCCTCCTGAGAACCGGCGCCTAATTCGCTGTGATCAAACACAGAGCTTCACATCCTGAGAAAATCAGTAGGGCGCTGAAATACGCTGAACAAAACATGCTGCTGCTCGGAAATGACAGCAGAAGGCTTTTCTCTGGCTTCCTGACTCTTGATTGCTGTGTATACGAACACACTTATGCGAGAGTCACCGTTAGATAAATGTTCAGAAGAAGAGCGAACGGCTTTGGGAGCTACAGACACCTCTGTCAAAAAACGCCTCCAAGATATAAGATAACGCACAGCGCTTTTCCACTGACAAGGTAAATGTGCTGGTACCAGAGATGGTGCATAATCCTAAACGGTCAAAAGTTTGTGGACACTCGACTGAAATGTTTCTCATGATCTTAAAAAGCTTTTGATGATTAAATGCTTGGAATCGGTGTTGTAGACAAAAATATAATCGCGCCAACAATCATTTCTTTCATTAGAAAATGAACATTTCATTTACAAAATAAATCATTTTGTTTAAACGGGTGACTGAGGGAAATTCAAGAAAATGGCAAGAAAACACTTCTGGAAATTTCGGTAAAAAGGGCTTATACTTTGAAGATGCTAAAATACTACATTATTTTGATTTATTTATTTTAATCAGAACATAATTCCGATAGTTACATTTATGTTTTTGAGTTTTGATGACTATTATTCTAAAATGTGGGGAAAAAATAATAAGAAATAAAAGAATGAGTGTGTCTAAACTTTTGACCGGTAGTGTATGTTAAGGAGTTGTCTGAATCTGTTCAGTTAAAGCGGAAGTCTTCAACAGGGGGTCTGCGACCCCTAGGGGGTCCGCGGAAATACTGCATGGGGGTCACGAAAGTTTTGGTACCAGTTTGATATAACAATTTCCTACAATATATATAATTAGGGGGTCCCCGCTCCATCTCGCCATCAGTTTGGGGGTCCTTGGCCTGGAAAACGTTGAAGACCCCTGATTAAAGCATCTGGACTGACGTCCGGGCTCTATCGCCATGACAACAACTCAATTAATTTGGTGAAAATGGCTCCGTTAAGGAGTGAAGCCACAAATCCGTGATCCAATAAGGAAACAAACGTTTTACTGATAACTGCGCCAACCTAAACAGAAGCAAAAAATCCACCCTGAATTTCTCGCATATTAATATTCATAAAGAATGCGTGACCAAAATTTATTTTGCAATGAAACAGGTATTCCCTTTTAAAAAAATATATTATTTAATCCTCGCTAAACTAGTCTTTATCTAAAGAAAACGATTCCTTCAGTCTGACCAGTTCGCTCACCCCCTCATCTGCTCAAACAGATCAACTTTCATGCTAATGCAGTCAGTGATCAGGACCATCATTCAAGAGTTGTCTCCACTACTTCTGCATCCGATTTAATGAGAACACTGGAAAACGGTGAGTGAGAAAAGAAGCTCTAGCCCTCAGTGAAACTGAGACTAACCCTGAGCAACAGCATCGGGTAAGTGGAAAAGGTTCAATAGAGTTGCTATGGTGTGATCTTCTGTAACACACAAGATGGCCCTGTTCTAGAGAGGACATGCTGCAGGAGGTGTGCACACTTACATTCTTGCCCTGCTCCTGCAGCAGCTTCAAATTGACCTTGCACTGGTCAAGCTCTTCATTAATGGAGCGCTTCTCCTGCTCGGTCTGCTCATACCTCTGCCGCAAGTCCGACAGCTGGCTCTGAGTGTCCTCATACTGGAGAGTGCGAGAGAGACAAAGATGTATAAACCATTTCTCAATAACTGTAGTCTAATCTGACAATTCACTACAAACACTAAGCACCTCTTTCTGCAGGTTCTTGGTGCGGTTCTCAGCCTGAGTGAGCTCCACCTTCAGCCTGCTGGCGTCCTGCTGGTGTCGGTCCTGCATGGAACCCAGTTTGTTCTCAAGGTCCCCCTGGCTCCTCTCCAGAGCGTTCAGGTTGCTGCTGAGAGTGGCACTCTGCTCTCTGGAGCTGCACCACAAATGATTTTTGTTAGAATTAGGGTTCAAGAATTAGGGTTTAGAAATCTGCATAAAATTAGCATTCTGTTGCATAGAAATGGTTGAGTTCATGGTTTTGTATCATTTTGTCCATCCATCATTGTTCTTTCATGGCAAGATCTAGCAGGATTTACACAAACATCTGAAATCCACTCTCTATACAACAAGTTTTTGTTTTGTTTTTTTTTAGACAAGGTGATGACACACTGACCTGCTGAGCTCCACCTCCAGCCTGTGCAGTTTCTCCAGCAGAGTTACTTTCTCTGAGCGCAGAGACTCGCACTCTCTATGCAGGGTCGAGCACTCGGACTGCAACTTCTCCAGCTCACCTGTACACGTCACACAGACAGCTCGTTATGCTACTTGGAGAATTTACAGTTCGCTTATTAGAAGAAATCTGCTTCGAACGCTCTTTAAGGCGAATCGGTTTCAAATGTTTCCAGTTGAACTTGTGCTAATCGTCAATAGATCTTGATTAGTCACCAATCACATTTTATTTTCCACTTTTGACACCAATACTCTACAGACCCAGTGAGGACTTTTTTCCCTTTTTACTTTAAAGATTGTTTAAAATGTCTTGCTGTACAGATGTCCAATTTCTCATAGTTTTCTTTCAGCCAATGATGCGCTTAAAAGTGAAATTATGATCTAATTCTATCCATCTATTACAGAATAACTTAATATCTGACTGGTGCATCCACAGTATGAATATTCAGCTTCTTACTTGAGACAATTTCACTAACTCAATCTCATCACATGCTACGCAAATCAACATGACAACCGACGCCCTACGCAAGCAAAAGCCGATTCAGCCGAGGACAAAAGACATGCGTACGTACATCGGCAGGGAACGAAAGTTTCCATAACGCCGGATGGTAAAAACGTGCTATGAAGAAGCCGAGCCCCTCGACGAAGGCCAAATAGATACCAGGTGGGAGCTAACGGTCAGCTGCCGCTGTGTAACCAGATGGATGTTTGTGGAAACCAAGCTCAATACTTGGCCTGTGATGCAAAATTTGTGTCTGTCTGTGCTCCTGTGTTTGACCCAGGCCATTCTCCCAAGATCCAAGCTCTGCGTTTTGTTAGGTTTGGAGTGTAAATAATGCTGGCATTTCTATTAAATATGGCATTACAGTTCGAGCAGAAATATCGAGTAGAAGTCTCCACAAACCGGAGCTTAGTGCTGTATGATTTGTAAACATGCATTCTTGTATTCATCTCACATTTGGAAGCTATTTTGCAAAGTGACTGTATAAAAAGGAAAAATCTGCTACGTTGATGCGCTAGAGATGTTCATTTTTAAATATTTATATTCGGCAGGCATAGGAAGTGGGTAATTATTTAGGACACAACAAGAAGCAACTAAAGCTTACATCAAAACTGTAACTTCTTTTAAGCAATCATGGAGATGATTAAAACCAACTAAGATAAAACGGGAATAGTGTGATCACCTTGTAGCTGTAAGGCTCGCTCCTGGTGCTGGCTCTGCAGCTTGAAACTCTCCTGCAGGGTGCGGATCTCTAGCTCGTAGTTGGACGCTGCTTTTCTCCACTTGTCGAGTTCAGCCGTGACTGTGATGAGGTCTCCCTGCAGGGCGGCGATGTCGCGCTCCCTTTCTGCTGTGGCCGCTTCCATGGCGTGGCGGAGCACCAGCACCTCCTCCTGGGCGCTGTAGAGTTCCTCCCGGGTGTTGGAAATGGTGTTCTCTCTCTGCTCGCGCAGGGCCTCCATGTCTGACTGTAGCTTGGCGAGCTGACCTACAGGTGCATGCAGGGAAAAGGTTCGCTCACAGACTCCACAATAATCTCTTAAAACTAAGGGTGTGTCTCAACCAGCACCCTAGTTCAGAAATCGGGGCACTGATCAGGGAGTAGCCCATAAAATGGCCGGTCTCAAACACAAAATCCTTCCAAAACCAGGGAGCATCGATGACGTCATATTCTGAAGCTGCTCAGGTTGAGACATTGTTTTAATTATTTAAATGGCGGATGAACTCCGCCAACAACTAAACGCAAGAAGCTTATTATCATTGCTGTGACTCTCAAATGATTACTTCTGTTAACGATTTTTTACTTTTCTTGACGTTCTATATACGGTTTTGTTAGAGTCTAACTACTTTTAATCGTTTAATGATTTGGAAAAAAAAAAAAAAAAAAAAAAAAAAAAAACACTAGCTACAATATTATCCTGCCTGAAGTACCATGACAAACACGTGATTAAGCTAACAAATTTATACGACATTTAATGTCTAAGATATCTGTCCTGCCTGTTGATAAATGCCAGTGGTGATGTTTTACGCAAAACGATTCATCGGTGTCCCAATGTGTAATGAGCCAGGGTCCGCACCAGTGCACAAACTCATGTACTTGATATACTGATTCAACCTAGTGAGCTAGGCAACTGATTGAGACACACCCCAATTCATTTCTTTACCTCATTATTATAAGTGCATCTAATCTATTGATGAAACAGTTTTAAAAATGTTTACAGCCAGGGAGCCATTCCAGTGTAAAAAAATATATTACAAAAATTACAAAATCACAAGCAGCATGTGTTTTATAATCTAAATCGTCAAATCTGTACAATCATTTATTTACACAACCAAACTAGTTAATACTGTGTTACAAATGTAAAGGTAAACCCTGACATCTCATCACTTTTCCTTTTCCTGGTTATACTGTATTAAAATGACAGCAGGAAGTTGAAGAAACTGCTTCCATTTTAAGTCAAGTTAATGCATGCATGCTAACCTTACTACATTAGATTACTTTATTCAGCTTGGTTATAAAGATGATGCAAATTGTATTGCTTCAAACTTGCTTTCATCTTTTCTTACACCTTTGTAGATAAGTGCATCTGTTACTATGGAAGAAAAAAAAAAACCCTGAACGCTTGCTGGCAATAAAAGTATATCGATATTATTTCTTCTGAGAAAATGTAAATGTTGCTCAAATGTGTCCTCAAATTCACACTTACTCTGCAGGTACTGGATCTGTTTAGATGATTCCTCAGTCTGCTGCCTGTTGGTTCTCCTTTCCTCTTCAAGCAGAGCTGTAAAAGAAAGGGGAAAAAAATACCGGGTTAAAAAAAGAAAGTTTAACAGTTCAGAAAGTCATAAATAATATAGTAAAAGTTACTATTAGAGATGTTAGATCTTAAGTAGTAAATCTCTAAAGTTTAATGATTTAAATAATATCTATATTAATGCATGCATTTTAGATTACTGCTGGAATGAGACTGAGAAGGTTGAGCTCCGAGAACATAAGTGCTCCTTCAAATGTCTTAAAAGCACCCCTGGGTGAGTACTTTTAAACTATAAAAATAATCTACATATAATAAATTGTTTGACATGTTTTAATGCTCAACAGACTACTAAAAACTGCCTAGAAACATATGTAAACCATGACCCCATGAACACCACCAGAATTCATGAATACACATAAATCAGTTTGGAAATTGATGCCCTCCAGCCATCCCTAACAGACTAGCTCGAATATTTCTGTATGGAAATCATGACTCACATCGTTACATGCTTAGCCCGACCTGCAAAAATATAACTTTACCGTAACGACCATGATTTCTGTTCGTCGCCACCATCAGCCAAACAGATTCTTAGCAGTCATACAGGATAAATATAAAGCTACACGATAACTCAAATTTTGGACATCGCGATCACCGTCAAGCGTAGTGGTTCGGTTTTAAAGTAAGAACTCTCTTCTGGAGTTTTCTGTACGTTTAAAAACAGTTAATCATAATCATCATTCTATATAATGGGAAATTAGCCACCTAAGAGGATTTAAGCACTACACAAACCGCACTTAAAAACATGACTGGTTTTTGTAAAAATGGTTCCAGCACCTTGTAGCTCAAGACATTTCTGCTTGCCGGTGTTGGCGAGCTCCTGTGCCTCTAGTAGCTCGCTATGCAACTGATGCATAACCTGCTCCGTGTCTCCAGGCTCAAGGTTCGCCCGCTGCAGCTCATCTATACAGAAAAAAAAAAAGGGCGTGAAATGTCAGCAGGATATAAAAACAAGCAACAGTGGGAGACCTAACTGACAAAAGTCTTTCAAAGTAAAGGTACTTGCACAAAACACTGGAGTATGTATACCGGACAGGACTGTATATATTAATAGAACCTGCTTTTAACACATACTCGAGCAACTAAATCGAGGGGTGTTGACTGGTAGACCCATAGTCTGGATGGAATTCAGCTAACCAAACTGACGACTTGAAAAAAAACACGACACGTTCTGCGACTCCAGATTTCAAACCCACGGATTTTCTGTAACATCTCTTCTGTGGTCAATCACAGGCATTTCTATAAATTATTTAGCTGAAAGCAGCTCAACAGACCAGAGAGCAGCTACAGGACCAGAGAGATTCGTTTAAAGTTTTTCAATCATTGTTCTTTTTCCCCAATATATATCCTGCCTACATGGCGTGTTTGAAATATAAATTGATGACCAAAAACTACAAAGATGTCTATAATAATAATAAAAAAGTGGTATTTGGAACAAAACAACCACTTTGAACCGAAGTAACAGTTAGATCATTAACGGTTGAGCACAAAAAGGTAAAAATGTTCACCATTCGCTCATGTTAATTATTATTTATCTGGACATTCATAAGCAAGTTTTATATCTCTGGAACCGGAAACAAAATTAGCGAGCAAAACGACTCTGAACACACACTTAACCAAACCCATCAACATTTCTGCGAAACACAAACTGCCAACCCTGACATAGTGAGTGTGTGATTTTGTGTATAGTGTAAGCTTGCGTTCATCATGAAGATCAGCCTCTCATCATGCCTGAAAGTTCAATATTTTCCCAGGACCTGATGCTTCTTAAATTTATCAGTGCAATTCAAAACCTCTCTTTAACCAACACGTCCTGGCGTACCACATATATTTCTCAATTACATGGATAACATGTTACGTGGAGAACTGCACTGGTGGCAGGCCAAACCCGTTGAATGACAGTTCCAGGAGCAGGCTTTAAGCTTAAGTGCTTGCAGCTACACTGACTATTTCCTCGCCACTTCTCTCGCTTTTCCGACTTCTTCCCCTATGGAGAGGCCCTTCCTTGTGATCCCAACATGTGCTCTGGAAATGACAGGCTTTGGCAAAAACCTCAGCTCAAGTCAATAAAACTGGTGGAAATCACTTGTCTCTGTACAGATGTGAACACTGAGGTCATACTCCAATTTTAACGCTGAGTGATTGGACTTTACATCAGATGCCAGTCAAACAAGGTTTCGAGGTTTTTACAGGGCTCGGGGCAAGTTCTCGAGCTAAGAGATGATGCAAGAAACACTCCCCTCGTCAGATCTTCTGCCACAGAGTTAATGAGAAGGAAAGATCTGATCCGTAAGCTGTACAAGTAATCGCCGGCTTCATCTTAACTGCACAGGAGTACCGCTTAGATAAAGTCATATAAAGCAGAGATGAAATGCCGTTATGACATCATAATGACTCAGTGTTACTGGTATGAAGCATGATGATGCATGGAGACAAAAAAAAATTCTCTTCTTATTGAAAAAGTCAAAGTCTAAAACATTATAAATATGATGGGTAATACTATTACATAAGAAAGTAATAAACCCCAACAGAGCATGATGGCAGAGGAAGTGAATCAATGACTGGGTGGTGAGACATGAAGAGACATGAGACATGAAGAGTTACTAAAAAAATAAAATAAAAAAAAATAAAAAAAACACCAGTGTATTTATCCATTTATAGCTATAGTTAAATGTGGAATGCCGAGGGAACAAGTTAATCATTTCTTGACTCACGGAAAGTATTTGTGGGGAATGACTGATAATCTGGCAACACGGTTAGCAATGTGCAGGCTCCCTGTATATTGACTGGGCAATTTGAAATTGAAAGACAAAATTTTAACAACAACAATACACAGTCAGTATATTGTAATATGATTTAAAGCCAATGAATTTACACTGCCATGTTACGTTTTACATAATTTGTTATTCAGCTGCTCCTACTGGCAGGATGCTGTGTACTTGGCCTGATAATCTGCACCAGAGGAAGCATTGTTTGAGGTAAATAGGGGGGAAACAAAATAAATAAATACTTAATCATGCACAACAATCAGAAAACAATTAGGAAAAGCCCAGTCTATTCTACATCACTTTAAAATTAATTGAGGCGGCCTGAATGAAGCACTGTCCAATTACAAGAGTAAGGACACTGTGAAAGAAGGCTAAGAGTTCAGCAATAAATACATAGATAAATAAATAAAAATAGGCCAGCATTCCTACAGAAGTGCTTTAACACATGCCAGGAAAAGGAGCACAATAGAAATGTGGGTTCTGTGTAATGCCTAACCACAAAAGTAGTCACATTCATTCATTCATTAAGCTGC
This sequence comes from Noturus placidus, assembly GCA_022414735.1. NCBI lineage: Eukaryota > Metazoa > Chordata > Actinopteri > Siluriformes > Ictaluridae > Noturus > Noturus placidus. Next base: position 124,349 of record JAFFST010054259.1, read on the forward strand.
CTTTGATCAAATGGTTCACTTGATTAATTATTGGAGACTCCTCACTTCCTTAACAGCCACAGAGGAGTTCTGCTTCAAAAATCTCTCACGCTGCCAGTTAGTCCGTTTACTTTATTTTACCCTCGTAGGTTCTATTCTCAAACATGTCCTGAACACTTGCGTCCACACCCAAGACCGATTCCGGACTCGTTTCCAGGACATGCTCATCATCACAGTTTTATTGTGGTAGGCTTACACCTATATATAGTGATTATATGTGAGCCATCAAACACTAGTACACTAACGTTATAATAAACACGTAGAATACCTGGCCCAAACCCAAACTGCACATAATCGATGGAGCTTTTCATGGGTCAGTGTCACACACAACTATTGCTCTGCCCACCATTGTGTCTGCCACCGGGTTCCGGAACACAATAAGGCTCTGAAAGGCCTCTTCCTCCCCTGCACCTCCCAGCGTGTTAACCAGACCCTGCGCCTGTTATCATCAAACTCCCATTAAAGAACATGAGCTCACTGTGAACAGATACTGAAGCGACAGGAAAAAAGTGGTGATCTCAACACAGGCTTATCATCTGCAAAACATTTTGGATGGCCACAAGCTTTTTTCCTATCTGCCAAAAATAGTTAGGAGTTCATATACAGACACTCAACGATGAATGACGCCATCTCTGCAAATGAGAGTTTTAAGAGACAGTGCAGACGAGGACAATTTGAATGAATAATACGAACGATCGTTTATTTGCTGTAGGGATGACGCGTCTTCTGGAAATGACATGAAAGTAGGGAATGCCATTTATGGAGGGAAAATTCATTGGTTAATACACTACTTCATGGTCCAACTTAACCAGGCTTCCATAGTCTTGCTCACAAGATAGCATAACAAATAAATAAATAAATAAATAAAAGAGCTTACAAATAAGATGATGGGATGATGTAAGGGCATGGTTGTGAAGATCTTTCTAATTTGATATCACTCATGGGACACAGAATATGTCAAATATTTATTAACCTGTGTATTTTAACTCTGTAGTTATATGTGGGCGGATGTGGCTCAGTTGGTAAAGCGGGTTGTCCCACTAATCGTAGGGTTGGTGGTTCGATTCCCGGCCCACATGCCGATGTGTCCTTGAGCAAGACACTGAAAACCCAAGTTGCCCCCGATGGCAAGTTAGCACCTTGCATGGCAGCTCTGCTACCACTGGTATGAGTGTGTGTGAATGAGACACGGTGGATAAAAGCGCTATACAAGTGCACCATTTACCATTTATATTCCTTCATTACAGGAACTGATTTTTGGATAATTAAACAGACATCCTTTTGAACTCCATATTGGCAGTCCATATAATATCCTGCATTCTCTTATAGTTTATTTACCTCTTGGTTGCTGCCATTACCTTATACCTTCGGATGTACTTCCTGCGGCAGTTGAAGAAATTCAATCTGCCAAAGACAATGATGATGCACTTCTATACAGCCATCATTGAGTCCATCCTGACAGCCTCCATCACCATTTGGTATAGTGCTAGCACTGTCAAGGACAAGGGCAGGCTGCAGCATGTCATTCGGTCCGCAGAAAAGGTGATTGGCTGCAATCTGCCGTCGCTCCAAGACCTGTATGTCACCAGAAGTTTGAAGCGTGCTGAAAAGATTGTTGCCGACCCCTCTCACCCCGGACATTTTATATTTGAGTCACTCCAGTCTGGTAGGAGGCTGAGGGCCATCAGGACCAAAACCTCTCGCCACAGAAATAGCCTCTTCCCATCCGCCACTAGCCTTAATAAGGCCCGGAAACCACTCAAACTCTGTCCACATTCCAGTCACTAACTTGCACGCCACTGTTCCTTCTTTTCTAAGTCCATTTATGTCTATCTTATTTTGTAATTATACATACTATGTACATATTATTCCATTTAGTAAATGTGTGACATGCACCAACACCACCACAACAAATTCCTTGTATGTGCTAAAAACTGTACTTGGCAATTAAACCCTTTTCTGATTCTGATTACTACAGTGGTTTTCAAAGTGGGGGCCGCCAGGGAGGCCTCAACAATTTGATGTGAAAAATAAATTCTCACTCTCAGACAACCACACACACACACACAATTCCTAATGTAATGTAAATACGCAAGATGTAATTCTTAATAAAAAGGGGGATATATTCAGAATTCTGTATTTTAAGTGTGTTTTAAAGACATCTTGCAAAAGGGGGGCCTCGGTCAAATGTTAATGTCATTTGGGGGGCCTTGCCCTGGAAAAGTTTGGGAACCACTGCCTTACTAGACTTTGAATCATGTGATAGCGACACCCAATGGTCAAACCAGGAAGTTAATTTTTTTTTTATGTTCAACTATAGGATATCACAAAAGTGGGGGAAATGAACACTTTAGCAAAATGTCTTCCAAATATTTGGTTTACATTATATACAAATTTTCAGATAGCCTTCAAGAATGCCTTTGACTTCCATTCTTTTCGCCATACCAGCTTCTCTGGCTATATTCGGGGTGGGAGCCAGGTTTAGTTATTTCAATTAGAATTAAATAAGGTGTTTAAGATTCATTTTAATTAATTTGGATTCACTTGACTAAAAACCTTTTCAAAAGTATCACCCAAATAATACCGTTTCCTCAGACGTGTATGACAGTCCAGAGACCCATAATGTTCAGCTTGTCAGAACCCACTTTCTCCTGAAAGTAAAAATTGGTATGAGAGTCTTGTATGTCCTATCCTGCATCATGTGTTAATGACTTGATCCCATTAATTATTATTAAAAGGGAACACATTGTCACAAGTAGTTTAATTTCCCGTAATTTGTTGTTTAAACATTTGTTGATCCTAGGCCGACTGCCATTCGTTTTTGAGATATGCATTCAGAGTTGGTTTCAGATGTGTGGAAGGTAAGAACGCCTTTGACAAAAGAAGAATGTACTGAAATCAATCTCATGGCTGGTTCAGGAAGCTGTCGCAAGGTGGACTTGAACAGGAAACAAGGTGAGCACATCGTGCACAACTTAACAAATTCAATAAGACTGGAAGTGCTACGGACCTCCACAAACATCCACTGACAAAGGTGCAACTGAGGTGTGGAGACTTCTGGAACACCCTGTAGATCATCATCATCATCCCAATTTAATTTATATATATATTTTTAATTTAAATTAATAATAATAATAATAATAATAATTAAAAAAACTTTCAAATGTGTGGGCTGTTTGAGAAATGGTCCCAGTACATTCCTGGACTTGACTTGGTTTGGACATTCCTACACTCCACTGTTGCAATATTGAAAGGGAAAATGACAACATGCTGAAAACAGGGCTATAAATGTCCCAATCAAACTGCATCTAGCATTAGCGGTCATTAGGGAAATGATCACAATAAATGATTAAGACTAAAATTAGAGTATTAAGTAGCCAGACAACACATACGAGTATAGAAGAATGCATTAGTTAAACATGTGTGGTAAGGCTTTTTAAGGGAATTGTACAACAGGTGGATTCTGTACTGCACCGCATGACTCAGTGAGACCGTGTTTAGAACAGAGTCATGTGTTAAATTCCTCTGCAGCAGCATGGACACATGGACTTAACCAGGGACTAGAGGAATGAGGAAACTTTTATGCACTGGATAGAAATCAGCAGAGTCACAAGAGAGTTGGAGCAACGTCAAATCTCCAGGCTCGACAGATCCATCTGAAATGCAGCCTCGATGAAATGTGGAAGACTGCAATATAAGTGGAGGCTTTTCAGTCCTAGGTGGGTGAATGCAACTGATGGATAACTGAGAACAATGGAGGTGTGGGGTTTAAAGTCTGCAGTCCCACGGGAGCTCAGACTGGCAACCGAGACCCATACAAACACTAACCAGTGTTTAACACTAGCTTAGGAACATTATAATTATCCAGTCATGCCTATTTTACTCAGATGACCTCCACCATACTCTAGTATAAATGATATATTCTCTTAAGGGCTGGATTAATTCAAAACAGAAAACAAACATGAGTTAAAAGTGTGGAAAACTGCATAATTTCCCTCCCATGCGAAATAATGACAATCAAGCCAAATAAATGAATAAAGCAGAGCAAATTAAAACCAGGTGCCATGAATAAGCATCCACCGGCATCCATAAATAATAAACTTTATAGCTGGGAAACAATTCTGACCCTTTTCATCTTGAAGTCCTTAATGTACGTGACCTATCTAATCCCCCCCGCAGGCCATTCCTGCCTAACTGTGCTCTAATTGGTTTACATTCCTGAAGTGCCGCCGCTGTGTGTTTCACTGAAGGGGAAAGTGGGACAGCTGCAGAGATCAGACAGGAGGCAAACGTTCTGTACAGGAGAATCCATAACGCTTGTACTCTGCCTCTCTACACATATTAAACTCCTAATGTGAGAATAGCGTTAGGATAACATTAAGCCTACTGGTAACACCTTCAAATAGCGTCGCTTTTCACTCCAGCAGCTCAGAGTAGTCAAGACCATATATAGCTGCGAGGAGTAATGTCAAATTGCACGAAGCTGAACAGTTATACATGACAGAGTAGTCCCAAATATGACTAAATAACCAGTTAGACCTCAACATAATGTACAATTCAAAATAAGGAGATAAACATTATTGTATAAGCAAAAAAAAAAAAAAAAAAAA
>JAFFST010054259.1:129321-141835 GCA_022414735.1 Noturus placidus
TATATATATATATATATATATATATATTATTCTACCAATTGTTCAAAATAAAAACCAAAATTATACCTGAAGTATCGTCACTGCTTTTGTCCTTGCTGGGGCTCAGTGTGTCTGACATATCAGACTCTTTAGCATCTATCTGATTTTCTGTGGGCAGGTTGGAAGACACCACTTAGATGGAAAGGGGTGGAGACACAAACCAACAAGTTCAAAACGTCCAAAACAGCAATCTTAAAGCCATAACCAAATCAGACGACTCGTGTTTATCTTGAAAAATAGAACAAAAACAATATAATCTCTCACATTAAATAGCCGATCAGCTACGAAAACGTTTAAATCGCGAGCACAAACACCTCCGGCAGTTGACTGTTCTAACTCCTGAGAGTTATTCACCACACATGGTCATACATCCAAGCCGAGCTTTCAGAGGGGGATACTGTTGCATTCTAAAATAGTTTGAGCTTTTGTTTAGGGATCGGTCCAGATCGCCTGAGTCATGACTGAAAACCGATTTGGACAATGACTTGCGCTGTGGCAGCAGGAGATTTTACACCAAGAGCAAAAAGACTTTATTAAAATGTCCCACACGAAAAACACTGGAGAAAAAAGTAAAAGAAAGTGTCAAGATATTTCCATTAGAGTTATCCATCATGTCATGTCTCAACACCAATTAAATTTAGTGTACGTTTAACACTAAACGATCGTGGCCTACTCGACCTTGCCAAGAGGAAAGAAAAGCAATGATCTCATAACACATGGTGGTGAAGTGTATAGTGATTTTTCCCACTGTCAATGGTCGAAATTCATAATCTGTGCTTCTAACCCCAGGGAAAAATAAGCAGCTCCCGGGAGAGTTGGTAAAGTCACAACCTCAAACAAACCTGGGAGGTTTTGCTCCAATGGAAGCACAGACGTATTGAGTATGTTCAAAAGTATTAACCTATTCCCTGCTCAGACGTTTTAAACACTGCAGCAGCTTTCAAAACAGTCAGATCTGCAAGCAGTACGAGGTTTGCTAAAGCTCTGGCTGATATTCAGAAGTAATTTCTCGTTAAGTGATTTCACACAAAACGATGCACATGTCAGCCTGACTTGTATAAAACTTGCGTGAACACAGAAACACACCTTTAAGTTTCTCTGGACTGGTGAAACTGTTGTCATCTGCTTGGTTGTTCTGAAGATGTGCATCTATGACCTCTGAAATATTAAAATATAATATTTACTGCAATTCATTCATTTGCGTGCGCTGCTTATTTACACCGCGAGGGTACGAGTAAATAAAATCAGTCCGATTACAGGCAAAGGTTTGGGCAGGGATTTATTCAAATTGACTCCTCTTACCGTCAAAGTTGGACAGTTTGTGAATGGAAGAATCCACGGCTCCTTTCAGCTGCTTCACGGCTGTTTCGAGAAGAAAGGCAATGCATGACCGTGTGTTCAAATTGTGCGCAACTGACTTGAGTGACAAACAGCCAGCGATGGCGTCGGCAAACGGCTCAGATTGGAACGGATCCGGTTATCGAATACCTGGCAAGTGGCGCATTTAAAAACAAAACAATGCTTGTTGCACCTTGTGAGAGGGCCATGCACGTAAAGGGGAAAAACCCACAGTGAATGAGAAACCAAAGTCAGTGAGCGGTGGGATGGTCACAGGTGACATGCAAGGCCAATTTTCAGCGAAGTCCATGTAAAGGACGGAAAGGAATTATAGTGCTGAGGGAACATGAGAATCGCAGGGACTGTTATAAGAGTTAACATTTTAAATATATAAGACACAGAAGTTAGGATTGACTAAAGGGGTTGGGGGGGGGGGGCTTTTAATGTTCTATTTCAAGTAAAGGCTAAAAAAAAACAAAACTCTAAGGCTGTTCATTACAATCAATAAATAAATATCTCCGGCCTAGTGTGGAAACTCTGCATGACAGAAAGTAGTAAGTTCTTCTCTACCATACTTCGCTGTGTATACTACATAAGTACAGTGGCTAGACTTGTAAAGACAAGAGACTGGCTGGGAATAAACATGAACTAGTTGTTAATACATATAAATCTAAGCATTTGTTCATTCTAGATATCAAACGTCTGCCTTAATAAATATCAAACTTACATTAGCAACATTAAGCTAAATTAAATACATGAAGCCACATTATTTACAAACCCCTCTGACAGCCTACAGAGAAAGACAAAAGGGTCTTAGGCTAAAAATCCTACAAAAAACACCGCAGATGTGTTGTGGAGAGAACTCCAAACAAGGCATGAATTTCCTCCTTAATTAAGAACTATTTCTCCTCGGTGGCGCCGATGTCCATTAGTAAGACTTTTTCGCTAGCGTGGCTGTAGAAGGCAGTGGAAAGAATGCTGTGTACTCACGCTGGCACTCAATGAACTGTTGGATTAAAGTGCAGTCCCCTCCACTCTTTAAAAGAAAGTGGTCTAACAAAGAAAGGAAAACCCACCATTAAATAATAATATTGGCTTTGGATGGAGAATGTCCCTCTACTTTAAATCGAGGGGTGTTAAGTGGTGGTTTTAAGAATAATAATAATAATAATAATAATAATAATAATAAAAGCCAGCTCTACAACATAGGACATGAAATGGAACGAGACAGAGATGCAGGGGGCTGGACACAGACACACATAGGAAGCTACAAACGCCACTGAAATGACACCCTAGATATCCTTTACATGCTCCCACAAAGTGAGGACATGTTCCCTTAACTAATGATACCCCATCGCATTAATAAAATTTAATTACCTTTGGAAATATTGAATAAATGAGAATTGCTTGCACTTGAAGTCTGGCTTCATTTAAAAAGACTTGACTAAATTAAATCGGCTGTGCTGAGGAATGAAATGATATCCCTGCAATTTCACAAGGACTATTTTTATCAGCGTTGTTTTATTATTATTCTTTTCTTATATATTATACCGAAACTTACGTTTATATCGCCCTTTAAATCTCTTGTTGAACATTCAGGGAGGAAAATTTTTTTTATAAGTTTATTGTTGGCAAACTGCTGCTACACTGAATGAACGTTGTATTATTAATTAGTGGTTATAAATATAAACCTGTGTTAGCTATGGAAGCCCAAGGGGGGGGGGTTTAATTGTGGCTTTATATGTCAGAATTGAGACTTCGCTCAAAAACGCTACTTTAAATCTTTCTTTTTTTTTCTATCAGAACTGCGAGTTTTTATCTCACAATTCAGAATTTTTTTTTCTTGCAATTTTGAGTTAAAATTTTACAATTAAATTTTCTCCCAAGTTTACATCTCAGAATTCTGACTTTTTTCCCCCTTGCAATCCACACGTCCACTTGACGCAGCACCTGAACCGTGAACAACTTCAGGTAACGAGTGCACACTAGCACCTGGTTTTCCTTGTCTGGACTAGCTGAGGAGTGTTGTTCTTACTGTATACAGCTTAATATTACAGAACGACTGATGCTTTGTCAGTGCATTCCTAAATGTCGAGTGGATGTCTAAAGTGTGAGATGTAAATTCGTAATTGTGAAAGAAAAAAAAAGTCAGAATTGTAAAATGATCTCAAAGTTATTATTTTTCCCCACCAACGTGGCAGAAACAGGCTTCAATAGTCACTCTTTAGAGTTAAGACAGTTAAGATGAGTGTCTCAAACACATCACATAAATTTGATTAGAACAAGAGCACTACCAAATTGAGAGCAGACTAGTGTTAATTTCCCAAAAGAGAGACAGTGTGAGTGATTAGAGCTACTAAACGACATCGTGCTGTATTCTCAAATCATGCTCAACCATCATGTTCCCGTAGAAGTTGTGCAGTTAATGCTCCCCCACCTGTGCACTCCCATCATTCCTTCTGCTGCTATATTTGTGTGAAAAAAATAATAAATTGCCACTGTAATAACGTGTGCTGAATGATTACAAGGCCGAAGGTTTCTTTATCGGATTGTTGTACGGTGATTGTGCGGTGTAGTACGATTTAAACCCAACAGATCTTCTGACCAAAGTAGTAGTTCAGCTACAAAAACTCTTTCGTGGATTATTTGAAACAAAGCCTTCCCTTTTCCAAAATTTACATTCTGACCAAAGGCCTGTGTGCTCTATACTAACCTAAGAGCACTGCTGCTTCCCTTCTGCCAAGACGCTGATGGTTTGTGGTTTACCACATGAAGTTACTTCATAAACAACACATGCAGCTCTGGTGATTCCGAGTAACACGTCCTACATAACCTCAACATTATTTAAGTCAGTTCTTCCCTTTTGTGGAAACAAATGATTTTAAAACTAAACTGCACAACACCTCAGCCAAGAAGAACATGAATACAGGCTACAAGACCTTGAAAATGTTTCCCAGTGTGTGTGTGTGTGTGTGTGTGTGTGTATTCAAATACAGCTGGATAAAACACACCACAACCTTTAAAACAGAAAAGAACAGAGGCGGAGGCTGGTGTCGGACAAACAGGAAAAAGTCAAAACAGGCAAAAGCAGGAAAGCTCTCATGCCAAATTAGTAGCAGAGGTGATGCAAAGTTAGCAGACAACACTAACCGCCATGAGCAACCCCAACTCACCTAAACTGTTGTTTTCCTTTATGCTTTTCTCCTGTAGTTGCTCTAACCGGACTGAAAAATGACAATGGGGGAAAACGAGGGATGACGAAAAAAATAAAGAAAATAATTGCCTAGACAAAATAAAGATACACATAACTTCTTGAGCTGCGTGGCGTTTTAGGTATTACTACTTCAGGGAGATTCTTTCTCCAGTTCATAAACCTTTTTCAGAGTGAAACTTTTGTATTGTGCTAAAATTCCACTTCCTGGTGGCAGAGTCGACGTTGATGTAAAATCTCCTCTCGTGCCACCAGGCTCTTAAATCTGGTAATAGATGCAGGGATGTGCGCGCACACACACACACACACACACACACACAGTACCTTGAAGAGCTGTGAGCCTCTCGTTGGTGAAGTCATTGTCTGCCTGTAGTGCCTCGATGCGAGCTTGAAGTGCTTGCTCTTTCTCTTCCATCTCCTCGATTCGCAGCTGCAGCTCCTTCTTTTCGTTCTGACCTTTTTGTGTGAGCTCCTCTTGCTTGCCTTCAGCCAGCTGAAAGAAAAAAATAAAGAGAGGGGAAAAAAAAAAAAAACAGCAAAGGCATCATGAAATGTGGGCTCTTCATTTTTACATCCTGAATGAAAACACTGATTGTTCTTGCCTTGATCTTGTCAGTGAGATCCTTAATCTCGTTCACAGCTCCATTGTACTTGTTGGCCAGCTCTCTCAGCTCCTCCTGAGTTCGCTCATTCATCTCCTTCAGGTGCGTACATTCATCTTCTGTGTTACTGAGAGTCCGCTGAAAAAGTGCAGTGAAACGACATGAGTCGAGGCACGTGAAGACCGATCACATCAGTCTGTGGTTCCGGTCTCTCTTACCTCCACTTCGGACAGCTTCCGAACCACCTCGATTTTCTCCTGAAGTACCCGCCTCAGGGACTCTTTGGCTGTAGTCTCGTAATTGAGTTTGTCCTCAGTTAAGGCGACAAGCTCCTTTCGGATGCCGTCCTCCGTTTGGTTCTGGAGGGATTGTAAAAAACATTCACCGCTGAGTGCTGGAATGAATTACGACTCGTTAGTGAACAAACATTTGCATCACAAAAGCCTTACTTTTGAATACGCCTGCAACTGGTTTCCCATCACCTCCAATCTTGAGAGTAACCGATCTTCGTCTATTAAAGCCTGCAGAGAGTTGCAAAACGACGATGTGAACAGGGTGTTTGAGAAATAGTTCAGTGAAAAATACAAGAATTTTATACTAGTGTTGTTTTGAAACAGTCTACAAGTCAGCCTCTTGGTGGAAGCATTTCCCACCATGCAAGATTAAACAATTCTAACACTGAATCTTCGAGACTTCAGCAGACTTGCCAACCCTGAAGAGGAACAATGGCATGTCCAGGGTGAGGGTGTAAAATCTTCACACATTTTTTATTAATCGCCCTTTCACAAATACATTTTCTAAAGATAGAAACTACAGTGCATATACACTACCAGTCAAAATTTTGTGGACACTCGACTGAGATGTTCATGCTCTTAAAAATCTTTTGATCTGAAGGTGTATGATTAAATGTGTGAAATCGGTGTCGGAGACAAAAATATAATCGTGCCGACATATTCGTTTCTTTGATTAGAAAACTAACATTTTATTTACAAAATAAATATTTTGTTTAAATGGACGACTTTGAGCGAAATATTACTAAAAGCAGCCGATAAGCATCCAGCGTAGGTGTGAACTCCTTTAATACTGTTTAAAAAGCATCTCAGGAAAATTCCTCAAGAAATCGGGGTGAGCAAATGTCAATAATATATATCTGGAAATTCTTGGCAAAAAGGGCATTTACTTTGAAGACACTAAAATATTTAATTATTTTGGGTTTATTTAGGATTTATATTTTAAATCACGAACCTAATTCCCATAGCTCCATTTGTGTTACTCCAGAACTTTATTATTATTATTATAAAATGCAGGAAAATAACAAAAACAAAGAACGAGTGTGTTTAAACATTTAACCGGAAGCGTATATACCGGGTTTTACGGTTACCACCACGCACGCTTTAGCTTCCTCCTTCCCAAGCAAATTCAAAACCACTCGAAACATTCTCCATTTGTCATGGCTGAAAGTGACGGTGCGTGGCTTGCTAATAATTTCTTTTCCTCTGGTGAAATTTGGTCATAACTATAACTTCATTACATAACCGCTTACTTAAAAATGTCATCTTGTTGATTATTGACGATTTAATACAGTGCAAAATTAAAAAGAGGCAAACGTCAGACAACCCACGCCTTGCATAACATGTGACACAATAGAGGAGTGTGCATCAGGACTGGGATCGCATGCAACAAAAAAATAAAATGATAGTGATAAATGAGTCTTTATTGGTCACATATACAGTAGAGCACAGTGAAATTGTTTTCTTCGCATACCCCAGGAAGCTGGGGTCAGAGGAGATGATACAGCACCCCTGGAGCAGAGATGGTTAAGGGTCTTGCTCCAGGGCCCAACAGTGGCAGCTTGGCAGTGCCCCGACATTCTGAGCAGTAACCCAGAGCCTTAACCGCCAAGCCACCACTGGCCCCTAATTATTTTAAAATAAATAAAGTTGCAGTCGAAAAAAAAAAAAAAGCCATATTAATTTACTGTTTGGTGCTACATGACCTGCATTTATTCACTCACCTTCAGTAAACACGTCATCATGCTCAAGTTGCCTGTGGTTTCACTGACTTGTTCATTTATAGGACCAAGAAATGATGAATAAAATATCAAGCAAGTACAAACAATAAATAATAACTACAAGCGTCCTTAAACACAATCAATAACCTGATCAACTCACAGAAAAATAAGTCACTCCTTCTGATCATATTTTTATTTTTTTATGAATAGCCCAGTGCAATGCTCGAAGTCCATACCTGCCAGCTGCTCTCAGAGGCCTCCTGTGTGCTGGCCAGGAGCCTCTGCAGCGTAGCTAACTTCTGCTCCAACATCTGTTCCCTGTGTAAGGCCTCCTGTAGAGGTGAAAATGACACAAACACCATTATCGCTAGTCAGAGGCACCAATTATTCCATTGAGCTTAATTCAATATGGTGGCCTTTGATATTAAAATGAACGCTGGTCACTTTACTTCCATATTCGAAAAACATGCACAAAAAGTGGCCACTAGGGGTCAGTGCAGCTCCGTACCTGCAGGTACTGGGACAGCTGAAACAGTTCCTGAGAGTACATACTGGGCGTATTTGCAGCAACCTGGAGGGTAAAAAAAGAAACCAGCGTCAAAAAAGAGCAACCTCAGAATAGTGTACCTCACAACCACAGGCACGGTTGTAGACCTGGAATGGTTATAAAATCAACGGCACAAGCACATACACGCCCTGTGCTTCACGTCGGAATTCTAATGGGAATACTGAACTCACAGTGGTACAGTTAATGATTAACAATACACAGAAGTACATTTATAGGCAACACTGCTGACTTTTGCTGGGAGTCCCCCCCCCTTCCCGCTATTTGAATGAACCCAACCTTGAGGCAACTCAATACAAATTCTGACCTCGCTGTCAACAATGAAAAAGCTGGAAAGCTCTCACAGGAAAAAAGGACTCCACGTGCCGTGTGAAAGACAGGAGTAGGTCAAACAAACCGACCGCACCAGATACTGCAGTTAGATATATACGATGGTGAATGTACTGTTACGAGCATCTGTAAAAGGGCAGAGTGCTGGCAGGCCCACATTCCTGAGGGCTGAGAGGGAAGCAACACCGACTACACCCTCTCTATGATAGCAAAGACAGACCGAAAGGAGAAGTAAGGAGTAAGTGATGGTAGAGCAATGTAGAGGAAGCATTGTAAACTACAAATTACACCAGAATTTTAACTTTGGGATGAACGTGAATATAAATACATAAACTAAAGCTCCTATTTTTGTCTGAAAATTAGCAGCACTCGAATGAGAATAAATATCCAAACTGGCAGAAACACGTGGTCATGTCTGCTAATTTACTACTTTATCTTGAACTAACTTTTGTTCAAACCCCCCTGCCCTCAATGTTTTTCACATTTTTTGTTATTATTATTGTTAATAATAATAATAATAATAATAATAATAATAATAACAATAACAACAACAACAAATATTATTATTATTATGGGGTTGAGGCCATAGAACAATGTGGTAAAAAGTTGTGAAATTTGGCACACAGCTTCAGGACACATTCAACTACAAATACACAAAACCTGGGCCACAATTTCCCAAACCTCTAGTGCCACCTACAGGTCAAATTTCAAAGCATGTTTATGTCCATAACCTTTGAACCACGTGGCCAAAATGTCAACTGACCCCATGATGTCAATTAGATTTTTGGCCATCTTGGATTTTGTTAAAAGCTGCGTATTTTTTTTTTTTTTTTGCTACTCCTCCTATAACTTTTGTCCACATTTCACCAAATTTGGCTCATAAGATCATCAGACCCATCTGCACAAATGTTATCAAAGGACATTTTGATTTTCAAAACCACTTGCAACAAGCCAACAAACCTACAATCTCATTAATAATAATAATTCTTTATTTTACAACTTTACAGGTTCTTAAGTCATATCTCTGCAATGCATTTACATATCAGCACCAAACTTACACACACACACACACACACACACACACACACCCTGAATGTGGGCAGCTGAATTTCCATGCAAAGGGTCACAAAAAAACAACCCGGAAACAAGATGAAATAAGGCTATATCTCTGCAGCTCTTTTCCCTATCAAAACAAAACTTATGTCATGAGGGGTATTAGGCTAGTCTTGTGATAGCGTGCCCTAGCTGCCATGGCATGTGAGGCCCCGCAAATGCTGCTTGCCACTTTAATTATTATTAATACTAATTATTATTGCTGTTTTTATTAAAATATTAAATCCAGACTAGAAAGCCAATTCCTAGACTCACAAATCAGCACGTGAGGAGATCAGGTTAACATAAAATGATTAGCAGAGTGTCCGAGTAAGAGTGCATATCAGGAAGGGAGGCTCAAAGGCAGGGTGAAAAGACTTAATCGCATTAGTGAGCAAGCTGAAATCTAATTAAGTGTTCTGAGCATGAACGCAGCTCTTTCCTGTCTTCACAGAAAGACATCTCTGTGTGTGTGTGTGTGTGTGTGTGTGTGTGACTAGTCAGCACCAATGCTTAATTCCTTATTCGCTCGTGCCCTCGAGGAACACATATCCCACCCGGACGCTGGTATGAAGGGGACGTCAGCCTGAATTATTGATGTTGGTTTGTACATTAATCATAAATACACCAATTACACAACCAGTAAGTGTAGTGATGGATAGTGGTCATCAATCACTTTAATCATGTGCATGCCTTATTAATTTGTTTATAAGATAATTTTATTAATCCCCAGATGGAGAAATTAGGGTATTTATTAAACGTTATGAACTGTGATATTAAGTTGTGGGATTAAAGATTGGTTTCAGTAGATTCAAATACCTGTACATGAATAAAATTATGCACTCAATCATGAGGTCATGTGACCATAACATGTCTGTAGGCTTCACCTGTGCTAGGAGTCCTAATTTACCTCAACTACCAGTATTGCTTCTCAGATACATGCTTTTATTAAACGATGTCTATATTGAAATGTTATACACTCAGTTTTATAAGGTTTTGGGGGAGATGATCGAAAAGAGTGCTTCCTCTTTTCCCACAGGATGTGACACTCTTTACCAACATGTCAACTGAGACAATATACAGAGATATACCCATATTAACTGCTGTAAACATCTTAATTTGCAGTAAAGAGCTCAAGTAATGACTGATATGTTCTCGTACTGTCCCAAAATCAAATAATAACAAATGAAATAAACGTGTATACAGTATATGGCCCACCCCATTATTAAGTCATGTTCAGTCATTTGGATTCAAATAAAGGCAGAGAACCATTTCCTCTCAACTGCTGAGCATATTATTTGAAAAGAGATGGCTTTTATACTGATATGGTCACAATACAACACAAACACGAACTCCGGCAGTGGCGACAGAAAAGAAGTCAGTACAGAGCAAAGTCAGTGGAGGAGTAAGTGTGCTGATGTAACGAGTGCAATAAACATTAAACAAAAGGAAGCACCGCTGCACACGCTGGACACTGACACTATGCGATGAACGTGCGTCAAAATCGCACGCATCTCACAATTTCGGGTAAGCAAGAGGGAAACAAAACTAGGTAGGGCAAGTATTATGGTGAATAATTTCACACGAAATGTCGCCAGTTAAAGATGTTTCACAAACACAAAAATAAGGTTGAATAGAAAAAATCTTACCTTATCAACAGGTAGTGGTAGTGGTGCTTGAATGACACTGGGGGAAACAAACAAAAAGTAAAAGAGGTCAATGGCAGATCAAAACAATGCTAACTCATGACAGTTCACGTAGCCAGACACGAACCCTTCCAGAGTTTTACTAAAAAAAAAAATGGCCTTTGCTCTGGTTTAATGTTTAATGGTGACGCAGCAGGTGAGTAACCATGGAGCTAATGCTCATTCCCAGATAAGACTTACTGACTTCACTCAGGTGCATACAAATGTGCCAACATTCCTAACGAGAAAACGCCACCTTTGGTGGTGGATGGGAGGGCTATTATTTTTCCCTCCCAGACATGCAGCAAGCAACAGAAAGAAAACAACAGGGCAGAAGTACAGTGTATCCATTTCATGCATAAATTAAAAAAAAAAAAAAAAAAACACCATATCCAATTTTTTACAATAACATAAAATTGAAGTTATGTGAATGTTTTCCACTAATCACATATTAAAAATAAAATGGTATGAATATCATAAAAAAAAACCTGAATATTATTATCTATATTCTTAACATTCAAGTCCCTGTGAAGTGCCTTGGAACACACGTTATTCGATGTGTGATATAATTTGCACTGGAAACAGGAAGTCAGTGTGGGACATAGTGTGTCCCCTCCTCCCTTTAAAAAAAATTGCCAATAGCGTTCAGTTTACCTCGCAGCCCTGGCTAAGCTGTATTTAACAGTTAGTCTGTGAACTGGCCCAATTATGGTATCATACCTTGAAAAACAAACATCGATATTCAATACCATAGGGGTGGTGGGGGTGGGGGGGAGGTGAAAAACATTTTACAACAAAAATTTCCTATTTTTATTCAATGATAAAAAATGAACAAGGTTGTAACATGACAATGAGGGAGTTTTTTTTTTTTTTTTAACATGAATATAAACTTTAGTGGAGGTAGTGAACTTGTTCAAAAGCCTCTTGATATTTGTCACATTCAAAAGGCAATAAAATGCTAGTAAAAAACAACAGTGCAATTTTAAAATGGTCTGAACTTATAAAGTGCTCTTATCAAAGCGCTTTACACCGTCTCTCATTCACACACACTAATGGTAGCAGAGCTGCCATGCAACTTTCTGTTCAGTGTCTTGGCCAAGGACACTTCGGCCTGTGGAGTCTTATGGGCCGGGAATCGAACCGCACAATTAGTGAAAAACCCGCCCTATCACTTGAGCCACAGCCGCCCGAATCTTGCGCATTTTTAATAATAATAATAATAATAATAATGATCATTATTTTATAAAGTGCCTTTAAAATTTGCTTATCAAAGCGCTGTACATGAATGAACAATACACAGAATACAACAATAAAAATGAAAAGAACTAAAACAACACAATTGATAGTGATAAAACAATAATAAAAAGACACTAGCAGTCAAATGCAAGTTTGAAAAAGTGTGTTTTAAGTAGAGTTTTAAAAGCACCAAGAGTCTGGGCTTCCCTGAGTTCAGGAGGAAGAGAGTTCCAAAGTGAACAAGCATAGACAGAGAAAGCCCGGTCACCCATAAGTCAAGTGATACATACAGTGCCTTGCGAAAGTATTCGGCCCCCTTGAACCGTTCGACCTTTTGCCACATTTCAGGCTTCAAAGATATAAAACTGTAATTTTTTGTGAAGAATCAACAACAGGTGGGACACA
>JAFFST010054259.1:148112-163129 GCA_022414735.1 Noturus placidus
GGGGGGGGGGGGGGGGGGGTGGCACACGCGGTGAGAGAGACAACATTATTTCACATTCTGCCCAGAGTTGTGCAACTGTGCAAACTGAAGGCATTGGCTACAGTATGCTATACACCGTGCAAAGGATTTAAAAACAATATTATGAAAACAAAAAAACAACTGATTTTAAAGCAGAAGTTAAATCACTATATTAAATATTAGTTTGTGCTGTTGTTTCTTTTATACTAAGAGTTAACGGGTAACAGGTTGAATGTTGTGCAGTTATACACATTCACATGTTCCTATATTCTGTAAATGTTCGACACTTCTTACATTTATATACAAAGACATGTTCTAACCCCGTTACAGTTACCGCTCTCAAACACCACCATTACATTAGTTTATAAATATAGCAACATAACATATTTGATCAAAATGAATATTTTAGTCATCGTTATTGCGCTTCCTTTCTATCGCTCACTGTTTGATAGACACACGCAC
Source organism: Noturus placidus (assembly GCA_022414735.1). Classification (NCBI taxonomy): domain Eukaryota; kingdom Metazoa; phylum Chordata; class Actinopteri; order Siluriformes; family Ictaluridae; genus Noturus; species Noturus placidus. Next base: position 148,593 of record JAFFST010054259.1, read on the forward strand.
GTTTGGTGAAGTGTAACGGAGACTCACTCGCAGTCAGGACAAGGCTTTATGACAAGTGGAAATAACGGCATGAATTTCTAACATTTGCAGATAAAGATATAAAAAAGGTAAGAACGTCGTTTCTGCGCTTAAGAAAACATGTCTGAAGCACATTAAACGGCACACATGTCTGAGCGCTTTTCACGAGTCGGAGGCTCGTAATTACAACATGGCGTGAACGCAGCTTTGGACAGTGGGTTTCTGGGCAACAGTGCTTTTATGGTGGCCTGAAAATTAAACAAACAAACAAAATGAGGCTCATCAATACAATAGGAGGTGGGAATAAAGTGTTAAACAAATATAAAGTAGTAGTGACACCCCACGTAATACTTCTCTGGTTTAACGACAGATTGCGGGTCCATGTTTTTTCGGTGTACACTCCTTAAAATCTCCTACAGAGTCATTCAGTGAGCAGAAATACCTCGACTGCTAGGACAAGCCAAGGAGTTATTTAACTTCTAGAATCTGCAATTTCTGAACTTAGGTTACAGGTTTAGCGCTAAATGAGGAACGCAGCTAAAAACAACTACGCTGGTGGAATTAGCAAGGATGCCAGGGTAGAGTACACCTACTTTCCACAGGCTTTGCCAGCACGCGTTGTGAGCCAGCTATATGTCTCCCTGAAGCTTTCACAACATGCACAGAGGCCTAGCCTGCAGTCCTGCTTCCCATTCACACAGTGTCTAAATTTCAGCATTCATCTACGTTCCCATGTACGGCATGTAGCAGCTCGACACAAAGCCTCATAGCAAAACTGCACCAGCTGACAGTAACACTTCATAATGTCGATTTCACTTTCAGCAAGATGTCGTGAATGCTTCCTGCTAAAGCTAAAGGCTGACCGAGTTATGCGCAGTGTTCTCTGTTTACATAACCCTAATGAGATGTCATAACGTGAAGCTGGAGAGATAAATAGCCTAATCTGTCAATTAGTCTGCTAAATGATGGACTGTTTTATAAATAATGCCACCTTTTAAAGCTAGCAAAATTGCCAGGGGTGCAGAAAGTATTGTGAAATTGAACTCAAGTGAGAGCGATAGTGTCAACATTTAACATAATTAAAATTTGTAAACGCCAATCAGGAATTAAACGCATGATTTTAATGAAGTACAGGATGCTCAGCCCCCTTCTAATGTATTAATCAGAAGTAAAATATCCTTTACACACACACACACACACAGGTGCATCTCAATAAATTTGAATATCGTGGAAAAGTTCTCTTTACCTTTATCTGTATACAAGTTTATCTGGATATTTACCATTATCTAGAATCTGTCTAACAAGTTTAACCTCCGGAATCGATGCTAATCTAACTTAGCATTAGCAAAGAAAAACCAGACTGAAAACATACCTCAACATGAACATGGCTTTTTCAGATTCATGTCTTCCCTGGAGGTAAAAGCCTCATTTTACGAGACTTTGCTTAATCCAGCATGCTGAAGCGTGTTACTGAGGTAGGGCCAGGGCGCTCATCCTCCAGTTCAACACTGCAGTCTGGTGGCCTGTCCTTATTCAAACACACACAAATAGCTATAGCCCTAACTACATTGTATAGCAAGAAAAGATGAACTGGGTCGAAGCTGTTAGATCTAATTTAGTCTTTGCTTGTTCAGTGAAAGAGTTTCTATAGTACCATACCTACTAATCTGGAGAATGAAGCTTAACACATGCATCCATCCTCTGTCCTTTTGAACTGCTGCTCATGCTTCGTCACTGTGCAGAGAAACACCCTGAGGAAAGATCTATCCGTCCCCTTCCACACACGAACTCTCAGATGCTCTGATTGACTAGAGTCGCTCAGTACGTTTACACGGGCAACAATAATCGGATATTAACCCGATTAATACTCTGATTAAGAAACCATCACGTAACCAGCGATTATTGATGACCTTAATACCATTAAAGTCATACTCGAAATAAACACAAATGGAATTAAGACGTGTGGAGTATTCCTGTTTTAGTTGCATCATCCTATTAACATCGTGTGGGAGATTTCACTGCATTCTGCGACAGGACCCGTACACACGTTTGACAGAAAACAGGACAGCACGGCTACGTCCAAAAACGCGCACTTACCGACTATATAGTGGGGAAGATACATGTATTTCAGCTACTATATAGTAGGCAAGTACACAGTTTTGGACACAACCCACGACGTGAAGCAGTCGTCTATTTGCATGTACAGCATGACATAATTAACTGCATGTGAAGTGTGCATAAAAAAATTAAAATGAAACACTCAAAACTGTATACGATTCCATAACGAAGATGAACTGTATGTCGATATGTGAAATTCTGGAGGGAACGTGGGACGGCATGACGTGAGTACGTAATGACGTGTGGTTAACCTGATGACATGCTAATCCTTCTATGTGCTATAACATGTAAAAGGGAAAGATGAAAGGAATATTCTAAAAGCGACTCATGTAAACACCTTAATCACAATAATCTTATTCAGAATAAGCTCAATAATTAGATTATTACTGACCATGTAAACGTAGTCACTGTGCTCTATAGGGGAAGAGAGCATGCCCTTCCCATCCTGAGTGCACAACCAATTTTGCGATGTTGAACGGACGGCTGTGGCATCGTAGGGAATCAAACTCATGATCAGGCAAATGCTTTTCCTTTGTGCCACTCAGAAACCACACAGGCATGAATATCTATTGATCTAACCATTGATGCTAAACCGTACAGCCATTTTCTGCTTTCCAATTCGCTATGATACTATCCGTCCTGAATAGCATCAGAGATTAGAATTAGTGCGTCCGGAATCGTAGTATGTTGAAAAGAGTATCAAGAAAGTTCCTGAATGGACTACTGTTTCCTGCATATCTTCCAAGTGTGGATCCGTGGCCCCTTTTTCAGCTAATGTTATCCGCAACCCCTTGAAGTTGGAGGAAGAGTTTTGTGACATAGCTCAAGCTGCCTTCTGATTGGCTGAAACAGCGAACGTGTGGGTTAAACAAAAAGTTTAACAAGATTAAAGCAGAGAAAATAAAATCAATAAATAAAAGGTAAATGAAATGATATAGTATAAACTCTATAAGGAATACTGAATGTCGAAAAGGCTGAAATGCATCAAAGAGCGTGTTTACGGCGCCAGTGTCCGTAACATGACTTGTCGGCGTGTCCCAGTTCTCGCGAGATCTCTTGCTACACACTCAGAAGTATGTACTTCTTCCTTCACAAAAAGGAGTGCATACTTTTAGCACGTAGTCTGAGGAGATGAATTGGGACGCAGCAACTGAGAGTAGATAAAACCTTACAAAAAAAGATTTGTAGTGAGCATTCTGAAGGCTTAAAAACATTTTATTTATGTAATTAACAATTTATAATCATAAATATGACAATATAATATTTAAGTACAGTAAAGAAGCACAATTAGTCAAGTATTGTCCACACTTGGTTAGAAGCCACACAAGGATGATTCGAGTCACGGATGTAATGATCCGAGCATGCGGTTCACGCGGTGTTAAGCTGTTAGCTGATTTATTACTGACTGGCTTGTATCTCTTACACAAAACTAAACCAGTAAACACAGCCTCGCTCATGGATGTAAAGTTGAGTGCGCCAACAAGGAGGCAGTGTTACACAGTACTGTGGTTGTCTTGCTGCATGTTTATCACCACAATCATCTGCACGAAGATGATCTTAGCCACCCCCAAAACAACCTGGAGTAACACCCTAGGCATAATTCCACTAAAAACCTCCCCCTTTCTCTGTGTGTGTGTACACTAGTTACTTTAGTGTGTATTTCCCAATGAACTGTAAACAAGTCTTACTCTGATCGCCGTCGCGCTTCCATGCCATCTGGAAGGAAGAGTTTGATGGACGACACTATGCAGCCATGCGTGACTACCGAGACAAAAAAAAGAGAAAGATAATCAGTAATTTTACTTAGCGCTAAGAGAACGCTGCACAGAGAGGTATCGGTTTTCTTACTTAGACCAGCGAAACATGGAAACTTCTAATAAGCCACGGTTTCAGTTAAAGAAAAGTTAAATTGTTGCTGCTTGAGCGTGTAATCAAAAATTCGAGGCACTCCCTTGTAGCGCTGACTCATGTCCCAGTCCGACAGCTTCACGCGCCAGAATTTAATCAACTCGTATACGATGGTTAAGACAAGCTAAACGATATAAACACACACACACACACAAAAAAAACCTTAACATTTCTTTAATACCTTATCCATGTCCTGATTAGCCCATAACCTAAAAACCCTCTTATGTTCGTCTCCCTTTCAGGGATTGTCTTTGCTCTCTACACACGAGTTACTTTGCATTCTTATCGGATTGTGAAAGCCGCCATTTCATCTGCTGCCATTACGACACCTTCCAAGCAGTAATCGTGAGGTGCTCTTCGATTTCAAAACCCAATGCAGCCAAAAATCCGTTTCAAAATCTTTCACCAGCCATGTGAGTAATTTAAACCTCCCTATAATTTTATTTATAGATACACATACACGTATATAAAATTATTTATTTTTAAAGTCACTCAATGTGAGCACCCTAAATATTCAAGCATGCTGCTTATTCAACATGTTTGCTCTGTGATCATAAGGCACAAAGAAAACAGGATGTGTGTGCACGGTTATTAAGCAACACCGGCAGTACATTAAGGACGTGCTCTTAAAGCTATAATGGGCCAGTAGAGATAGCCGGTAAACACAGGGCAAACCTTTGCGTGTGTTCTCTGTGACGTCCACTCCGAACTGGATGATGTCGCCGGAGAGCACCTCGCATGGGGGACTCTCCTCAGAGCCCCGGCTCAGCCGCTGGCTGTTGATGAAGGTGCCATTGCTGCTCTTGGTGTCTTGGAGATAAAACTGTAAGAAGAAACAAAAGACAAAAAAAAAAAAAAAAAAAAGTTGAAAACAAAATGAGATTCTGAAGAAACAAAGCTAGTGAGCCTAATTTAAAAAATGAGAAACCTGCAAACTTCAGACGCAGACCTTGCAGATATTAAAAATCATGTCATTATTTGCAATTTTAAGAAGCTAAAAAACACAGAAAGCTTACAAACAAACAAACAATGTACATCTCTGGAAAACCCTCTCAACAGAGGAAATTCACTCAGTGATGTCCACGGGTTCCAGATTTCAGGCGGTCATTAAGTGAGGAATACCTGACGACGGGCTGGTGAATTATTAGAAAAATAATGCGTCTCAAGACATCGTTCAGATGTTTTATTTCAGGTCACGTGTCAGATTTTCGTCCTTAAAGCACTCGCGTGTGGAAATAACTTCTTACACATCCCATCTAAAGCCTCCGTTGGTAATTCCATAGCTTAATTTTAGAGCTAGTAAGGGAGACTTGAGTAATTCATATGCAGTTATGAGAGCGCGAGAGAGAGAGCGCGAGAGAGAGAGCGAGCGAGCTCTCACAGGTTTCCCCCCCCATTTCATGCGGTTAATATACATACAGAACAATTAAATAAATAAGTATTGATAAGCCTACTTGATAAGCCCTCGGTTATCACTGCAGAAAATACAAAGAATAAATATAGAGGCTTTTCTGTCTCATTACTGCAATCACGTGCTCGCTCTCTCTCGAAAATAGTAGGAGAGCAAAAGCTGAATATCCTACAAGGTCAAGATTGCACTTCTGGCTCAATTCTACATTTACTGTATACCAAAAAAACCAGTGTTCTGATATTTATGAGTTGAAAAGGTTACACCTTGCTTAAAAAGGATTTTTTCAAATTTCTCCGAGTTGGAGCTATAAAGACGGGATGTCCAAGTCTGGTGCTGCTCACCTACATACTAACGCACTCGAGTCATTCTTTTCTGCGGACATGAGTGATGGAGACGAGCAAGAATTCATGTTTTTAAAATAATCAGAAATCACAACCTTATGTTCAGGTCTCAGCTAGATCTGTCTGTCGGTCTGTCTCACTCCACTCCACTCACTTCTTGAGTGTGAGGAAACCAGAGAACTCACACAGACAGTAACACGAGCTCCGGATCAAAATGGGGACCTTTGAGCTGTGAGACAGAAACACGATCCACTGCGCATCCAACAAACCAGGTGAGCAAAAAAAAGCCTAAACTGAAGAAGCAGTGAACACTCTTACAAAAAGCAGTCTTATCAAGACAACAAAACAGCCGGCACACAGCAGTATAAAATGTCTACGCCTCATGAGCTCCAGGAATGCTACAGTGATGTTCTTACTGCAGAGAGAAACGCATCAGCTGCAGACATTTATTTATTTATTCAGAGATTATATTTTCATGTCACAATTCTCTGTACTCCCTCGCAATCTACTTCAGACAGAAAGTCTTACTATAACAGTCGTACCCAATATTTTTTACTGATGCACTGAAAGAAATCGAAAATTCAGGATGTACTTTGGTTTTAAACCCGTTATCTGTACAAATATTAGACTTTTTATAATAACTTTTTCATTTAATACTAGAACAACCCAGTGGTAGTCCTGTGCTGCCCCACAACCACTCCTCCTCTCCGGGTACAACAGCAACCTCTGATTCAGGAACACGCATCAGCGTGCAGGCGGAATCGAATAACACCCGTCTGATTCAGATATACGCCAGCATCAAAAAAAAGTGCTTTATAAAGTTGACACCACCACCACAGCTTGAGCATCTTGCGTGAGGCGGTTTCTCGTTTCCTGGTTCCCATGGATACAGAGCAAATCCGAGGCCGGCACAACCCCCCCAAAAAACGAAGGCTAGTGTTCAGGAGGAGATAAAACCAGACTCTGTGTGCGTGTGTGTGTGCATGCATGCTACATGTTCAAACATAGCTATTCCTGTAGTTCTGCTCTAAAATGTGTAGTCTGCCACCAGGTGCCATGTTTTATGTTGAACATGTCCTGCTGTAAATATGAGGAAACTAAAGCTGAAATTCTGATCCGTCTGATTCATCTTTTGATCACAAACACAACAGAATTGGCCTTGCTGTTCCAATAATTTCTTTTTTTTTGAACGGGGGGGGGAGCGGCTGTGTACTACACGCAAATATAATTACAACAATTCTTCCATTCCTTCACCAGTGTTTAAACTTCAAACCAAAAATGATCCAACAAGACGCCAAACAAACAAATAAATACCTCACGATGGTATGAAACAGAGACGGTTAAAACAAAGGATGTGATTTATCTTCAACATCATATTCCAGTAAGTGTTTACTTCCTCTTGCACCACAGCTTATTTATTAATAAACACCATGTCTTACATTTTATGTGTTTATAGTTACACTAATGTTTTACAGCTGCAAAATCAAAGTTCCTGAAATCACTTGCGTTATCGCAGGTATAAAAACTTTTTCCCTCAGCTGGAATAAAAGAAATGCTCACTGGTCACAATACTAAACAACCACTAAGCGTCTGCCATGGGGGCTTTCCCTCATCGGAAAACAAAGTTCCAGCTTTATCTCTGTTACAATGCACCGACACTGTAGACTCCTTCCAGAAATTCAAAATAAACATCACTGCGTAAATTGTTACTATAAGAAAAAAAAAATTAAGAGATTTAAAAGAGAAACCAGTCATGTGATTTTCACGGAGCGCGTGCATCGTTACCAAAACTGGAATGTCCAAGCTACTCTATCTACAGAGCCTGAGAAAGAAAGCGGACACTTCAGCAGAATTTGGAGCTCTACATCACACATTAATCCTGATTCATTTAAAAATGCGTCTTTTTCCTCTACGAGTACTGGTCCACGAACGTCGTGGCACAAGCACCATTTCCACACTGCAGTGGGGACCCATAAAAAAAACGGAGATATTGAAAAACTATTACTTTTGGTTTTTACAGGGTTCGATGTTGTACTGCAGGTGTCATGCCTGCTATCCAGTGTGATAGTGTTGTTAAAGATTAAGATCACTTCGTACAACCTTCGGATTCACTGACGGAAACGACGCAGGTCTAAGCTTCTTACGTTTTTACACATGCACGGTTTAGGGATGGAAGCGTTTTCAGCTGTTTCAGTGTAGACAAGCAGTTTCTGGAAAACTTTTGTAAACAGCAGTTTAGACGGAGAACGTTTTAATACAAAAAAAATGCTGCTTTCCGATCTATCCGGAGTGACGTTGACGTAGCCTCGGATGCTGCCACACTCCTGTTCCCATCGAAGCTCGTGGACCAGAACTCTGCAGTAGCTACCTCCATTAGTGCTGGATTAAACCTCTTCGAAACATATATATAGCACAAAAGAGCTAAAAAAAAAATTTGAGTGTACAATTTCTACGCTGTCCATTTTAGGCATGCTGCTGTAGAGTACCATTTCCTGTTTTGGACCACATGTAACATGATGGAACAAAAACAGTATAACAGAACTGTGAAAGTGCTCTCTATAATTTAACTATAGTTATATTACAGTCTGAGCTCCTGTTATCAAAATAATAACCTAACCAATCACAATCAAGAACTGGTATACACGGGTACACAAATATGGTAAAAGTAATTATATACATCTCCTGTTTTATGCAGCTTTACTCAAGATCACCAATATCAAATGTGATTAATCATGCAGAATTGATTGATCTGATGTTGATAACAGCATTTTCTGAAGCTCTGGAGCACCCATGACAGTCCAAGCTGTACTAATAGCATAACTGAGAACATTTCACTCTGAATCTAAATTACACAAGGTGGTGGGTGGTAAATGACTGTCCTGCACATTCACCCGACAGCAGAGCGCATGCAGGACAGCTTCACCTCCACATCCTGCTTCACCGTTCCTACACCACCTGCTCTCGCTGTCTCAGAAGGACACGCTGGTGATCTACAGGTACAAAGACGCAAAGGGTAAACAAAGTTAACAACAACTGAAGATTACTTACAACAAAATGGACTGTCTCGCCGGCATAAGACACTGTGTATAAATCTGAATAAACTTTAGCCATACATACATGAGTGACTAAAGAGAAATATCTTTATGCAAGACCGTACGTTAGCTCGCATACCGCTAAAGTAGTCCATGTAGGAGAAGATCACTGAGGAGAATCACGCAATCGTCACTCCATAAGGTGATAATTAAAGGAGAGAAGACAACAAGCAGAAGAGTTATTTTCGTGTCCAAATGGAGAGCGTGCACACATCTTTGCCGGCAAATTATCAGACCTGTACACCAACAGAAAAAGCCTGTGCTCACACCAACATGAGATTTATGTGGCAGCATGCATTATTTATGGATGCACAAAAAGCACAGAATTAAACTACAGTCTAAATTAATAATATATATTCCTGGTGCGTCTGTGTGTATTGGGTTCTTTTCGGTCTTATATAATTGTACAAACAGTTGTGTAACGTTTTAGTCTGAAGTTTATATTTGTAACACTCATTGTGGATTTTATTGTAAATAAACAGGGGAAGAAAAAAACGGTACTGAAAGACGCCCCCCCTCCCCAGTTTAATCCAAAAAAAATAATATTCGGCCAAGTAATTGATTATGAAAATAATCGTTAATAATTATTATACAAATTTTTACTTCAAATTCAAGGGTTTGAGATCATGCTACAGCATAATAATCAATCCAGTTGAACATTGACATCACTCTTTCTGGCAATGAATTTCCATTGACCAACAAAACCATATCCACTTCCTAGGTTTAGATACTATAGCAGACAGAATTTCTCACACACACACACACACACACACAAATTGTTTTTACTTTCCACAGAAATGAATTTGAGATGCTGTGGGGAAAGGGAAAAAAAAAATGTTGCACCTGATCTCATGACAGAACACTACATCTCCACAACATGACTGATAAAGTGCTTATTAAAAGACATGGGTGTGATTTTTAAAACAGTAGAATATGTTATCTTCTTATCCCAAAAATAACAAAAGCTTAATTACATGGTTGGGTGACTTCAACTGAAAATAAAACCAGCCCTGAAAAACACCAGAAAAAAATAGAAAATAAATAAATAAATAAATAAATAAATAAATAAATAAATAATAAATTAAAAAAAAAAACACCATACAACAGCAATAAATAAATAAATAAATAAATAAACAAACAAACAGAAATGTCGCATGCCGTGTCGATATGAGAACAAGTGGAAGCTCTCCAGTGCTGTTGAAAATTAGTTCGGTCCTCAAACAGTGGAGAATATCCTAGATGTAGAAATGCCATGATTGTCAGTATGGTGTGTGAATCATAGCTCGGACAGTTCCTCAACCTCAGCAACATCACTCCAATCGATAATCTGTATTATCAGAAATCACATGCTTATGTTCAGGTCAGAGCTAGAACTGTTAAAGAAACAGGTTCAAGTCAATGAAACCTTAACTACTCACTCTTCAGTAACCTTACTCACCTTGCCTTACAGACACACACGGGCCAATTTAGCATAATATAATAATAATAAATATGATATACTGTTATCATCATAATGTAGATTAAGTTAGAGGATTTTAACGTCTGTGGAAGAAAACGTGACGTCTGAAGGACTCAATGCGAGTTTCCTTTTGGTCGGTTTTCTATCGTACACAAATTAACATCCTGCAGAGCAACTAAACATCCATCTCTAATTCATCTTCTGTACGCTCTGCCAAGCATACAAAGCTATGAATGAAAGGAGTTAATTTACATTCCCCCAGTTCAGCTTTTATAGCGTTCAACAAAAAAGAAAAAGGGAGGAGTAAACGGTAATGCTAGCGACTGCAGCTACGGCCGACCTATGAATACTCGTGGTTTTTTCCGCTATACTGACGTAATGTTTATACAGCATGCACTATGTATATCTGGCCACGCCTCCTTCCTTCTCCCTGTTGAAGCCACGGATTATGGGAGATGGTTATGGGGCACTAGAGTTAGTGATGTCATTTTACACCAATATAAACCACCGCAACCTATTAAGAATGAATTACTACACACTGTGTTCATATTAAACACTAGTCAGTGCATGACTGATAATATCTTCCTGCTTGTACAAACATTATGTTTCATCCCATCAGATCACGGTCCAGATCCACACCTCTAATCTCAATTCAATCCGTTCGTTCATTCAATCAACCTTCCTACGCCTACACGTCTGACCCAAGGGAACTGCTAGCTTTAATTATAGCCAGCTTGCATTATTCACACAGTCGTGTGCACAATATTTATGACCATCGCAGCATGGGGCAAACATCAAGCAGGAACTTTCCTGACAAAGGCTCTGGTTGAAATCCACCTTTGGATTTTCAGCAGCAAGTTTTCCCCTTTCTGTATACAGGAGCAGTTCCCTTAAAACTGCTCTCGCTGCAATCGTATATCGTGCACAGACGAAAAAAATGCCATACTATGAGACCGAGAGAGGAGAGGGAAGAGTGCAGGAAGGTGCTGAAAGGCTGGGTTACTAATCACCGGATTAGATGACCTAGTCCAGACTCTGCCCCAGATTCAATCTGACCTCCTCTCACTTGCATGTCTTGGTGTGAAAAGAAATTTCAAGCAATGCAAGAGCATAAAATGTTGACGGATGTAGAGGATTAGCTACAACTGTTAGAGCGGCTAGATCGCAGCCATAAACACTGAACACGGCAAGCGGTTTCCTGTGAACTCTGGGTCAGAGCTGAAGCCAAGACCCATACTCTGACTCATTCACTGGATCTTATCCAAGAGCTCACTAGCCTGTGTGTGCGTTTCAATCAGAACGCCTCCAGAATACTTCTCACATGAGGAAACCCCTTCTTGTCTTTCTATAAAGACTCTGAACACTGAAGTCTTTATTCCAACGTACTATAGAACAATCATTTTATCACAGCGATATGGTAATATACATACATGTGACTTAACACACACACGATAACGTGTGAAGATTCCGACCAAAATGACAGAAAACGTGCTGACGGCTTAAATGCTCATTACGCGTTACGTGAGGATAGAGATGTGGTCAGTGATGAAAATCCAGAGCATGAAATGGTTTCCACAATGTAAAATGTTTTATATAAATACAACCTAGCTAAGCATCTTAAATATAAGCATATCTCACTGATAGCTCTCAATTTGCAGTTATTACAAAACATCCGCTTAAACTGACTTGAAAACTTTTCAGCCATTTAATTACATTGCACTGCTGGTAGATCATTTAGCTTATTACAAGCGTTTCATTTTGGAAGAAAAGAAATAAAAATTAAACGTCAGACGTTTGAATTGACAAAAATAAAAGTCTGGAAATAGGTTTAATAATTGCATATTTGTTTCATCACATTCTCAATGAGAAATATTAGATACTAAGTAGTACAACATCTGATTTTGTCTAGTAATATGCAGTGAAATGAAAATGTTAAGCCAAATTTAAAAAGAAATGCTTTTTTGTACAACCATGATGCTTTTTGATCACTTTCAGGTGTTTGAATGAATGTCGAATGTCGACATGAGTGTCGAGTGAGGATTTAAGATGGTGCAGCATAAAAACATTTCATTTTCGGTGCTGCCCTAGTAATATGCTAAATATTTTTGGTTTTAGAAAGAAGCAAATTTATCTGCCAATTAGGGGTGGGGCTGTGTGACAAATATATTAAACAAATTTATAATAAATGTCTCTTAAAAATAACTTCCTTAAAAAATAGGAATTTCAAACAGAATTGTTTTTAATTTAGTATAAAATTCACATCAACTGCTACTATTACAGTTAAAAAACAAAAACCTTTTTCTTTTTTTTTACTACTACTACGGTCATTATAGAAAACATGCCAGAATATACAAAGTGTATAATGACATTGTGACAATATTATATCAATCTTAATGCCCAGCAAATTAGGGACAACAAGTCTACAAACAGACTTAATTATTTTACACGAGTCATCATTTTATTACTCAAATTACAAATATTTGATTAATTTGCCTACTTTGATGACAATTCTCACTCAAAAAGGACACAGTTTGTTTTTTTTGTTTTGCAGTGTAGAAACCTTCTGCCGGCTCCACGCTAGAGTAGCTCAAGACTCGGCTTTTTATAGGAACGCATTCCTTTCCTGGTGTGTCCTTTTTCCTCGTAAAATTGTTACAATCTGCCTGTTATGGTCACGATGTAGAGTAGCTGACAAATGAAATAAAATAAAACAAAAGGTTCCATGGCAATAAACGCACGCTCTGTAAACAATACAATCTGTAGTGGGAATTCTGGCTCTAATGCCAAGAATAAGCAGTGATAAGTGTGTTTACAGTAATGTAGAAACCCTAACGTGAACTTGAAAGGAACGATGATTTGAGGAAAGGACGAGGCTGTGCCTAGCAACAGCTGAAACGCACAAACAGGGACTTTATAAGGCAAAATCTGCAGGCAGGAACCAACACTGAGCAAATCTGCCTGAAGCTCCATTTTCTGGACTCATTATTGGAGCACATAAAAGGACTGGTGGAAAAATAGCCAGGTGAAAGACAACAGGATTGGGATTAAAGAAAAATCCTGCCACGTCTACCAGGCTGTTATCACCAACTGGGCTTCAGCTCCCACCTGATTTATCATCCCAGACTGGATCCAAAACATTCAACTTGGCCATGATGAAGGAAATGATGCTTAAGATCTCAGCAAGGAAAACATTTGAGAGGGAAAAACAGGCACCAAGACACTTACAGTGCCTTGCGAAAGTATTCGGCCCCCTTGAACTGTTCGACCTTTTGCCACATTTCAGGCCTCAAACATAAAGATATAAAACTGTAATTTTTTGTGAAGAATCAACAACAGGTGGGACACAATCATGAAGTGGAACGAAAGTTATTGGATATTTCAAACTTTTTCAACAAATAAAAAACTGAAAAATTGGGCGTGCAAAATTATTCAGCCCCCTTAAGTTAATACTTTGTAGCGCCACCTTTTGCTGCGATTACAGCTGTAAGTCGCTTGGGGTATGTCTCTATCAGATTTGCACATCGAGAGACTGAAATTTTTGCCCATTCCTCCTTGCAAAACAGCTCGAGCTCAGTGAGGTTGGATGGAGAGCGTTTGTGAACAGCAGTTTTCAGTTCTTTCCACAGATTCTCGATTGGATTCAGGTCTGGACTTTGACTTGGCCATTCTAACACCTGGATATGTTTATTTGTGAACCATTCCATTGTAGATTTTGCATTATGTTTTGGATCATTGTCTTGTTGGAAGACAAATCTCCGTCCCAGTCTCAGGTCTTTTGCAGACGCCATTAGGTTTTCTTCCAGAATGGTCCTGTATTTGGCTCCATCCATCTTCCCATCAATTTTAACCATCTTCCCTGTCCCTGCTGAAGAAAAGCAGGCCCAAACCATGATGCTGCCACCACCATGTTTGACAGTGGGGATGGTGTGTTCAGGGTGATGAGCTGTGTTGCTTTTATGCCAAACATAACGTTTTGCATTGTTGCCAAAAAGTTCAAGCACCTTCTTCCACATGTTTGGTGTGTCTCCCAGGTGGCATGTGGCAAACTTTAAACGACACTTTTTATGGATATCTTTGAGAAATGGCTCCCTTTGCACCTTTCATAAAGGCCAGATTTGTGCAGTATACCACTGATTGTTGTCCTATGGACAGAGTCTCCCACCTCAGCTGTAGATCTCTGCAGGTCATCC
>JAFFST010054259.1:209996-221128 GCA_022414735.1 Noturus placidus
ATAAAACTGTAATTTTTTGTGAAGAATCAACAACAGGTGGGACACAATCATGAAGTGGAACCAAATTTATTGGATATTTCAAACTTTTTCAACAAATAAAAAACTGAAAAATTGGGCGAGCAAAATTATTCAGCCCCTTTACTTTCAGTGCAGCAAACTCTCTCCGGAAGTTCAGTGAGGATCTCTGAATGATCCAATGTTGACCCAAATGTCTAATGTTGTATCTAAACTATAATGTGGATTAAGGTTTGATCATCGACTCACCATGGTGTTCTGAAAGTAGTGTCTCCAGAGCCGTCTGATGACATCCTGTCCACCCACATCCCACACGGTGAAGGAAATGTTCTTGTAGTCAACTGTCTCGACATTAAAGCCTGTATACATCAATTAATAGTGTTCGAGTATCTGATAATGTATGGCTAATTTATGAAAATGTACAGCTTTATTTATATCATATTTCAGATACAGTCTGGTGAGACATGTTTATTGGTTTCATCTCATCATTTATGTTTCAAATATGTTGAGAAGATTAGCATCTTACAATCATGTAGTTCCCATGTAGAGTTAACATGAATGGAAAACTGGCTTTGTTTTTTCTTGACACAAACTTTTTACTCGTCTTACCAAGAGTTGGAATCGTTGTGACGACTTCACCCAGTTTGAGTTTGTAGAGGACTGTAGTCTTTCCAGCTGCATCCAGACCCACTTGAAGGAGAGAAATTCATTTCACTTCAGTGACAGATTCACTTCCAGCTATGTTATGCCTTATGTAAGGAATAAATCATGATGGGAGGGTGTTATAAAAGAAAAAAAAAAATCAGTGACAGGATGTTGAGGTGAAGCTTGACCCAAAACGGAGTTACTTTTACCACCCTGAAGTTGATTATTTTCTACTAACAGGACATCCTGAAGTGTTTAATTCCTCTTATATAACAACAATTACCTTTTATCAATTTTTAATTTATTAAAATTGAATTGAATTGACTTCAGGCAATTATAGTTATGTTTATAGTTTATATTTATACCTTTATAGTTATGTTTAGTTTATATTTATACCTTTATAGTTATGTTTAGTTTTTATTTATACCTTTATAGTTATGTTTAGTTTATATTTATACCTTTATAGTTATGTTTATAGTTTATATATATACCTTTATAGTTGTTTATAGTTTATATTTATACATTTATAGGTATGTTTGGAATGTCCAGGAAACAAACTAATTCCTTATTATTTTTCCTTATATTGCTTATGTTATAAAGTGCAATAAATCTATAGACAGGCATTCCCTCTTCATCTTTTTCTCCCTCTCTCTTTTTAAGTGAATAAGACAAAAATTCAGCTTGCCAGTGAGAAACCAAAAACTCTGCTGTCCTGAGGACTCTTACTGACTCCTACAAAGCACTGACATTGGAGACTCCTTCCATAACTGTCAAATAAACATCTCCTTACAGAAAAGGTCACCATAAATAAGGCACTTTATTTGCTTTTATAGAAAATGAATCAATCAGAGTCAAGAAATCAACAGAAAGGAGACAGAGTGATTAAATGAACTCACCCATCAGTATTCTGACTGGCCTCTTCTCAATGAGACGAGATAAGATGGAGGTAAAAAAGTTTCCCATAATGAAGAGCCTGTTGTTAGCGACTATATAAAAAATAAATAAATGCTAGAAGAGTTAGACTCCGGAGCTCTGAGTCTGATAGCGCTCTCTCTCTCTCTCTCTCTCTCTGTATGTCTGTGTGTGTGTGTATATATGTCTCTCTCTCTCTCTCTCTCTCTGTGTATGTCTGTGTGTGTGTGTGTGTGTGTGTGTGTGTATGTCTCTCTCTCTCTTTGTATGTGTGTGTCTCACTCACTCACTCGCTCTCGCTCAGTGTCTCTATCAGTGTTGAGAGGAAAGAGCCGCACGCCGGGTTTATATAAGGAACAGAGCGCGCGCTCACTTTCGGTTTGCTCGGTTGACACGTGCGCTTTTCCAGCACACACACACACACAGCAGGGCAAGTTCAGGGCTGGCAAGTCCAACGCGTTCCAAATGACGTCACTTCCCATCCATCCATCTTCAACCGCTTACTCCTTTTCAGGG
Organism: Noturus placidus; assembly: GCA_022414735.1. Lineage (NCBI taxonomy): Eukaryota > Metazoa > Chordata > Actinopteri > Siluriformes > Ictaluridae > Noturus > Noturus placidus. The sequence goes on from JAFFST010054259.1 coordinate 212,085, forward strand.
TCACGGGGTACCTGGAGCCTATCCCAGGAGGCATCCGTGCTTTGGGAATGCCTTTTAATAATAATAATAATAATAATAATAATAATAATAATAGTAATAATAATAGTATTCTATACCTTCTAAAAACTCATATAGCTCTTATTCCTGAGAATACATCTGAGAGAAACACCTTGCTTTCAATAAATAATTAAATATTTAACTGAAACATACGCTACATAGTGAATTTGTGTAAAATCGCTAAAAAAAAGACATCAATGTTTATACATAAATATTTATAAAGTATAATTATACTTTTTTTTAATATTCGAGAATAATTATTCTTTTGAAACCATTTTAAAAACATCATAGCTGTATCTCAAATGTCCTTTTGTGTTGTTAATTAGTGCGTTATAACCCATATATGAATTATTAAAAGTCACCAAGAAAAATTAGGGTTTTAATTGCCATTAATGTGTGTGTGTGTGTGTGTGTGTGTGTGTGTGTATCCATCCATCTTCTACACCGCTTATCCTTCTTCAGGGTCACATGGAACCTGGAGCCTATCCCAGGGAGCATGGAGCACAAGGTGGGGTACACCCTGGACAGGTGCCAGTCCATCACAGGGCACAATCACATACACACTCACACATTAGACATGCCAATCAGCCTACCAGATCCCTAAATCAACACTGTACAGTTGGTTGTGTGACTGTACATCACGCCCTTCAACACTGTACAGTTGGTTGTGTGACTGTACATCACGCCCTTCAACACTGTACAGTTGGTTGTGTGACTGTACATCACTCCCTTCAAATGCTATTGAGGTTAGAAACGTGTTTAACAATGTTGTATATTACTTTAGAGACGGTCCCTTAATTTCCGAATTTCTGCGAATATCGACCGTCCAACGTAACACCATCTTTATTCCAGTGAGCCAGCCTTGTTTGAAGTCACAGTTTTCCCAGTTCTGATGTTGGATGTGAACATAAAGCCTGTGATCTGAATGATTTTACACATGACTCTGCTGCCATGTGACTGACTGACTGACTGGATAAATTGCATGATTGACTAGGTGTACAGGTGGACGTCTATGTAAGTATTCTACATGATTGTATTTATCTCATGTTTAAAGATCTTCAATAGACTTGTTTTTCCTTTGTACATACACACATCATTCATTCATTAATGATTAATTAAACTAATCACTTTTAGCCCTACTGGAGATCCGGAAGTGACGCAATTTGGAACGCGTTGGACTTAACTGGAGAAAAACTTCCTGTCCGTGCGTTTCTCAGTGTGTGTATATTATGTGTGTGATGGAAGCGCGCGCGTGTCCGTGTTTCCAAAGCGAAAGCACGTGCGCGCGGCTCACTATAAAAACCGAGGAGAGCGGCTCTTTACGCACACACCAACACCAACCAATCAACACCAACCAAGAAGAACAGATCCCTGAATCCGTCGCTGACAGCCTTTATTTATTTATTTGTTTGTTTGTTTGTTTGTTTGTTTGTTTGTTGTATTTATTTGATTTGTTATTGTTTATCATGGGTCTTGTTCTCTCCTCCATCTTTTCCCGTCTCATAGAGAAGAAGCAGATGAGGTTACTGATGGGTGAGTGAATTTAGGGTTGCTTTTATTGTGTAACATAATGCATTTATACTATTTTTCTTACTATTATAGAACTTTGAATTTGTACAGCCTTTGTACAAAATACATGAACTCTCATAACTCAGTTAAAGTGCACCTATTATGGTTTTTCAAATATTACCTTTCATGTAGTGTGTTTTAGAGCTGTTTGTGAATGTCAAAACTCTGCAAAGTTTCAAATACCAAAGCCCATGACCGAGTTATTGACTCTTAATAGAAAGAACTGATTCTGAACAGCTGAAACGGGTCGTTAGTAATTCCAAATTTCGGCTACTACCTGTACTAACCTATGTAGGTTTGTAACAAAAAGCACTGCCTCTGGTCTTCATTGGCTGCTCGTTGACCGCGGTAGACCAATCACAACATACTGTGACCAATCAGAGCAGAGTATGCTCTCTGAAAGGATGTGTTTAGAATTAATCATTTAGAATGGATCATTTAACAAGGTGTTTGTGGGTGGGGAGTTAATGTTACAGTTTAAATTATGAGCACATTAAAGTGGCCATGTGTGTGCGGAGTTTGCATGTTCTCCCCGTGTGTCAGGGGTTTCCTCCGGGTACTCCGGTTTCCTCCCCCAGTCCATAGACATGCATGTTAGGCTGTTTGACGTGTCTAAAGTGCCCATAGTGTATGAATGTGTGTGTGTGTGTATGTGATTGTGCCCTGCGATGGACTGGCACCCTGTCCAGGGTGTACCCCGCCTTGTGCCCGATGCCTCCTGGGATAGGCTCCAGGTTCCCCCGTGACCTTGAAAAGGAGTAAGCGGTTGAAGATGGATGGATGGATGGATGGATAAAGTGTTTTTTTTTTGTTTTTGTTTGTTTGTTTTTAAACCTTGGATGCATGTCTATACAAATCTATTGTAAGAGACATCTAAAACAAAATTATGCACGTTTCAAAACAATAATAGGTGTGCTTTAATGCATAGACTTCACATATAAAATAATAATAATTAATTTCTCTCCTCCAAGTGGGTCTGGATGCAGCCGGAAAGACTACTGTCCTCTACAAACTCAAACTGGGTGATGTCGTCACAACGATTCCAACTATCGGTAAGACTGTTTTTGGTCGTCGAATGACACAGAATTAAACCCTCATTCGTGTAAAATTATAAATTTTTTTTTTTAATGTTTGTTTTTATGACATCAGGCTTTAACGTTGAGACTGTAGAGTACAAGAACATTTCCTTCACTGTGTGGGATGTGGGAGGACAGAATGTCATTAGACCCCTCTGGAGACACTACTATCAGAACACCATGGTGAGTTCATGATCGAAAACGACATTCGTCAACATTATACGTCACAGGACAAGTAAATCATTTCAATTTAATATCATGACCACCTTCAAGTTATCTAAAGCATGTCTGGTTTAGATTAGGAATCTAATCTAGGTGTTCCTAAACATTAGATTGATGTCATTTGTTTAAAGGAGCCTGCTCATATATTTTGTGTCACTGCAGGGCCTCATCTTTGTGGTGGACAGCAGTGACCGTGAGCGCATCCAGGAAGCTGCTTTGGAGCTGCAGATGATTGTAAAAAAATTCAGCATTCTGTTTATAATCTGTATTTAGCATTTATCTTCATCTTGTGCATGAAAAACGATTTTTTTTCTCTTCAGCTTGAGGAAGATGCACTGAGAGATACCGTTGTGTTGGTTCTTGCTAACAAACAGGATTTGCCCAATGCGATGTCGGTCCATGAGATGACCGAGAAACTCAGGTTACATGCACTGAAGGGAAGACCTGTGAGTAGATCAGAATTATGATAAGAATATTAGATTAGATCAATTGTAATGTTTGACTTCTTTTGGAACCGTCCGATTAACATGCAAACTCTTATGATGGAAAAAGATGTTTATTTCTCTCTCTCTTTCTTCTCAGTGGTACGTCCAGTCGACTTGTGCAACAAAAGGAACGGGTTTATATGAAGGACTGGACTGGCTTTCAGATCAGCTCTCCAAACGATAAAATATGATTGCACTAAGTGAAATAATTTGGAAACTATTTTACTGTATTTAAATCTGTCAATATTGTTATGCATATTATGATAATGTGCCCTGCAATGGATTGGCACCCTGTCCCGGGTGTAACCCGCCTTGTGCCCCAGGCTCCCTGGCATAGGCTCCAAGTTTCCCTGTGACCCTGAAGTGAAGAATAAGCGGTATAGAAGATGGATGGATGGATATTATGATAATGTAATGTAGGACTTTTTCTTACATCTTAGATTATTTTTTGTTGTAGTTTGACTTTACAAAAGGCTGTTTACTCCAAATATATAAATAAAAATCTTTTTTTTTTCCAAATAACACTGTAATCAAAGTAAATTTTTTGATGGATAGAGTTTAGTGAACAAGACTAACACTTTAACTACCTTTTTAAAAAAGTTTATTTTTTAAGTTGCTTTTTTTTCCTTCTTTTTCAAATCTTTACTGCCACACATGTGGACTTTGTACAAAAACGCAAAAATGAGTCTTCTCTCCTCAGTGAGGTTTAACCTGACACCATGTTTTATAGTAAAATCTCTCTGTTGCAGGGTTTTACATAGAACATTTTATGGTCGTCGTCCATCCAGAACCCTTTAGAGAACTAGATGTTTTTTTCTTCCTGCTTGAACAATAGAATTTGTATGTTCTTGAGTCAAATGTCCATTTAAAAAAATTATACTGTATGATATTATATTGCATTGGAGGGCACGGGGCCTTAGGGCCTCCCCCAGTCCAAAGACATGCATTGTAGGCTGATTGGCATATCCAAAAGTGTCGTGTGTGTGTGGCGGGAGGATAGGCTCCATGTTCCCTGCGATCCAGTAAGGATTAGCAGTACAGAAAGTGGATGGATGTACGGATAGTGTTGCATTGTTATAGTTAACCTCTTTGGTCTCTTGAATTGAAAAATTTTATTCCAAATATCAAAAATATTTGAGCCTACAAATAGCGTGAACTTGGATCTAATGTCTTATGTGGGTGGAATGTTCTTGAATAAAGAGCTATACAACTCCAATAAATAGTTTGAGAGAATTTTTTTTCCTATTGCAACTGTGCTGACCACGTTCCTCTAGGAAGTCAGGACAGCACACAGGCATTAACTTCTCGTAGGAATAATGAACATACAGTATCTCACAAAAGTGAGTACACCCCTCACATTTTTGTAAATATTTGATGTCACATGAAAAGATATCACTGAAGAAATGACACTTTTCTACAATGTAAAGTAGTGAGTGTACAGCTTGTGTAACAGTGTAAATTTGCTGTCCCCTCAAAATAACTCAACACACAGCCATTAATGTCTAAACCGCTGGCAACAAAAGTGAGTACACCCCTAAGTGAAAATGTCCAAATTGGTCCCAAAGTGTCAATATTTTGTGTGGTCACCATTATTTTCCAGCACTGCTGTGTATGTGATTGTGCCCTGCGATGGACTGGCACCCTGTCCAGGGTGTACCCCGCCTTGTGCCTTAACCCTCTTGGGCATGGAGTTCACCAGAGATTCACAGGTTGCCACTGGAGTCCTCTTCCACTCCTCCATGATGACATCACGGGGCTGGTGGATGTTAGAGACCTTGTGCTCCTCCTCTTTCCATTTGAGGATGCCCCACAGATGCTCAATAGGGTTTAGGTCTGGAGACATGTCCATCACCTTCACCCTCAGCTTCTTTAGCAAGGCAGTGGTCGTCTTGGAGGTGTGTTTGGGGTCATTATCATGCTGGAATACTGTATACTGATCATGCTCTGCTTCAGTATGTCACAGTACATGTTGGCATTCATGGTTCCCTCAGTGAACTGTAGCTCCCCAGTGCCGGCAGCACTCATGCAGCCCCAGACCATGACACTCCCACCATGATTGACTGTAGGCAAGACACACTTGTCTTTGTACGCCTCACCTGGTTGCCGCCAAACATGCTTGACACTATCTGAACCAAATAAGTTTATCTTGGTCTCATCATACCACAGGACAGGGATCCAGTAATCCATGTCCTTAGTCTGCTTGTCTTCAGCAAATAGTTTGTGGGCTTTCATGTGCATCATCTTTAGAAAAGGCTTCCTTCTGGGACGACAGCTATGCAGACCAATTTAATGCAGTGTGTGGCGTATGGTCTGAGCATTGACAGGCTGACCCCCCACCCCTTCAACCTCTGCAGCAATGCTGGCAGCACTCATACGTCTATTTCCCAAAGACAACCTCTGGATATGACACTGAGCACGTGCACTCAGCTTCTTTGGTCGACCATGGCGAGGCCTGTTCTGAGAGGAACCTGTCCTGTTAAACCGCTGTATGGTCTTGGTCACCGTGCTGCAGCTCAGTGTCAGGGTCTTGGCAATCTTCTTCTAGCCTAGGCCATCTTTATGTAGAGCAACAATTCTTTTTTTCAGATCCTCAGAGAGTTCTTTGCCATGAGGTGCCATGTTGAACTTCCAGTGACCAGTATGAGGGAGTGTGAGAGCGATGACACCAAATTTAACACACCAGCTCCCCATTCACACCTGAGACCTTGTAACACTAACAAGTCACATGACAATGGGGAGGGAAAATGGCTAATTGGGCCCAATTTGGACATTTTCACTTAGGGGTGTACTCACTTTTATTGCCAGCGGTTTAGACATTAATGTCTGTGTGTTGTTATTTTGAGGGGACAGTAAATTTACACTGTTACACAAGCTGTAAACTCACTACTTTACATTGTAGCACAATGTCATTTCTTCAGTGTTGTCACATGAAAAGATATCAAATATTTATAAAAATGTGAGGGGTGTACTCACTTTTGTGAGATACTGTATATCACCAGAATCTCTAAACACATCACAAAGAGTTCAGTAGAAATATATTTAATGTGTGTCAGAGTCAGGGTTGAGTTTTCATTCAGTAAAGTAAAAAATACAGCATTCTTTGTATTATATTTAACTTGTGTAACATGTTAGAGCTAAACAATGCTGAATAATTTATACATGTTTAGGTATCATGAAAATGCTGAAATAAAATCTTTCATTCAACTTGTGCATGTAAACATGTATTAAATAAGAATAACTAATTATTTTGTATGTGTTAATTAAGTAAGACTAATTCATTTGTAAGAGTTAAATATGTAAGAGTAATTACACTATGCGGCCACAAGTATGTGGACACCTGAGCATCACACTCATATGTGCTTTTTTGAACATCCCATTCCAGATTTAGTCCCCCTTTATTGTTCTAATAACCTCCACTCCGTCTGGAAAGGCTTTCCATTAGATTTTGAAGTGTTGGCTGTGGGGATTTGTATTCATTAAGCCACAAGAGTATTAGTAAGTTCATGCACTGATGTTGCATGAGGTCGGGGTGCAGTGATTCAGTTCATCCCAAAGGTGTTCAGTGGGATTGAGGTCAGGGCTCTGTACAGGACCCCCCAAGTTCTTTAACTCCACCCTCGGTAAACCATGTTTTTATGGAGCACACTTTGTGTACAGGGGCATTGTCATGCTGGAACAGGTTTGGGCCTCTTAGTTCCAGTGAAGGGAAATTGTAATACTACAGCGTACAAAGACATTCTAGACAATTCTGTGCTTCCAATCTTGTGGCAGCAGTTTGGGGAAAACCCACATATGGATGTGATGACCAAATGTCTGCAAACATTTGGACATATAGTGAATTTTGTAAGTGTCGTACACAGTTGCAATCAAAGAAATTCAACCCCATTGCAAATCAGGTTCATTGTCAAAATGTAGACTTTCAACTGTTTGCAATGAACAAATCAATCAAAAGCAATTGATATAGTGCAACACAACGAATGCTTCAAGTGGTTTCCCCAAATTCAACTGCAAATGCAACTTATAATGACTTCTCCAGTCTCAGAATTATTCAACCCCTTCATGGCAAGCATCTTTAGTACGTAGTAGAGCACTCTTTTGCTGTTATGACCTGCTACAAACGAGATGCACAGTGTCTGGCAGTGTTCCTGATGAATCTTATCCCATTCCTCCTGAGCAATGGCCTCCAGTTCAGTAACATTCTTGGGTTTGTGTGCTAAAATTCTGATTGCAACTTAAAGTAAGAGTAATTATTTTGTAAGTGTCAAATTCACAAAGAGCAATTATTTTGTGAACGTCAATTTAATTAAGAATAATGGTTTCATGAATATTCAATTAAGTCAGAGTAATTATTTTGTTAAGCGTTAAACAAGTGAAAGTAATTCATTTATTGGTGTTAAATAGAGTGATTATTTTGTAAGCGTTAAATAAGTACGAATAATTAATCTGTGAAGTTTCATTTAATTAAGAGTATTTGTTTTCTGAAAGTTAAATGAATTTAGGGCGCACTGTGGCTCAGCAGTTTGGCTCACACCTCTAGGGTTGGGGGTTCGATTCCCACCGTGGTCCTGTGTGTGTAGTTTGCATGTTCTCCCTGTGCTGCGGGGGTTTCCTCGGGGTACTCCGGTTTCCTCCCCCAGTCCAAAGACACGCAAGATAGGCTGATTGGCGTGTCCAAAGTGTCCTAGTGTATGAGTGAGTATGTGAATGTGCATGTGATTGTGCCCTGTGATGGACTGGCACCCTGTCCAGGGTGTACCCCGCCTTGTGCCCCATGCTCCCTGGGATAGGCTCCAGGTTCCCCATGACCCTGAAAGATAAGTGGTATAGAAGCTGGATGGATGGATGGAAATGAACTTAGTAATTATTTTGTGATTGTTAATTAATAAATACAGAGGGAGTTATGGATGTGTTTCCTCTGACTCCTCGGCGCACGTGCCTGATCCTGTTCCTGTGATGTGGCACGTGTGACGTCATCCCGACCGCAGTGAAGCAGTGACGTGGTGAAGATCATCAGCTGCAGTGTTTTCTTCACTTTTTATTGTTTCTGGACGGAGAGACATTTTCTTTCTTCTGTCTGTCTGTCTGTGATTTTGAGGCGCAGAAGCTCGGATCTCTCTCTCGGTCTCTGTGTCTCTCTGTCTCTGTCTGTCTGTATATGTGTGTGCGTGTGTGCGCGCGCTCTGGACTCGGCTAGCTTGTTAGCCGCTCTCTGAAACATCTCCTAACTAAACTCCGGCTTCACACCTCTCTTTAATCTTCTCTGAACTGAAAATTAAAATGGGGCTGACCATTTCCAGCGTCTTCTCGAGGCTTTTCGGCAAAAAACAAATGCGAATTCTCATGGGTGAGTCACTAAACCAAGTTAGAGTAGTGTTGTGTTGGCAGGAGTTAGCCGTTTAGCTTGTTAGCTAGCACGCTTTTAGCAACATAGCAACAGCATTGCAAAGTTTATAGCTAGCTGTCTGAATCAAATATTTCTCTCGTTCGATTCAGAAACTTCGCTTTTTTATGCTGATTATGATTTCTTTCCGAATAGGGTCTTGGTGTAATTCTGAAAAACAAATGTTAGTGCATGCAAATTGTTGAATTGAGCTCCACAGGCATCTTCTATACATATGTATGTGTGTGTGTGTAT
>JAFFST010054259.1:221148-252274 GCA_022414735.1 Noturus placidus
ATATATATATATATATATATATATATATATATATATACAACACACGTGTGTATTGATTGGAGTAACTGTGTTTTTCTGTTTATTAAGTGAAGCAAAATACATATACTTGTGTGTTTTGCTTCACTTATTAAACAGAAAAACACAGTTACTCCAATTACATTCACTACCTACATAAGAGCTTATACACTGTATGTAAAGACTAAAACACTATGGGGTGTGCTGTTATAATGAAAATAAAACAAGACAAAACAGTTAATTTTGCCATCTGAGGATGATTATTTAACAATAAAGCACATCCCAAATTGTTTTATTTCTCTTACACCACAGCAATTTGACAATAATTACATTTTTAGTGTATTAATGAACTGTCCATATGTTTTTATCTGTTTATAGTTACATTTAGTGTTGCAAAACTACTTTCTCACTTACTGGGTACTCCGGTTTCCTTCCCCAGTCCAAAGACATGCATGTTAGGCTGATTGGCGTGTCTAAAGTGTCCGTAGTGTATGAATGTGAGTGTGTATGTGATTGTGCCCTGCGATGGACTGGCACCCTGTCCAGGGTGTACCCCGCCTTGTGCCCGATGCCTCCTGGGATAGGCTCCAGGTTCACCCGTGACCCTGAAAAGGAGTAAGCGGTTGAAGATGGATGGATGGATGTTGTTTTTTTTTCTCTCTAGAAGTCAGTCATATACAAAAAGCGCTGACACAAAGATTCTACACTTTCATTTATTCAATAATGGAACGTTTTTAAAATCAGTTTGTTTGTCACGGTGTAAGGTGTTATTATGGAAGCGCCAGTGTATTAGAACAAGGACGTTAACATGAACATGCCTTTGAACTAAATTAAACGAAATTTCATGTTATCTGAAGTAAATATCAACCCCTCTTTTTCTTGCAGTTGGCCTTGATGCTGCCGGGAAAACGACAATCCTTTACAAACTTAAACTCGGAGAAATCGTCACAACGATTCCAACTATAGGTTTGTTTCAATTTAGACTACAACTCACTGAGTCCCGTTTTAAATTTTGTTGTTGTTAAGATAAGGTAATTATTGCCAACGTGCCTACTTGCACTTGATTCTTAATACAGTGTGTTACCTGGATGATCGACGTTTTTATGTTTTGTGATAGTTGTTCATGAGTCCCTTGTTTGTCCTGAGCAGGTAAACTGCCCACTGTTGTTCAGAAAAATCCTTCAGGTCCTGCACGTTGCTTTTCCAGCATCTTCTGCATATTTTCCCCCTTTCCAGCAGGAACTATACGATTTTTGATGAGATCTGTCTTTTCACACTGAGGACAACTGAGTGACTCGTACACGACTATTACAAAAGGTGCAAACATTCACTGATGTTCAAGAAGGTGACGCAATGCATTTAGAGCCGGGGGGTGTAAACTTTTGAACAGGATGATCAGTGTAAATTATCTGTATAAACACACTGAAGTGTTTCTTCTGGTTAAATGTAAAGCTGTTATACCGACCAACCGTTTTTGTTTGTTCTTTTTATGTCAGCAAAACAATGCTCTTTACTAAAGGACATGCAGATGGGCGACAAATTAAAGGAAAAACCTGCATCTTTGTTAGGTTCCGGAGCCATTTGTTTGTTTATTTGTTTTAATTTGTTTTTCTGCCATTGTTTGGATCAGCTTGTCCCCTTCGAGCTAAGCCCACTGCATATCAATGCAAAGTTCTTCTGCTTCATCTCCTTTATCCTGTAATGAAACATATTTCTATCCTGACAGGCGTTGTCTCTTCCATTATGACTCCGCCCCATCCACAGTGCACAAGGAAGAAAATGATATAAATCGTATGTTACGGCCTTGAAGTGAACACCAATGGGAGACCATGTCCAGTATTTTATTTGCCTGGTCAGATTTGAGGTTTTTTGATGATTTTGAGTTTGTATTTCTCTGCTGCAGGCTTTAATGTTGAAACCGTGGAGTACAAGAACATTTGTTTCACTGTTTGGGATGTGGGTGGCCAGGATAAGATCAGACCTCTGTGGAGGCACTACTTCCAGAACACACAGGTATCACACATATCATGCTGATGCACCCACATAGACACTACTGCTTTGTCAGTCTGAAATATAGTGTCTCTCTCTCTCTGCTTTGTCAGTCTGAAACATAGTGTGTGTGTGTGTGTGTGTCTCTCTCTCGCTGCCCCTATTATGCTGGGATCTAATCGTCCTTTCATGAAGATCTGTGATTGAGTCTGGTCACTCAGCCTTGCTAACTTGCTATAAAAGAGTGTGAGAAAGCAAAGTGTAATTCTGGCTATTTCAGCCAGACACAAAATGGAAATCTGGACATCTGTGTTTCATTGTTTATCTTTGACTGAAGAAAGGGATTCTGAGATGCCAGACTCTGACCTGCGCGTAAGAGTTTAAAGATCGAATATAGATGAAACATTGAAACCGTGATATAACAAGCAACATAGTCTTTGGCACTAATATATGGATATGTCTTAACAACGACTTGCTTCTCTGAGGATTGCGTGTAACTGTGTCACTGCTCTTTTGTGGCCACTTTTACGCTGAAACAGAGTGAATCTGATTCTTTTGGTTTGTTCGTTATTTGTTTTGTTTCGGGTTCACAGTGCACCAACGGGAACAAAAGAAAGTGTTTTGAGCTGAGAACGTAAATCTCTTTACGCTGTTCTTGCAGGGTCTCATCTTTGTGGTAGACAGCAACGATCGTGAGCGCGCACAGGAAGCTGCCGAAGAGCTGCAGAAGATGGTTAGTGAGCCACGCCCGAACATCACAATATTCAAATCCCTTTGTTGTTGGACCTTACACCCAGTGTGTGTTCACTCTCCACACAGTGTGTTAAACTTCCAGTGTGATTAAAAAACCCAAACAAATCAGATATCCAGTTCTTTACACTACAAATCATTTGGTTTATTTTTTGGTGAAATCTAGTAATTTAGTTATTTAAATTTCTACATGGCACAATATCAAGTTGTCATACATTTAGGAATAGGTGTGTGTGTGTGTGTTTGTGTATTAAATAAATATAAAAAAATGCCCAGCTCTGGTCCTGATGGGAACAGTGGATATACTGGCATGTTGTAATTAAGTATAGTGCTTTTAACAATAACCGTATAATTTTAGCAATACGTGGGATAAATGTGTTCCTTTTCTTTTCTGTCCCATATTGTCGTATTGCTGTTTTCTAACCTTTAACTCCTCATCTTGTGTCTGGAATAGCTTCAAGAGGATGAGCTCAGAGACGCAGTTTTGCTGGTGTTCGCAAACAAGCAGGATTTGCCCAACGCCATGGCGATCAGTGAGCTGACAGACAAGCTTGGCCTGCAGACGCTCAGGAGCAGAACCGTAAGTACACTAGAAGTCAAAAGTTTAGACACACTCAGTCTTATTTTTTATCCCCCTCCCCCACATTTTAGAATAATAATAGTCATCAAAACTCTGGAGGAACACAAATGGAACTATGGGAATTATGTCATGGTGATAAATCCTAAATAGTTGAGTATTTTAGCATCTTCAACGTAGATGCCCTTTATGCCTAGAATTTCTTGAAATGTATTCTTGGTGTTTTCTCGACCGATTTCTTGAATCCTCATGAGATGCTTTTTAAACAGAATTAAAGGAGTTCACACTTATGCTGGACACTTATCAGCTGCTTTTTAGTGTATTTCGTTCAGAATGGTCAGTTTAAAAAAAAAAAAAAAGTATTTTGTAAATAAAATGTTAGTTTTCTATTGAAAAATGAATACGTTGGCACAGTTATATCTTTGTCTACATCACTGAGTTCAAACATTTAATCACACCTTCAGATCAAAAAGTTTTTAAGCTCAACATTTCAGTCAAGTGTCCATAAACTTTTGACCGGTAGTGTATATACATGCAATCTTCCTCGCCATCCTCCCTCTTGTGCATACAAACTCACAGATGCTCAGGAATGGCTAGCATCGCTGTGATTGACAGGGTTTCTGGCGGCTATTAACCATGGCGGGATTGGGATTCAAACCCCCGTGATCTCTTGACAGTAGGATGAATGCTTTTCTGTTGTACCACTTGGGAGCTATGGAATCTTTCATTTAAACCTCTCGTAGATCAGGTGTGTTCACTTACAATTTATGAAGGTTGAGCTACAAATAATTCTTCCCGTAGAAAGATCCGGATGAGGAAATAACATGACTGAATGGCACCAGTGTTTACATTTGAATGTTCCCACTGTTGATTAGTGATGCATGTTATCAAACCATGTCAGTTCACCGATTTTACCAGAGAGGGTAAATCTATGAAATTGTCAAAACTCTTCCCTTTCTCAGTGAGCTGCCATCAGAAAATTTTAATTACTGTAGATCTGGGCCAAGATGAGTCATGTGACATCATCACAACGTGCATTCTGCCAAAACCCTCTTGGATTCATATGTCGAACATAAGTATGGCTAAAAGGTCTCATTTACCAACAAACATCTCTGTTTAATTGTGGTTTCACCAATTCAAGTAGTTTTAATTTTGGAAAAAAAGCCACAGAAAAATAAAGCATTTTTAGATGCATCAATCTCAAACTCAGTAAAATCCTGTATGGACTCTGGTTGTGAAACATTATAATCTCAGTGTACTCTGCTGCCCTGTAATTAATCTGTTATAATGTTTAAATTTGTGTTCTTTTTCTGCTCCAACAGTGGTATGTTCAGGCGACCTGCGCCACTCAGGGAACAGGTTTGTATGAAGGACTGGACTGGCTTTCCGAGCAGCTGAGCAAACGTTAAGCTACATTAATTGGCTCACATGAAGGGGGTGTTTTAACAAAGGACATGATCACATAACTGACAGAGAATGGATATACTCACTTGTATATGTATCCACATTAGCTGATGGCTATCAAATGTGCCCCTGAAGCAACTTTTAGCTTTTTTTTTTTGTTCTCTTGATGTACTGCTTTTAAGTTTTGTTCATTTCAACATTTCAGTAAGGTGTGTGTAGCTGTATGCCTGTTTGTTTGATTATATAAGATGAATTTCAACACGAATCAAGTGATGGGGAATGAGAACGTATCCTTAAACATGGGAACATATTTATATTTATACAAACATTTTTTTGCACTCATTCCATTTTTATGTAGCTAAATTTAGCATGCATTTTAATCTGAGCAGCTTCCTTCAATAAATAATGACTTTAGATCAAACTATGTAACGCCAATATGTATAATAACGAGAAGCAGATCCATAACGATGTACTCCGGTGGTTAAGGGGGGGTTAAAGATTTGTTTTTGTATGAAAATTTGAATTGACTTGGTGATTTATTCAGCCTTAATACAGCTTACTAACTATGATGCCTGACTTGACCATCTCACTATATAACCAGCCTTAAAATATGCTTGGTTCCTGCTCTGTTACCTCTTTATTTTCATATAACATTCACCTAAATTGAAAATAACCAAATGAGATATCAGCAGATTTATTTGTATATACACGTGCTGAAAGAGCTTTGATATTCCAGTTAACAGTTTGATTTGGGCATCTGCATTCATATCAGTCCTTTTTTTTCCCCCTTTCTAGTTTTCTCCATGATTTATTTCTAATTCCTATTAAAGCCTGAAATAAAATGATTGTGACTTAAAGAAGTTTTGTTTTTAGGTTGTGTAACCCAATCTATAATACTTTATTATTTAATTACATCACGCTGGCATTTATCATCTTCAAAAATGTTTCATAGCCATCAAAGCTGTTCATGCTCTTTATAGATGTAAGTATCACCACAATAATCCATCAGTCAAACAGATTGATAAATCAGAAAGTGAAGTATCTACCCTCAGCTGGAGAAAGGAACATGATTCTGTAGATTTAAAACCCGATCTAGACGTTCACTTGCAGAACGAAAGCTGCGGCTGCGCCTCAACCTTATTTCCATTTGAGGTCACAGACTAAAGCGATATGGTCAGATGGGTGAGAGACACTGGGAAGGGCCTGGTACGTGGTGACCTCCTCGTGACTGGGCAGAGGAATAACCTGCTCTACCTGCAATGCCTGCAGCTCAATGAAAACGTAGTCCAGACAACCGTTGAAGCCTCCTACGAAGTTGGTGTAGTCCGGTTCTCCACACGCACTGGTCAACTGAAAGGGGCTGTGAAGCTCCATTTGAAGAAGCTCCTCAGGCCCATTAGATGCCCAGTCAGTGTGCTGCTCTGCAATCGAACCCTGAATAAGCAGCTGGAAGAGTCCTGATGATGGGGTGCTGTTGAAGTCACCACAGAATATCAGAGTGCTGGCGTGTTCTTCCGCCATGACTTTCTTGAGGTGATTTAGGGCCACAGCCATCTGTATTAATCGAACATTTGATCCTTGGGGAAGAAAAGTATTTCTTTAAGGTGTGTGCTTATAATTCAAGTTCAACAGAAATTCAATTCCAATACCAAGGTTTCCTACCTTTAGGATGCCAGTAGAGATGTGTGTTTGCAACACACACTGTCTTTGATGGATCGCATATGGACTGGAAAACAGTTACCTTACCAAGACGAAAAAACAAATCAAATTAAGATGTTTAGCACCCCTTCCTAAACCCAATTACAAAATATTTAATACAAGCATATAATCACAAAAATACCTGAAAGAGTGGTGAGAAAAGGAAATTTGGACATTCTGAACAGTCCGCTAAGGGAAGCATAAACCTACAGTGTTATGGGTATGGAGTAAGCTTTTAAAAGGCCATACAAAGATTATGGGTGTAAGAAAATATGTTTGGTTTAAAGTCTAGATTAATTACACAAAGTGAAATACTTCAAGCTTTTTTTATTTTTATTTTAATCTTGATTACGGCTTACAGCTCACGGAAATCAAAAATCCAGTATCTCAAAATACTAGTACAGGGGTCTTCAACGTTTTCCAGGCCAAGTACCCCCAAACTGATGGCGAGATGGAGCGGGGACCCCCTAATTATATATATTGTATGAAATTGTGTTATATCAAACTGGTACCAAAACCTTCGCGACCCCCATGCAGTACCTCCGCGGACCCCCTGTTAAAGACCTCCGTACTAGAATAAAGAAAATACAGAAATGTCGACTTTCTGAAAAGTATGTTAATTTATGACCTCAATACTTGGTCTGGGCTCCTTTTACAGGAATTACTGCATAGCATGGAGGCAGTCAGCCTGCTGAGGTGTTCTGGAAGCACAGGTTGCTTTGATAGCAGCCTTCAGCTCGTCTGTATTGTTGGGTCTGGCCAATCAAGCACAGTAACACCATGTTCAATAAATGTACTTTCATCTTCCCCATGAGTGTGCTTGTGTACTGAACCACACAGAGATTAAAGGCTCAGGAAACCTTTGCAGGTGTTTTGAGTTAATTATCTGATTAGAGCTCTTCTCAGGTCGACATGTCTGTATTGTAAATGTTTGATTTCCATGAGCTGTAATAATCAAGATTAAAACAAACAAATGAAAAAGGCTTGAAATATTTCACTTTATGTAATGCATATATAAAATTTCCACTTTTTGAATTAAATTATGGCAAAAAAAACCCCCACAAATTTTCCATGAAATTCAAATTTTTTGAGATGCACCTGTACATAGGTTCAATGTGTAGTTGCTGACTGCAACCCATATGTTCCTCTGCGGATTACTGGACATGGTTTTATGAGATGGGAAGAAACCAGAGAACACCCACATTGGTGGAACATGTGAAATTCCACACGGACACTAGTTGTGGTAGCAGTGCAACCTGTTTAGCATACTGTGCTCCCTGAAGAAAGATTTGCATTAATCAAATCAACAACATGTCCAATGTTTCAGCGTTATTTAGCAATTTCCCATGACTTGACCCACTACTGTGGGCGGCTGTGGCTCAGTCGGTAGAGCGGGTAGTCCGCTAATCCACTAATCGTAGGGTTGGCGGTTTGAATCCCGGCCCGGGTGATCCCATGCTGAAGTGTCCTTGGGCAAGACACTGAACCCTAAGTTGCCCCCGATGGCAAGCTAGCACCTTCCATGGAAGCTGCTACCATTGGTGTATGAGTGTGCACTTGTAAGTCGCTTTGGATAAAAGTGTCTGCTAAATGAATAAATGTAAATGTAATGTACTTCTTACTAATCAGAGAAGCACCAACTCCTTATTAAACCTGGATGAAATTGGACCCTGGATGTTGTAAAGAACAGGACCACAGCGGTGTGAGTGATTAGAACTTGTAATACCTGCAGTGTTGTACTTCTCTGTACCACCTTGGCTTTCAGCACTGGGTTGGTGGACAGTTTCTCCAGGAGCACTCCATGGAGTGCGTCCATTTCTAACGCCTCGCTCAACATCACATCGTGTCTAGACAGCATCTTGAACTTCGATCTCCTGCAAAACGTGGCCAGTCCTTCGTGCTGCTTCTCTTTCACTTTGAACACTCCGTCCATGCCGAACGCGTCCAATGCAGGTACCAGGCTATCAGCAAAAACTCCTTTATCCACCTCCTGGAGACAGATGATGTCTGCATTATAGCCTGAAAGCTCCTTCTTGATGAGGTTCTGCCTGTAGTCGAGTTCAAGCGCATATGGAGCGCAGTAAGGGTACAAGACTGTTTTAGAGAACTCAGTTTGACTGTAGATGTCTGCTAAGATGTTGTAGGTCACAACCCTGGTCGTGGACTCATTCGTGAGCTTGCAGGTGTATAAGTGTCTGCTGTCAAACGTGCAAACCCCTGGACCAGCCTCCACTGCGCTTAAGGTGACCAGCTCTAGCTCAAGGCCTAACCTGGACTCGTTTCCCGGCATGCATTTCAGCTTCAGTCTCAAGCCCACGTCCATATTGGATGGTGTAAACACTCGGTCGCGTCCTGCTTCCACCCAGGAGTCCTCTTCTCCACGCGTGTGTGCATTTGGAGAGCTCTCCTTGTACCACTTAAACACACAGAACCTCAAATCCCCGAATTCAATCTCCAGTTTGGGGCAGACCGGAAATCCGGCGAGGATTGACGCAGGGAGCTGTGCGGTGGTGAAAGTCGGAGGATTGCGTTCAACTTTGTATTTTGCGTCTCCAATCTGCAGAAGTGCGCCGTCCTGCCACGCGTCGCGGTTCAGCACGTCTTCAGCCACCGAGTCGCCGTTAAAGTAAAGCCGCACCACCGGTTCAGCCACATCCGGGTCCGTGTTCTCGCCTTTGCTCCTTTTCGACTTCTTCTTCCCTTTGCTCTGCGCCTTGATAATCCCGTTAGATATCCGGGCCAACACTTTACCCAGCTCCTCTGTTTGCTCCCTCAGCATGTGTCTGTAACTACCGGCCACTGTGAATGAAATAGTCAGCTTGGGCTCCGAGGGCACACAGCGCACAACTGCGCGGTCCATCCTGCTGCAAAACTGTCTGAATAAAATATTATCTACTAATATTCTCTTCTGCGACAAAACATAACGCAAATACAGGCTAGAAAAGATAGTGCGGCTTAACATGAGGAAGCGTGAGTTTCACAAGTAAGGGCACAAGAGAGCACTAATCTGTCCCAAACGCCTCAATGATCCCTGTATAAGTACACTAAATAGGGTACAATACAGATACATCTTACAACCTTAGATGCCCTACAGAGAGCGATTTGTGATTCATCCTATTGCTATGAGCGACCGGACGCGTCGCTTAATGTTTGCGTCATCACGTCATCCAGCGCAGCAGTATTAGATTCGATTGTTTGTATAGCGAGGGCGCACATTTACGACGCAAAAGGCATTAAAGTTTATTAAAACACGTCAGATATAGTAGCATTGTTATTGGGGTTTTTTTCCGAAACAAAAACCTTTAAAGTTTAAATTTCTTTAAAAATTCTATACAAAGGTCGGGACAGTTAGGTGGCGCGCGCTACCAAACACCAAAATAGCCCATGTGGAATAACTTGACCATCATACAGTACAGCGCCATATGTGGTTCTTCCCCAAACTGTTGCTACACAAATGTGTAGAATGTCTTTGTATGCTGTAGTATTACAGTTTTACTTCACTGAGATTAAGAGGCCCAAACCTTTTCCAGCATGACAATGCTTCTGTACACTAATCGAGCTCGATGAAGACATGGTGTGAAGGTTGGAGTGGAACACCTCAAGTGTTCTGCACAGAACCCTGACCTCAACCGCACTGAACACCTTTAGGATGAACTGGAACACGACTGCGCCTCAGACCTCCTCACACAACATCAGTGCCCGACCTCACTAATGCGCTTGTGTTTGAATGAAATCCTACAAATCCCAACAACCACGTGCCAAAATCTAGTGGAAAGCCTTCCCAGAAGAGTAGAGGTTATTATAATGGCAAAGAGGGGGACTAAATCTGCAATGGGATGTTCAACACACACATATGGGTGTGATTGGTCATGTATTGGCTATATAATGTAAAATGTATACATCCATCCATCTTCAACCGCTTACTCCTTTTCAGGGTCATGGGGGAACCTGGAGCCTATCCCAGGGAGCATCTGTGTTGGTGCCAGTCATAATCACATACACACTCACACACTATGGACACTTTAGACACACCTGACATGCATGTCTTTGGACTGGGGGAGAAAACTGGAGTATCCGGAGGAAACCCCCGACACATGGGGAGAACATGCAAACTCCGCACACACATGGCCCTGGCAGGACTCGAACCCCGTACCCTGGAGGTGTGAGGCGGACGTGCTAACCACTAAGCCACCGTGCGCCCCAAAATGTATACACTATACACAATATAATAGTGAACATAACAGTGCAATAAAATATTATGCCATTTTACAGATATATTCCATAGGTACGTTATTAGGTACATTAACTTATCTTTGATCATATTTGGAAAAAGTGTTGTTTTTTCCACAATTGTACACATACAAGTGGCACCAAAATTATAGGCGTGTCTAATAAAGTGGCAATAAGTATACACAGCCATTCATTCATTCATTCTTCAGTAAGTGCTTTATCCTAATTAGGGTAGAGATGAAACTCTATCCTGAGAAAACTGAGTATGAAGGTAGAATACACCATGGATCAGAAAGCAGTCCACTGCGCGCACACACATTCACACCTAGTAGCAATTTATAAATTGATGGCAATCCACTTATTGGCATGTTTTGGGCTGTGTGGTGGTCACTATTCACTGATGGACATGTTAGAACAGAGGCTGGCAAATTGTATGTCACAAACTGTATGCACCTACATGGTGGGTATACCTAATATAAAGTGTTCAACATTAAGCATTTTTTCACAGAAAAACTGAACATAACATTAAGAAAGACACTGACATCTGGCATGAATGAGCTGCTGGTTTTATTGAACTCAACAGAAATAGTGAGGACAATAATTATTCCACATCAATACACAATAGCCCATTTCATATATGTGTAAATGGAAAAAAGGACACGCTATCCCCTCAATTAGTATATAATGACTATCATCAGTATTGTATACATTTATACGACTGTGGTAGTGAAATGTTTCTAGCCACATGCTGTATGTTACAACTTAACATTGCTTCCATTGTGCTTCAATGGTTGTAGATAAAATCCAAGTAGCTTATAAGAGGTTTAGATCCATTACATTGTCAAAGGCTCAGCTTGAATGCATTCACTTAAAAACAATTTAAAAAAAGAAGAAATTATAAAACCGGATTAAACATACAAGTTACACACACAAAAAAAGCAAGAACACAACTATTCAAAAACATATCGTCCAGAAAGAGTGCCAGTAAACAATCAAATATCTTAACGTCATCCTCTAAATCTTTGAGGGATTTCATGACACTTGGGTTGTTACATACTGCATAGAAACCATTACTTTATGTACGTCAATCATATACAGTACCAGTGAAAACGTTTGGACACACCTACTCATAGAAGGTATCTTTGAACAGCTTCTTTCACATTTTAGAATAACAGTCAATTCACCAAGCATATAAATTAATAAAATTGTGCAATAACCCAAAACATATTTAAAAACTACATTTTAGATCCTTTTATATTTTCAATGTAACCCTGATAATATTTTCATACTCGTAGCTTCATAAGAAACTACCCGATGGCTGCTTTTCCCAAAATGAAAAATGTTGTGTTTTGGAAGTAAATTTTCACGAGCATCAAAATCCATGCTTAAGTCTTTAAAAAGCGAATTTTTGAATCTGATGAATAACGTACATTCAATCAGTTGTGTCCCAACTTCTGACTGGTCCTGTATAGACAATTCTTTTCATATTTTTTGCTCCTTTGAACATAAAAAAAGAAAAGAAAAAAAAAGAGGATAAAAATGTTCAATTACTGAGATCAAAGTTTCGAGTATAGTATTTTTTAAAATGTATTTTTAATGTCTAATACACATATAAATCATAATGGTTTATACACAGTTTGTAAGTGAAGTGTAATAAAGCGTCCATATATTATTTAACCTGATTCTCACCAGGAGGTTATATGCTTATATGAGACAGACGACATAAATTCGAAGTACACTGTGCCAATTTGAATGAAATCTGCGGTTCTCCTTCAGATCCTGATCATTTATGATTTCTCTCACAAAAAAAAAAAAAAAAAAGAGAGAAAAAAAGTGAGAACTAGTTGTAGATACAAATCGGGGTATCTCCAATTTTAAAATCCTGCAGGAATCTGCTCTTTCTGTCCTACCACAATCCTGCGAGTGTAGTAGCACAGTCAGAAATGGAAACGCTCTTAACGTGACGTCTCCAGCCTGCTCTTGCACTATCACTCGTACGGGCTTGAGAGTTCAGAGTCACCAAACTCTCAGTCTCTGTGCTTGGATATTGGCAGGCGATCCTACTGGACTACAGGTTGTTCTTCTCAGTGCTTTCGGCTTCTGTGCTTCGGGGGAAGTAGACAGTGGTCTTGTGCTCTTCGTAGCGGTCGATGTGCTTGAGGTGGACCACCATGTGCAGGGCATAGGCGAGGACGAGCAGCAGGATCAGCGACGTGATGAGACCCATGAGGATGGCCGGGGTGAAGAACGTGGCGCAGTCACTGGCTGAAGAGAACTTGTTCGAGTGGACATTGAATGCTTGAATCTGATGGGAATTAAAGCAGTAGGTGTGCGATGATATCACAGTGCCTTGCATAAGTATTCACCCCCCCTGACCATTTCCACATTTTGTAATGTAATAACCTGGAACTGGACTTAACTGGAATTGCAGTCCCCTCTGAAAGTACTGGAACAGCAAGACCAATTTGAATGTTTTTGCTATACACGGGTGGGTTCAAACAAAACATGTCATGTTGTAAATTGTTTAACAGATCTAGATTTAAATATGAGGAAATAGAAGCTGAAATTCTGATCCATCGTCTCATATTCAATTAAAAAAAATCTAGAACCTGAATGTCTTCAATTAAAAAACAATGGAATTTACCTTGCTGTTCCAATACTTTTGGAGCCAACCGTACATTATATGTCATGAATCACATTATGTCTTACAAATCAGCCCATATTACTGATATGTGTGGAAATAAAATAATGGAAATTTAAAAAAATAATAATTTGTGAGTGCATATGTAATTCACACCCACTGCTGTGAACCTTTGCATTTTTATCCTACAATTTTTGCACAATTTTTTGCATGTAATCAAAAATTCCATGCATTTCATTTCCACGTTGTAGCACTACAAAATGTGGAAATCTCCAAGTGGGGGTGAATACTTATGCAAGACACAGCAAATCACAATCACAGTGTGACTTCTCATGCTATATTACCATCTCAGTCCTTGTGTTCAGTTCACTCCTATTGACCTTCGGAGCTTCAGCGCTCACCTGGAAGTCTGTGAAGGTGATGTGCCAGTTTGCCGCGTTGTCCGTGTTGGAGCTGGGCACCAGAAGCGTGTCGTATTTCTGCAGGCTGCTGACGTGCTGGCAGTGGTACGAGTTGGTGGAGGGAGCATACACATCTGTGGCGTTGAACGTGGCCTCGTGTGTCCAGTTGTAGTGGATGTGGACGCTGTCCAGAGTGAACCAGTTCTGTCCTGCTGATTCGTAGAATGTGTTGGACATCTGCAGTCTGTCAAAAGCAGGATATGAGATCTGTTTTACTTCGCATGAAGAAAGTTCAATTAATCAGCAGTGCTGGGGATCTGTACTGACCTGATGGCGAGTCCTCTGAGCTCCTCCACGTCTCCAAATCGTATGTTGAGCCTTATGAGAAATACAAAGAGCAATTATGTCTTTGGCTCCACATACTGTATAAGTCTCATAAACGCGTATGCTATTCACAATAGAACATAGAAAACATGTCGAATGTTTAAACTGAGGAAATGTACCATTTTTAAAAAAAGGTCATTTTGAATTTGATGGCCGTAACACGACTCAAAAAATTTGGGACGGGGCAACAAAAGGCTGGAAACTTTACAAACGGCAGTTCCTTATTTGGTATTTTCTATTAGTCCCATACAAGTTCTGTACAATCAACCTGTGTATCATTTGTAACTTACGTGGCCTTGTCCTTGCTGCAGAATGAGCCTCTGGTGTCCACTATTGCATCAGGGCCAAACACTCTCTGTGTGAGGTCGACTAGTGTGTGATTTCTGTACCTGATGGCCAGCTTCCTGGCTCTAAACAAGATGCATGTTTTACCATTGTAAACGACATTCAGAGGAGAGTACGGCATGATTCCTCCATACTGCAGCAACCTTCTCCTGCTAGGCTGAGGAGACGGCGGCCTCCACTCATGTAGCTGAAACAGAGCAGGAGATTCAAATACATGTAGGCTAAAGTTCAACTCAATTACTAAATGTATTTAAATAAACTAAAACCCACACACATTTGATTGTCTCTTTTGTTTTAGTCTTGAGCAACATGACCTCGAGAGGCAAGTGGAAGTCAGAAAATCTTTTCTGTAAACTTTAGATTTGTTTAGGATTGACTGTAATCTATAAACATGTATGAAACGTCACCGTGTAGTTGAAAACTGGGACGTTAAGGAGGATGTTGGACAACAAAAATAACCTGTTCCTTTTAGTGCATTTTGTCACATAAAATAAGATAGGGTTTGAATTCAACACAGGATCCCAGTCTCTCGGTGTTAGAAAGCGTAATTATACCAGACAATTGGAGGTTGTGCAGATAACAGTATGATAGTAATTACATTCGATTATGTATCTTAATAATCTAGATCACTACTAATCACATGTTAATTATAAAGATTAATATGCAAGTTGCTCAGGTTGTATTTTTCCTTTAAGGAAATAATATTCCATAAAGATGCAGTGCTTTAGAGTCCAAACCCAGACAAGACTGAAACACTGCTTCCTGTAATCTGTCTTCCTGAGCCATAGTGCAGCCTGTGTGGGATTGGATTGATCTTGGCGTGGAGGAGAAGCTCAAGGTCACGCTGATGTGCTGGCAGACGAAGCCACACCTCACCTGCAGCAGCAGTCTCATCTCCTCCGCTGTGAACAACGAGCCGTGGTCATATGAGACGCTCTGACTTTCACCGCCGACTCCATCTGTAGAAAGCAAAACCAAAAAAGAAAATGGATAAGATTTCCTTATCCAGGCTAATAAATCTAGCTTAAAAGCACAAGGTTGTTCAGTAGGTCACTATTGCATAATACAAACATATATTTATACATGTGCAATCACATGCTATTAAAAGCAAATCGGTGTGAAAGGAAAAAAAAAACAGACTAAACACCAGCATTCAAAATGACTCACCTTCTCTGATTTGGCTGTCTTGTGATGCTGCTTCATCGGAACTGTGGAAATTAAAATGCAATGAATTCAAAGATTAAAGACGTTTCGTTTGAGGTCTCAAATACAATAGCTTCCATATACAGTACATCCAGTTAATCCACTTTAATCCAGGTTTTCAGAAGTGCGTGAGAATCAGCACTGAAATATCACACACACACACACACACACACACACACACACAAACCCCATGTCCATAAGGACATCTTTGCTCTTCTGTTTTTCTCAACAGTGTTTATCTGATTAAACATCCTAATTTCTGTTCTCATGCCTGACAAAATGGGAAAATGGGTTTAGCCCAGAGGCACTGGAGAATCTGATTAAGAGGTGGCGGTATGAGGACACCGGCAGTGTTAAGACTTGACCTCCTGTCCTGAGAGCATCAAAAATCCCCAAGCTATGTCAGAGAAGCAGCTTGTGAGGATGAGAGCAGTGGGTGAGCTGCTCACTTAATGCTGAATGTGTCCGCTTAATACAGTAAGTATTCTAGATTCCTTCAACCTCTGGTAGCAGGGTCAGAGACATGTCTGGTTATTTGATGCATCATGATATTCAGTGTTATTACCATGGATATTTTCAAATATAGTCTCTGTCTTAGTTAGGTGAAGGAGTCTATAGGGACCTTGTGATTCGATTTTGATTCAGGGAGCTTCGATAGATAGATTGATGTGATTTTTTTTCTTGGATTTTCACATACAACCATCACAGTATGGTGTGGAAAAACAAACAAACAAACAAAAAATATATCCAGTGAGTGTCAGTTCTGCAAGCAGTTACAAGATGGCTACAGCAACTCTAAATAACCACGATTTACAACCACGGTGAGCAGAAAAGCATCACAGAACACACAACATGTCGAAGCTTGAGACAGATGGGCTACAACAGCAAAAGACCACACTGGGTTCAACTCCTGTGAGATAAGAACATGAATCTGAGATTACAATTAGACAGCTGAAGATTGGAAAAATGTCACGTGGTCTGCTGAATCTTGCGGAGGGTCAAAATTTAGCATCAGCACCGGGACTCCATGGACACAACCTGCCTTGTGTTAACAGTCCACGCTGGTTGTGGTGGTGTAATGGTGTGGGGAATGGTTTTCTGGCAGACTTTATACCAATTAATCATGGTTTCAATGCCACAGTCTCACAACATCCGAGTACTGTTGCTCATCATGTGCCTCCCTTATGGACACAAAGAAAAATCCTATCCAGTCCTATCCAGTATTAATATGTTGTTTTTAATAATGGGGTCAGTGACTAATACATTGTAGTACATTATACTACTCCATCTAAGATGTTGGTGTGTATATTATGTAGTGCAGGCTCTCAGTGTACCCTGTTCTGACTCATCACAGCTCCGGGAAGGTTTGCGTGTCCAATAAGTTAGTATATTAGAGTCTTCTCATGTAGCCTGAGACACCTACGCAAAATGCATGCTGCAGACAGTTACAAGCACCGTTCAAGACTGTTCAAGACAGTGTGATGAAAAGGTCATCGAGCAGCGAGGAGATAAATCCTCAGAGTTATTGCATTCAGCAGATGTCAGTGTTATGTAACTATATTTAGCCCAGCAGTGAGTAATCATTTATCCGAGCCTGCGAGAGGTCCAAACTTAGCAGCAGGAGCCAACACCGACAATAAATCCCCCTAAAGAAAGCAACGCCCAGGTAAAACAGGGCTTTTCAATCACTTGGACTGCTGAGCGTGGTGGCGATAAAACGAGACTAGAATATCATTTTCTCTGATTCAGCTACAGCTTAAAGGATCTACCTGCGTCACAGCACCTGCACATGTGGGTCAATCAGCTGGCGATGGTGCAGTTATATGATGGAAGAGAGAGATACACCTCTATGGGACGAATTCAGTGCTAGCTCAGTGATTTTCCTGGTTGGATGATTGATGTTTTCTCAGTAGTTCTGTATAAATAAAGCTATTATAAAGAGCATCCCATATACGCTTACCTGTAGTTTGTGATGTCATTAAGCATGTGTCCAATATATGAATCACAAGTGCCACATTTCAAGTTTTTCAAAATTTTTTCATGAGTGGAATCTCTGCCACCCATGTTAACGGTTCATATATGACAACAATAGCCATCTTATAAAGTCACATTATCGTGTGCAAATGTATCATTTTCATGCCCTTTTGACATTTTTGAGCTCAGAAATTCAACACACTGATACCAAAATCACACTGATGTCTACTTGTGATAACGGAGTTTACTAGTTAAGTTCACTAACAGTTCGCTACCCGACTAGCATTCAGGATCAAGTAGAGGATGTTTCCAAAATGCATTTTTAAAAGATATATTCGTTAAACAAACTGGCATAATTCATGTACGGTATGGACCTCAGGTCAGCTTTAATAGATTAATTAAAAGGTTTGAATTATTTGACATTTGTAATGGTTCAAAACATAATTTCAGTGTTTAAAAATGACATGTTTTAAGAGGCCCTGCGATGGATTGGCACCCTGTCCAGGGTGTACCCCGCCTTGTGCCCCATGCTCCCTGGGATAGGTTCCCAGTGACCCTGAAGGAAGGATAAGCGGTATAGAAGACGGATGGATGAATGTTTTAAGAGTACTTTAAGAGAAGTGTTTGAGTTTAAGTACTGTACTATTAGAGAGCCACTGCTGGGACTTTAAGCCAGATACAACCCGTAAGACAGTACGTTTTTTGACTCAATGTACAAACAATGGGCCTCATTTATCAAGCAGGAAAAAAAGAAATTTGTTCGTAAATCATTTGGTGAAATGTGTACACAAGAAATATGGTATTGCTGAAAATCTAGTTAGTTGGGAAAAACATTCATATCCTCTGAGAGCTCCTGAGTTTGTGTGATTTTTATTTATTTATTTTGCTGTCAAGGTTAAATCTTGTTTATTTAAATTAGGGAAAATTTTGTGAAACTCAATTCATATTAGTGTGTCGACATGCTGCAGTGGCTGAGCTGCATAATTGAAAGATTTAGCACACAGCGTGCTTTGGAGGTGCTCTTTCACTGTTTAGTCATTCAACTCGCTGTGAGTTTAGTCTTTTATGGAGTTCTGTGGGCGTCACTAAATGTGAACCGTCTATGCCGTGAACGTGCTTTGAGTTACAGGGCTTCAAATGAGTCTGAAGAGTCCAGCATAACCCAAATTTTTGTAACTCTGTTAGGATTTAACATTTAAAAAAACATTACACAGAAAAAAAGGATTTTCAAGGATGCTTAAGGGTTCGTTAGATAATTAAGGGTTCTTTCGAATCTAATCTTTCGAAAAAGGATTCAACCATGACTCTAAGAAAGTTGGGACGCTGTGTAAAATGTAAATAAAAACAGAATACAATGATTTGCAAATGTCATAAAGCCAGATGTTTTTCACAATAGAACATAGAAAACATAGAAAATGTTTAAACTGAGGAAATTTACTGATTTAAGGAAAAAATAAGGTAATTTTAAGTTTGATGGTAGCATCACGTCTCAAAAAAGTTGGGACAGGGCCATATTTACCACTTTGTAGCATCCCCTCTTCTTTTAACAACAGTCTGTATAATGTCCGGGAACTGAGGAGTCCAGTTGCTGGAATTTTGGAAGAGGAATGTTGTCCCATTTGTGTCTGATACAGGATTCTAGCTGCTCAACAGTCCTGGGTCTTCATCGTAATTTTCGTTTCACAATGCGCCAAAAGTTTTCAACTGGTGAAAAGTCTGGACTGCAGGCAGGCTCCAGTTCAGCACATGGACTCTTCTACTACGAAGCCATGCTGTTGTAATAGATGCAGTATGTGGTTTAGCACTGTCTTGCTGAAATATGCAAGGCCTTCCCTGAAAAAGACATCATCTGGATGGAAGCATATGCTGCTATAAAACCTGTATATACCTTTCAGCATTGACGATGCCTTTCCAGATGTGGAAGCTACCCATTCCATAGGCATTAATGCACTTCATACCATCAGAGATGCAGGCTTTTAAACTGAGCGCTGATAAAAACCGGATGGTCCGTCTCCTCTTTAGTTTAGAGGACGCGACGTCCATGGTTTCCAAAACAAATTTCAAATTTTGATTCGTCTGACCACTGAACAGTTTTCCACTTTGCCTCAGTCCATTTTAAATGAGCTTTGGCCCAGAGAAGATGGCGACGTTTCTGGATCATGTTCACATATCGCTATTTCTTTGCATGATAGAGCTTTAACCAGCATTTGTGGATGGCACGGAGAACTGTGTTCACAGACAATAAGTTCTGGAGGTGTTTCTGAGCCCATGCAGTGATTTCCATTACAGAATCATGCCTGTTTTTAATCCAGTGCCACCTGAGGACCCAAAGATCACAGCCATGCAATAGTGCGGGCGGCTGTGGCTCAGTCGGTAGAGCGGGTTGTCCACTAATCCACTAATCGTAGGGTTGGTGGTTCGAATCCCGGCCCGGGTGATCCCATGCCGAAGTGTCCTTTGGCAAGACACTGAACCCTAAATTGCCTCCGATGGCAAGTTAGCGCCTTGCATGGCAGCTCTGCTACCATTGGTGTATGAGTTTGTGTGTGAATGGGTGAATGAGACACAGTGTAAAGCGCTTTGGATCCAAGTGCTTTGGATAAAAAAGCGCTATATAAGTGCGAAAGAAAAAGAAGTGCATTTCACCCTTTTCCCTTATGCACAGAGATTTCTCTAGATTCTCGGAATCTTTTGATGACATTATGCACTGTATATGATAGATGTGAGGGCAAGCGAGCACCTTGCATGCAGATCCGCTACCATTGGTGTGTGAGTGTGCTCTCATTTGTAAGTCGCTTTGGATAAAAGCGTCTGCTAAATGAATAAATGTAATGTAAATGTAATGTGAGATATTGATTGGTGAACCTCTGCCCATATTTACTTCTGAAAGACTCTGCCTCTCTAAGATACTCTTTTTTTATACCCAATTGTGTTACTGACCTGTTGTCAATTAACTTCCAGCTGTTTTTTTTTCTTTTTTTGTAACACTTACTTTTCCAAGCTTTTGACCCTGTCCCACGTTTTTTGAGACGTGTTATCGCTATCAAATTCAAAATTACCTTTTTTTTCTTAAAATGGTCAATTTCCTCAGTTCAAACATTTGATATGGTTTCTATGTTCTATTGTGAATAAAATGTGAGTTTGTGATATTTGCAAATCATTGCATTCTGTTTTTATTTACATTTATTTGCATTTTACACAGCGTCCCAACTTGCCCAGCAAAGTACCCATAATGGTTTTAAATTTACTACTCTACAAGGTTCCACCACACTGACAAATTAAAAGTGAGTTTAGTACCTTTTTTCCTTTTTCCTGACAGAGTATTTGTCTGCCATGAGTACTTAGTATTTGGATTTTGCCTTACATATAATTTGTCCTGATAAAATATTCTGCTACAGGAACAAATACAAGTATAAATCTGAAGCTGCACCTTGGCTTTTTGCCCAAATAAAAGATTTTTCATAAACTGTTTCTGTTTATTTTTCATAAAGTGCTCTGTTATCAACGGATTGAAGCCTTTGCTGGGTTTGACTGAAAATGATGCAATATGTTGCAACCAGTATTTTTTTAAACTCCACTTTACTGAGGAAGAAAACTGAGGCAAAATGGACCAGTAAACACCAAAGAAGTGCACAGGTGCCTACCCGTGAAAAGTCAAATGTAAATAAATAAATAAATAAATAAATAAATAAATAAATAAATAAGCAAATAAAGATTTTGACAAATGATGAATCAAGTCTTTGTAAACATAAATTATAATTCTGAGCCAAATCAAAGTACTGGGCATTTTAACTGAGACATTTATGTTCCAAATCAAACAAATTCACGTTGATTTTAGTTTCAGGAACCATCTGGTGGATAAAGAGAGAGGGGAGGGGGAGCCCCCAACATACTGCCATCTTGTCAAAACATCTGAAGTAGCCAGCATATGGAGGGTTTTTTCCTCAAGCACACATCTACGAAATAAAGTTTGCCAGCCTGGTGTGTAAATGAAAGGTTGATTGATCCTGATGGATGCTTTCGCACAGCTGTAAACAGCTGTTCTGGTGATTTCTCCGAGATGACCAATCATTGCTGATGTTACTTCCAAAGTTACTGCACTTCATCAAGATGGTGCATCAAAGCATCAGTCGTTTTTACATAATTGTGGCAATTCATGAAACATTTTAGGAACGGAAGATGGGTGTTAGTGATGCTGATTCCCTATAAAACATGTATTGTTTGTACGTGTGGAACGCACCTTCATGGTTCAGGACATCTGTAATGAAGGTGCGTTCAAGCACAGTGCAGGTTTAAGAGATTCTCATCAGCACCACTGCACTGAAGGAAGGCATCCTCAGCTCATCCTCACCAGCTTCCACATTCCTTCACTACTCTGTTATGCGAAATCTGCCCACTGCACTCCATCTACAACCATTTGTAATAGCCACACAGCTCTCCAAGGCTTTATTCCAGGGTGAGATATGGACGTGCCTTGTAAACTGACGCCTTCTTTCCAAGGATTTTCTCTCGCGTTTCACTGACAGAGCCGAGTTCAGTTTCAATGCAGATACAACACACATCTCATCTACAGCAGATAAAAGGAGCACCCTGCAGCTATTTCACCTTCATAATCCAGCCTAAGAAAACATTCCTTTATATATTGCATGTGTACCTATATATTCATCAAAGATCCTGCACCATTCCTAATTTCTTAATAATATTCCTGCACAGGTGAATAACAGGTAAAATGAAAGCTTTTGTTTTCCTACCTCCCCTCCACAAAAGCAGGCACTTGTTCGTAAGACGAAGATATCTGCAGGAAAATAACTGAAAATAAAGCCAAAGACATCGGTGCTGCCATGTATATATGTAAAACGTTCAGAGCTGTTCTCCTCAAACGAAGACTGCTGCTTCATAATCTGCCCTGATAACCGACCGAACCCTCTCTGTGATTGGCATGAGCGGCACCCAATCAACGCGCCCAGGAGGACAAACGCGCAATCTGACCACGCCCCTTCGTTTTTTTCTTTTCTTTCTTTCATTATTATTATCTCAACGCGCAACACAAAGCATAAACATGTAGTTCAGCACTAGTAGGATGTGCACCCTATATCATTTTACTATTAATTATGTAATACATTACACTAGATATATTGCCAAAAGTATGTCGACACCTGACCATCACACTCATATGTGCTTCTTTTATTTTTTTATTTTTTGGTGAACATCCCATTCCAGATTTAGTCAAATGCTTTGCTATTATAATAAAATCCACTCTTCTGGGAAGGCTTTCCACTAGATTTTGGAGTGTTGCTGTGGGGATTTGTGTTCCTTCAGCCACAAGAACAATAAAGAGATCAGGCACTGAAGTTGGGTGAGGAGGCCTGGGGTGCAGTCAGCGTTCAAGTTCATCCCAAGGGTGTTCAGTGTGGTTGAAGTCTGGGCTCTGTTACAGTTACATTTGTATAGCGCTTTTCTAGAAACTTGAAGCGCTTTACATTGTATGGGGGGTCCCTCAACCACCACTAGTGTGTAGCATCCACCTGGATGATGTGACAGCAGCCATAGTGCACCATACACCAGCTATTAGTGGATAGGAGAGTGATGTAGCCAATCCAGGGATGGGGATTATTAGGAGGCCATGATAGAGAATGGCCAATGGGGGAATTTCGACCAGGACACCGGTGTATACCCCTACTCTTTTACGATAAGTGTCTTGGGATTTTTAATGACCACAGAGAGTCAGGACTTCATTTAATGTCTCATCCGAAAGACGGTGCTGTTCTTACAGTTTAGTGTCCCTGTCACTATACTGGGGCATTAGAACCCACACAGACCACAGGGTGAGCACTCTCTGCAGGCGTCACTAATGGCAGAACACTCAAATTCTTCCATTCCAACCTTAACAAACCATGTCTTCACGGAACTCGCTTAGTGCACAGGAGCATTCAAGTTCCAGTGGAAGGCAATATTTTATGTTACAGCATACAAAGCCATCCTATACAACTCTTGGCTTTCAAATTTTTTGGGGAAGGAACACATATGGGTGTCAAGGTCAGATGTGTGCAAACTTACAATATATACATACAGTATATAACCTGAATTTGGACAGGACAAACGAACTGATTTTCTCTATAGTCTTGATTAAAGTTGTCAAATAATTCCATTAAAGGACATGTCCTACACAGAAACCTAACCCTGGCATGGAGAACCCCATATTTTAGTGCACATTTCAGCTCAGGAAAGGGCAGTTCATTAGCTGAATTAGGGTTATATATATGTAAAACATGCTAAACTGAGTAAAATCAAGTCTACAGTTATATAATTAGAGTGGTACAGGAGGTAGTATTGCTGCATTACTGTTCCAGGTCCGAACCTGAACCCAGGTTACTGTCTACGTGACATTTCACACGTCAGGTGGGCTAGTTTTGTGATCCTGTGCCCCTGTAGCCTCAGATTCCTGTTCTTGTCTAAGAGGGAGGTGAAATCGAACTCGAACCTCAAGATTTTGCATATTCATGAGTGAGCGTATGGTAGCACGGTGGCTTAGTGGTTATCACGTTTACCTCACATTTCCAAGTTTGTGGGTTTTATTCCCGCCGCAGTCTTATTTGTGTGGAGGTGGCATGTTCTCCCCATGCATGTTCCTCTGGGAAGTCTGGTTTTTTGTCCAAAGTGTATCAGTTGTGCCCTGCGATGGATTGGCACCCCATCCAGGGTGTACCCCGCCTCATGCTCCCTGGGATAGGCTCTAGGTTCCCCATGACAATGTAGTATAAGCGGTATAGAAAATGGATGGATGAGTGAGTGTATATAATTTGTATTCAAATGATGACCAAATGTATGTGGACACCTGACCATTTAAACACCCCATTCCAAAACCATGGAATGGAGTTAGTCCCAGCTTTGTGGGAAGGCTTTGCACTAGATTTTGGGGATTTGTGCTCATTCAGCCACAAAAGTACAAAAGGTCAGGCACTGAAGTCTGGCAAAAAGCCTAGCGCAAAGTCATCCCAGAAGTTTTCATTAGGGTTGAGGTCAGCATGAGGTCAGTGAAGGCTAATTGTAACGCTACAATGAATGGTGTGTTGGTCAGGTGTCCTCATACTTTTGGCCATATAGTGTATGCCATTACATGTCTACATTTACAAATGCAAAACAAGAAATGTTTTAAATTGATTGCTTGGTATAAGCAACAGATAGAATTCTTGAACGTTTTAGGTTTTATGTATTATTCTTATTAGTAGTAGTAGTAGCAGTAAATATAAGTATTATTATACATTGTACCCTCTTGTTGCACTATATTACACATATTTATAAGGTCTATATACCGCTATACATGCGGTTTTATTAAGGTATATAATTTTTGCACCGATATATAACGTACATTAAATGCATATATATTTTTTGTTCTACAGAGAAAAAGGTACTCTTTTACAAACAGGCATTTCAGTGAACACCTATCAGACCTGCGCAGGACGCAACTTGCGCAAAGCATTCTGGGATCTCTCTTTCCTCCCCGGACTTCCATCCAGCCGACATGGGTATGCGCCTTAGTCGAATTTAAACTTGCTTTAAATGCATATTAAGCGATAGATGTGCCTTTAAGTACTAATATATATGTCAAGATAATACAGTTATAACCTCGAACTCGTTGGTAAATCGTGTATTTGCCGTGTAGTTTTAAGTATCTATTACTCATTTATTTCCCGACAACGTGGAGAGCCTCCACGCCATATTGTGAGCCAACATGGCTAACAGCTTCACTAAGCGCTCGTGCTGACGGATACAGGCAAACATAATGTTGTGAATTCAGCTATAAATCCGAATCAATGATTCAAAAAGTGTGCGTGTCGCATTTGAAATGTATGATGGTGTTGAAATAAGAGGAATGAGTAAAGAGATGTTCTGAATGGCTTTCTCTTTGACATCAAGTGCACTATTATTTACTACTATTAATATTTACACTACACCCGCACCCTAACAACGCTAGTTTTTGTAAGCTTGAGAATCCGGTCTGTGTTCTTCAGCTACTCTTGTGTATTGTAGGTAAGTGCCGTGGATTGCGTACCGCCAGAAAGCTGCGGGATCACCGCCGTGAGCAGAAGTGGCATGATAAACAGTACAAGAAGGCCCATTTGGGCACGGCACTGAAGGCTAACCCCTTCGGAGGAGCTTCACACGCTAAAGGAATCGTGCTTGAGAAAGTGTAAGTGCAGGGTTTGTAACTTCTGTGACATGTTTTGTTCCAAATGAAGTCTCCTTACACACATCATAAAGGTGACAGGTTTTTTTTTTTTTTTTAAAGTGGTCAAGTCATGTGTTGTAGGAAAATAAGGAAGCATCACCACCACACCAGAGTTGATTTACTTTTCAATACCTGCATGCCAAAGAGTGCACTGTTGTATCACTCTAAAATACTTGCTCCCCTCCTTCTTTTCCCTCTGGAAAACGCTTCTGTTGGATATTTAAGAAACTATTAAGTGATGCCAGGTGTCTTTATATATTTATTTTTACAACATAATGCAATAATAGGCAGTGATGGCTTGATAGTTAAGGCTCTTGGTTACTGATCAGAAGGTCGGGGGTTCAAGCCGCAGCATGCTAAGCTGCCACTGTTAGGCCCTTGAGCAAGGCTCTTAACCCTCTCTGCTCCTGGGGCTCTGTATCATGCACTCAGACCCCAACATCCTGACATGCTGGGATAAAGACATGTGCTGTAATGTATTTTTGACCAATAAAGACTCATTATCATTCTCAACATGTGAACTATATCTGCATTTATCGTGATGTAATTTTAGGTACGTTTATCTCAATATTGAGTGATTTTTTCTTTATAGAACAAAATTATCTTAATTGCTTAGGATACATGGGTTGTTGGAATATAGTTATTGTTGTAATTATTCATATGTTGACTGCCACAAAAACATCTGAAGCCCAAAGTTTTTTTTTTTGTTTGTTTGTTTTTGTTTTTTACTCCCATGAAACAGTAAATCTTAGGATCATAACAGTATCCAGCATGTCTTTTCTGAAGATTAGGGTACAAATCGATGCTGAGGTCATCGATTCTCCAGAAATGACTCAAATGCTCATTGGTTTTAATTTTACACTCTCCCATTAAAATTGAATGTTTATGGGATTTCTTGAATTCACTCTAATCTCTTCACGGGTTATTTTTCTTCAGCCCTTCACTGTTTAAGTGTAATGTTGATCTTGAATGTAGCTTTAACAATTAATTTCCTGTTTCCTTTCACAGTGGCGTTGAAGCCAAGCAGCCCAACTCTGCTATTAGGAAGTGTGTCAGAGTCCAGCTTATCAAGAACGGCAAGAAGATCACTGCATTCGTCCCCAACGACGGTTGCCTGAATTTCATCGAGGTGCGTTGGATTAAAAAAATATATATATATTTGGAAGCAGAGTTATTGATTAATATTGACCGCATTAATGAAGTTCGTACTCCTACTGCTGTGAGTTTGACGACTGTTTGCCATTACAGGAAAACGATGAGGTTCTGGTGGCAGGGTTCGGACGTAAAGGACACGCCGTCGGTGATATCCCTGGAGTACGTTTCAAGGTGGTGAAGGTGGCCAATGTTTCTCTCCTGGCTCTCTACAAAGGCAAGAAGGAGAGACCTAGGTCATAAATACATAATGCCCAGAAAACAATAAAACTGTTTTTCAATTACACAAACTTGTGTGGCTTGTATTACTATTTATTATTATTATTATTATTATTTTAAATGATTCGGATTTTTGAAAACTTGGTGTTATCATATTGACCTATGGATTAATTTATACTCCCAATACTAATAGAAAATGTAATTTTTCCATTCTAAATTTCCATCATATAGATGGTTAATAACTCATGAATAAATCGGGTGCAATTAAGTGTCTATTTGGTTTTTGGATTGTCTTGGTAAGTTTGTTTTATTTATTCATTTATTAGTCTTTTTAAAATGTTAAGCGAATGGAGTGACTGCCAGTATTACCCTAATCAGAGTAGGAAACCTTAAAAAATCCCCCTACAGGTGTTGTCATCAACTCAAGTGGCTTTGTTAATACAGTGTCTGCTGCATATTCAGTGTTGACTGAAGATTAAGGTTTCAAACATTTTTTGGTGTATTTATAAAAAAAATAAACAGCCATATTTTGGGAGATTTTCTCACAGTACCAGAGTAGTCTTCTATTTTGACCTGATCTATTGAGACTGAGGATTCTGCATCAAACATTTGGGATTGGTTGAAAACACGACCTTTAATAGGCCTGTAACAATTTTAAAAATGGATGAGCTTGGAGGGGGTTTTTGCAGTTTGCATTCTGCATGAGCAGTTTCCATTTGACTGTCTTAGACAATTAAGCACTAAATTGTAAATACAAACAAAAACAAAATATCTGCACCTCTTTGCTCAGTGGTGTGTTCGGTTCTGCAGTATTAACATGGTGTGTAAAATCATCTGCACATACAGAAGTCTGTACTGTAGCCAGTGGAGCTTCAAGAGAAATCAAACAGCTTTCTAGTTCTCGCATGTAACATGAACAAAAGCAAACTCTGCTTTCCTAAGTGGCATGAGAAAATCTATGTTCTGAATCACAAAGGTAACTTACTGCAGTTTTATTTTTTATTTTCACACCATGAAAAAAATGGCTCATTGTTTATAACCTCGATTCAAAATGACTCCTGGGAGACAGGAAACACTTCTAGAGCTTCAAGACCAAACTGTAAACTGAGTGTTAATGCCTAGGAGGAAAAATGATTGGATTCAGTGCATGTAAAGCCATTTAAGAAGAATTGCCCCTGAAAGGCTTCATTACGAGTATAATAGTTCATAATACTTGTGTATATTTAAAGTCTTGTGATTAGATTTATAAAAATATAAGCCATTACATGGCACTATGATTAATTACTTTTTTGTTACTGGACATGAGAGAAACCGTGGAGAGTAAATGCGATGCCCATGGCTCTGAGTGAATGTAGGAAGTTGGCCAGCTGCCCTCTTGGTTGTGTGAAACCAACTGACCGCAAAAGTCCCTACTGTGCTTCATTATACAGACCAGACGGTGCTGAGCTGACTTTGAAAGCAAGGCCAGAACACAGCAGCTTCAATAATACAAATATACTGCTCAAAAAATTAAAGGGAACACAGTGTTCACTTTATTTTTTTTTAGCAGTGTATATATCAGTCATGTGGTACTAAGAACAAATGAACTTCCTTTTGGAACATTTAGCATGGCTGTTTATTGCTTAAGGATTTCCCATAAAGCTTGTAATTATATTGTTGAATCTATAATTAGATAGATACGTCCAATATACCTATGAATATGTGATTAAATTAATTTTGGTCACCAAAGCTGATCATCAGCTGATCATCAAGATTATCTCGTGTAATTCCCTGGTGGTATATTTCGAGTGGTCCATACTCCATGATTTTCATGATTGTTATAAACATGATGTTGCATTTACACATAGTTCATTTGGCTTTTGAGTCCCACATTTTCAGGGGCAGCTGCTGTTTCTGGAACATTACCCATCGAAGGCACATGGGTGTGAAAAGCCAACCGTATGCTCAGTTGCCTTTAACAGTGTCGGCACTCATGATTTCCCAACTGACTTCCAATGTTTTCCCATATGTGCTAAATTAACATTAAAGCAGTGGATCAAATTTGCCAAGGGACAATATAAAGACAAGTTAATCTAATTACATGCATTACCTGGCCAAAAGTTTGTGACACCTGAGCATCACACCCTTATGTGTCACCCTTTTTAGAACATACTGCTCTGGATTTAGTCCCCCTTTGCTCTTATGGGAAGGCTTTCCACTAGACTTTGGAGTGTCGGTGCAGTGTTCCAGTTCATCCCAAAGTTGTTCAGCGGGATTGAGGCCAGTGTTCTGTGCAGGACACTCAAGTTCTTTCACTTTAACCTTGGAAAGTTCATGGACATTCTATACAACTGTGTGCTTCTGACTTTGTGGCAACAATCTGGAGAAGAACCACATATGGTTGTGATTGCCAGGTGTCCACAAAACCTTGGCCATATAGTGAATGTTTTACATTTTTTCCAACTATGTTAACCTATTTGTCCACATTTAAATTATGGGTTTAATCCAAATCTAAAGGGGATTACAATTATACACTATACTGTATGTGATGTGAATAACAAATTGACAGATTTGACCTCAGCCAAGTATTGATTTGAAAGGTTAAGTTCGAAAATACAAATTAGTGACAATTACAAACCTGATGTTAGTGGGGTTTTTTTTTTCGAGGGCAGACACATGCCCTCCCAAAAAATCTGTTAAATACAGATTTATGCATCGCTAATACCATGCAGTTCAATGTAATCTTACAACACCCTTTGATTCCACACCCAGTACATTGTGGGCTTTGTTTCAGACATGCTTATCATGCCCTGCCAAAGATATGTCAAGGTTGTAGCTATCCAGTCGTTGTGGCTCCTAGTTTCACCATGTTAACTCAGCATGACAGAAACGTGACTGACTTGCAGTGCAGATGTTCAGGGAACACAGAAATGCCCACGTGGTATCAAGGCTATCATCTGTGAGACCCATGAATATGACCAAATGCGTCCACTGAGTGGTCTCTGCTACTCGGAGAGGTAACAATAGCTTTGTTCAATAAATTGAATGGTACGTATTGACCCTGCATGGCAAGTATTGACCCTAGCTAATGAAACTGAGGAAGCCTTAGAAACGATAGAGACAGAATTGGTCTCATCGAGGACTGCTGTGATTCAACATAGATTGGCCTTAGATACTCTATTGGCAGAAAAGGGCGGTGTGTGTAAACGTTTAGATACCTTGTGTTGCTTTTATATCCCTGATTTATACCAGCGTTTAACCAATATTATCGAACACGTACGATCGCCAGTTCGAATTCCCCCTCGAACAGGA
This sequence comes from Noturus placidus, assembly GCA_022414735.1. NCBI lineage: Eukaryota > Metazoa > Chordata > Actinopteri > Siluriformes > Ictaluridae > Noturus > Noturus placidus. Next base: position 251,652 of record JAFFST010054259.1, read on the forward strand.
AAGACAGGGTTTGATTGGCTGAACTCAGTATTTGAGGGATGGGCTCGTGGATATTAACCATCTGTCTACCAATACGTGCAAATGATTCTTCTTGTCTTGCTCATTTTGTCTTGTATTGTTTCTCTCGTTCAGATCAGTCTCTCACACTCATTGAACGCAATCACGAATGACCAAGTGCTGATGTTGACAAAACATGACTACGACCTTACAAAGACAAACCTGATTTGTATTTTAAGCCTGACTGGGTACTAGATCCTCCCAAACACACTGGCGATGACGACCCAGTGACATCCATTTTACGTCTATTGTAAATATGCATTTGACCATGACGATTCTCATTTCACTTTAAAATGAGCTTGCTTGACCACAGGATACTTTATATATGCAAAAACGGTCTTAGTGCCTTCATTATGTCTGTTTTATGATGAATTCATGTTGGGTTAATCTTAATCTACACCCAATATCTCAACACGGAAAAACAGATCAGACACACAGATATATCTCTTTACTTGCAAGGAGAAACAATGTAGAGGATCGATTAGCTCACAATCCCGTACATGTTCTGACGTTCCTCTGTATTCTCCTGCCATTTATTGAGGAAAAGCCCTAGTTACAATCTCTGC
>JAFFST010054259.1:253011-268801 GCA_022414735.1 Noturus placidus
CTGAAAAACATTCTCACACATACGCACATATAAGCACATATTCTTTATGCATGGATACACACATAATAATAAGATAGATCTTTTCAATCATTACACTATTTCTACCTTAATTAGTTTCTTCAACAGAAAGACATTAGATAACATTTATAACTTGAATTAATTCAACAATTCAGTGAAAGAATTCTGAAGTTCTCATGTAGACATGGCATAATAATTTCTCTGTTAGTTTCAGTTATCATATCTGTTAATGCCTAAGATGGTCAAGTCATGTCATTTAGAATAGTACAGAATGTTTATCTGCTTACAGAGACACAAACATGTTTTTCTGTTATGGTTCGACCATGAAACAAAGTGTGTTTGAACTGCCTCAAACAAGGCTGCCCTATAAACAACGGTTTTTCTGGATAAAAAGCAACGTTTTTCTCAATTTCTCAACGAGTTACCGTATTTTCCGCACTATAAAAGCCTTAAGTTTTCTCAAAAATCGACCGTGCACCTAATAATCCGGTTCGCCTTATGTGTGGACTGAGTTCCAAAATCTGTAAATATGTTGTGCGACTTTGGTTGGCGTAACAATCGTATGCGCCTTATAACACAGTGCGCTTTATGTATTGGTCAAGTACAGAAATAGACCCTGTAATTGAGACTGCGCCTTATAATCCGGTGCGCCTTATAGTGCGGAAAATACGGTAAATGGTTTATAATCTACATGAAGTATAAAAAATTTCTGTCCCCTCAGTTACTTAGAATCTTGATAGTTAGACTTGGAAAATTGTTTATTGTCAAAGTATTGTCACGCTTGTCAAGCATAGATTTGGGTTATTTTTCTTGCTTAATAATTCGGCGACGTCTCTAATGGTACATAATTTAATATACATGAAATGTGCTTAACGTTTTTTCCATTAGACTTTTTCCTGTCTTCAGCGCCATCATTTTAGCTTCACTTGTGTAATAAGAAATACAAGCGTTGGCACCCACCCTCTAACCTAGTGAGTCTAGACATTCAAAGTACACGATGGGATGTGTGCACATTCTCACCTCTTCTCAAAATAAATGAGCTAGCATAAGGGTGGCAGGGAGAACAAACCAAGAATCAAGACCACTGAGTAGCAAACAAGCTGGCTAAGGGGCTGACCTTTGCTGTCAGGGCTTCAATATGCTACTTTTAAACCAAAAACTCCCCCTCTTTTGGTTGGGTTCTTGCTTTCCCATTGGTCACGTCCTGTCAATCAGTTAATGGTGATTGCCACAGGGATCCACCTATAGGCCTACAGCCAGCAACAGAAGGGCAAACAGTTGGAAAAAAAAGCAAGGGAGCACACAAATACAAGCACAATGAACAATATTATCCATCCATCCATCCATCCATCTTCAACCGCTTACTCCTTTTCAGGGTCACGGGGAACCTGAAGCCTATCCCAGGGAGCATCGGGCACAAGGTGGGGTACACCCTGGACAGCGTGCCAGTCCATCGCAGGGCACAATCACATACACACTCACATTCATACACTACGGACACTTTAGACACGCCAATCAGCCTAACATGCACGTCTTTGGACTGGGAGAGGAAACCGGAGTACCCTGAGGAACAATATTATATTATATTATATTAGACTGGTTTCAATCACAGAGTATGCACTGGTTAATTGCATGTAGAAATTCCTCTACAAATACATGGTTACTGCTTTAACAGATACTGCTTTTAACAGATACATGATACTGCTTTAACAGCCTAAGCAGCAAATAATATAATGTAGGCAGAAGCTCAGTATATGACTTTGACATTTAACACATTAAACCTAAATATTTGTTGGCTTTTTAAAGGTACAGATTAAGAGCAAGAACATGTCACTCTTGGCAGGCATCTGGAGAATTAGTGCGGGAGGAGGATCTCTCTTTTATTTTAATGGTGTTAGAAATGGAGCACACTGAAAAAGATCTGGGTGTGGGCCGGTGGCTAGCAGGTAAAAGCTATCAAGGTTTGGCTTACTGCTGACCAGTCCAAGCAGTTTGGAGAACCTGCAGGGAAGTTTTCAGAATTTTCAGAATCAAATCCATGACATACCATAATAAGTCTAGTCAAACTCAAGAGTATACGCTAGAAACCTAAAAAGAAATCACCAGAAAGTCCTCCTGGTCTGTGACCAACAAGCTTGAATTCACATTTAGTATGGAAGTGAAGGCAGGAATTCCAAAGGTTGTTGAAGTATCAGCTGGATTCAATTTCAAAGTGGGAACTGAGAGCTCATATGGTTTACAGAACAGCGAGGAGAAACATGAGCTGTTCTCTTTTCCTGTTAAAGTCCCTGCAGGGAAAACCGTGCATGTGGAGATCACAATTGGCCGAACTACATTTGATCTCCCCTACACTGGCACAGTCCAGATCACCTGCTATAATGGCAGTGTGCTGCAGTTTCCAACCAGTGGAATCTACAAAGAGGTCACTTACACTTATGCAAAAGTAACTGTGAAGGAAAAAACAAAAAGCCTTTAAATTCTAAATCTACAAAAATAGCTTAGTGCAGATGCACATTTTTTTGATTGGTAAAAGATACATTTTGATTCTAGATTGGTTGAAACAATTTTATTTGATTATTATTTACTGCTATGATGACTCCTCTGCTTCTTCTCAATTTGTCAAGATTTCAATCAATAGAATTGTTCTCTCCATCTCACAGTTCATTTGTTGGTGGTAAATTTATGTATGTAAATGCATTTCATTATGAGTAAAAAATAAAAATGGCCTTTTTTGGCTGACAGCATATGTTAAATTATCTGTGTGAGTATTGTCTGACAATTCTTATGAGAGACGTTTTGCCAGGGCTTGTACATACCTAATACTACAATGTTAAAATTAGAGGATATAGTATCTGGGAATATAAAACAGATTTACGTGGTCCTTGCACATATCATGATGCAACTTTATTCTTCCAACTCAGAGGGATCCAGAAGAACGGGCCTGTTCATCTTATTATATACGTTTATTAACCTTAAAGAAAATTTAATCAATTTAAACATATAGATTCCAATAAATGGTGGTTCTGTGGACAGAAATGCCTTGTTGAAAAGAGAGGTCAAGGAGGATTGGCCAGACTGGGCAAAACTGGGGAAAAAAATCACATGAAATTTGATAATACCATTAAGGTTTTCACATGACAATGTATTCTTTTTGATTATTAAATTGACAGAGCATGATTCATAGCAGAGTACATGTAGTTGGTCTGATATGAAAGTGCCATTATAACAACGTTACCAAACATACAGTAACAGACTACCATAAAGTACGCAATTCCTTTGTCATTTGTTTTGACCTTTCAAGAATGATAATCATTTATTCTTATATTAATTGTCCTGTTCATTGTATACTATGAAATTAAGTCCCTTAATCAGTATCTAACTGATACAAGATTCAGCTGAGACACTGCTGAAGTTACTAAACAATAAGTGTAAGAGTGTAAGAGGATTCAAAGCAGTTAGAACAAAAACAGGAATGATAGATTTAAAAAAAATGAAGGAAAATATAATATAAACTGGTTGGAAGCCAATCGGTTTATCAAACCTGATTCAGTTCATCTGTTAATACTAATAATCACGTTTCCTCATGGGTTGAAGGTAAAACTTTCATCCATCTGCCAAAAGTGCTTACATTTCACATTGCCATCTAGTGGTCTGCAGCTACACAGCTGTAATAGGGTTTTATTTTGAGAAAGTATACAGTATATATCAGTTCTCCTTCTGTCTTTTGTGCCAAAGCCACACAGACACAATGCATAGACTTTGATAAATAAGTGCTACATGACTCCTGAGTGAGAAATTCCGGCCTGCTATCCTGTCATTAACTCCTTAAACTCCCAAGACCTGTCATCAGGTCTAGAACTACATCCCTTAGTCTAATAGATATAATACCTGCCTTTCCTATTCCACCGTTGTTAGTAAATGATTCATAGAAATTACTGAATAAAAATATAAAGCTAATGATAATATTATTATGTACTTGCTGTTTCTTAGCTGCAAAGCCCAGTGGATATACAACAATCAGCCATAACATTAAAACCACTTGCAGGTGACATGAATAACATTGATTATAATGGCACCAGTCACTTCCCAGAACTGTGTGTTCACATCAACTTTGGGCCTGTGTTTCACTTACCTTGGGAAGAGATGGGACCAGGATGCACTATGGGAAGTAGACCAAGTACACCCTTTCATGGCAATGGTATTCCCTAATGTCTTTGGCCTGCTACACTGCAAAAACTGTTCAGGTATGGTTTGTGGAACATGACAAAGAGTTCAAGGTGTTGACTCGGCCTCCAATTTCCCCAGATCTCAATCCGAACGAGCATCTGTGGGATGTGCTGGAAAAACAAGTACGATCCATGGAGGCCCCACCTCGCATCTTACAAGACTTAAAGGATCTGCTGCTAACGTCTTGGTGCCAGATACCACAGCACACCTTTTAAGGTCTTGTGGAGTCCATGCCTCAATGAGTCATAGCTGTATTGGTGCCACAAGGAGGACCTACACAGTATTATGTAGGTAGTTTTAATGTTATGGCCAATTGGTATATATTGCAGAGGATTACTGGGGCAGGCCACTTAAATGGCCTTGAACATGATCAGATATTTATAGCTGGGCCATGACTTAAATAAGAGTGCAGCTCAGGAGTCGCACAACATTTACAGTAACAGCAGGATAACTCTTTAGGTAAGAATAAATGTAAACATCATCATTGGGGATTATCATACAGTTGGAAGGGGGTGTTACATTTTAAATAGTCAAAGGATTGTAATACACAGCTGCATGCTAATGGTGAATAATTGCTTGCAGTCTTGCAAACACACCATGATTAAGGTTTTGTTGTGTGTTGTTAATAGCCACCAGGGGCGTAGGAGCGATTTTGAACCTGGGGGACTCTGAAATGCTAGGAGGGTTCGGGGTATGCTAACTCTCAAATATATAATTTTGAAATAAAGCACTTAAATACTAATTTCTAATGACTTTTAGGAACAGAATGTACTAACTGTCTGGTTGTAAGAGGGAATTGTAGTGACAGAAGATTGAGAATACTCAGACTGAGGACGGGCGATTGTAAAGACAAGGGTGCACAATCAGAGAGACCAATCGACCTACAGCGACCCACACTTATAGCTACTAGGTTCTGAGTCCTGCACTTATTATAGCGAAAGTTATTTTTTTTATTTAATGATGTTTTTAAAAGTTGCGGAATGGATTAATTTGTAGACTGTCCATCTCATAAATCCTTATGGACAGGCAGGCAATGCTAAAAAAAAAAAAAAATTAGATTAAGATTATGAGGGGACAAATCCTAGATTTTGAAATGTGTGTGTGTGTTATCATGCCCATGATAACCACAAAAATGTTGACAAATTGGCAGGAGAAAACCCTTGCAAATGCAATTGCATTTATTTAGTGCTCATTTTCAGTTGTTCACTTTTAGTTCAAATTTACAGCCCAGAATGAACCACGTGGGATGAAGTTGGATAGCAACATCATCAGTCTTCCAGAGTGATTTCTTTGGGGCACACTGTCGATGGTGGAGAAGGTGTTTTGGAGTTCTAAGTTAAGGCTGCTATGGATTTTGAGACGTGGGGAGAGATTTTTGATGAAGATGTGGCGACTCAGTACATGATAGAACAGAGTCTTCCAGCAAACAATAATCAGACTGAATTTAAGGACATCTTATCTGCAGATGGATGCAGGTAAAAATTTGCATTAAATAAATATTATCATAAATATTATAAAATATTATACATCTCAGATCTGTAACATATGAGCAGTTACCATGGACAGGAATGAAAACGCATTTTGAGTTTACTCATATATATTTGTTAATTTGATATTTGTTAATTAAGCTCTTAGTATGGATAATTTTGGGGGACACGGTGGCTTAGTTGTTAGCACATTTGCCTCGCACCCTCAAGGTTGGGGATTCAATAGAAATTAGGTTGAAAAACAATTAAGTATTCCTTTAAAGTCTTTCTTACATTCAGTCTGTTTGTCCACAGGATAATACAAACTAGTCCAGAAAGGGATAAAATATCCAGTGCCATTACTCGAGGTGAGAATATTTAGAGAGTGTTTTTGAGAATTAATCATGTACTGTATATTGGTGTAAGTCATTTGGCTTTGTTGTTTGTATATCAGGTGATGAAGCTGAGCTTCGTAAGATCACAATCCACCAGTCTGCTTTCTCCGAGGAGGACAGTGCCGGCCACATTCCCTTACATGAAGCAGCAATGCAGAACAACCAGTACATCCTGAAGATCACTTTCAAAGGTCAGGGGAGAAATTATCTGTGGTTCCAGTGAGTAACTGGCAATATGATTTAAAGTGTTACCATACTCACACTACAGATACACACATCTCTTTTAGGTGAGAGTTTAAATGCTGTCACAGATGCCATGACTGTTTTTTCCACAGCATCTCCCACAGATGCAAAGTCCAGAATAACTCATCGGGGCAAAACAGCCCTCTTTTCAGCTATAGAGAAGGGTCTTGTGGAAAATGCCTGCTACCTTTTGGAAAATGGGAGCAGCCCAGATTGCCTGGATCACGATGACGACTCACCTCTTGTCATTGGTCAGTGAAAGGAGACACCTTGAATCAATCTAACAGGTTAATTACAGTTTTAATTATAGGTTTGTTATAGTTGCAAATAATTAAATGCCAGTTAATATTAGAGAAAAACATCCTATCCCCTGATCTTCATGTGCTTTTGGTTTGAGCCATGTTAGCATAGTCAAGACCTGTTTAGCAACCAACCTTTGGTTCTAATTTTTGCACTGGTACTACCAGGCGAATGTAGCTTCCTAGAATGCAGTTCATTCTCACCCTAAATGTTTTTCTGTAAATATCTGCATGCATTTATCATATCACGGCAAACCAGTGACTACATTTCCCATCCTGCACTGCGGCCTACAAACATGGCCACCATGGAGTGCAATTCCCAGAACACTCATTCATTCTAATCACGCACACCTGCATCCAATTTCACACACTCACTCCATAGTATAAAGAGACAATGTCTAACTTTCTAACAGTGTCCTTGCAAAGTCCTAGTGTTACCACTGTATCAAGCGATTATACCCTGTTCCTCATTTTGTTTCATGGTTTTTGATCTTATTCTCGTTTCTCATTCTTGATTCTAGCCTTGCCCTGTTTATGCCTGTTTGCCAGTTGCCTGACCTTTTGCCTGTTTCTTGACCTCACTATTGTCTTGTGTTTTGGATGTGTCTGCCTGTCTCTCTCTCTCTCTCATTAAACTCTTGTTTGCATTTGAATTCATCCTAACCTTCTTTATGAGGAAAACGTAACTGAATTTTTCAACTCAACATGGAAGCAGCAGGAGAGCAAGGAGAGTGTCACGCCGGAGTATTTGGATTGTGTGACTACCCGATGTCTAAACTGTGATAAGCTGGGGTGATCCGGAACATCTTACTGGTCTCAGGAATGTTTCAAGGGCAGATGGTCTGCCAACGGCGCCACAAGAAAGCAAGAGCATAGCTTCAACCAGAGACCCACAAAGTCGTCTCACCTGCTGAGCTCTAGCCAGAGGTCAAGGTGGTGACCTCATTCCCAGAGCTCCAACCTAAGACCCCAGAGGTGGTCTCACCTACCGAGCTCCATCTGGTGGTCAACATGGTGACCTCATCTGCAGAACTCCAACCTGAGACCCACGAGGTAGTCTCACCTGCAGAGCTCCAGCATGTGTCCCATGAGGTGGTCTCCTCCACAGAGCTCCAGCATGAGACCCACGAGGTGGTCTCCTCCACAGAGTTCCAGTCTGAGGTCAACGTGGCGACCTCCTCCATAGAGCTCCAGCATAAAGTCAAGTTCAAGGCAACCTTCCATGCCACATTCACGTCCAAGGTGGACAAGACAACCTCTCAAGCCAAGTTCCTGTCCGAGGTTAAAGAGACGGCCTCTCAAGCCAAGTTCTGTTCCGAGGTGGAAGAGATGGCCTCTCAAGCCAAGTTTCTGTCCGAGGTCAAAGAGACGGCCTCTCAAGCCAAGTTTCTGTCCGAGGTCAAAGAGACGACCTCTCAAGCCAAGTTTCTGTCCGAGGTCAAAGACACGGCCTCTCAAGCCAAGTTTCTGTCCAAGGTCAAAGAGACGACCTCTCAAGCCAAGTTCCATTCCGAGGTTGAAGAGACGGCCTCTCAAGCCAAGTTCTGTTCCAAGGTCAAAGAGATGGCCTCTCAAGCCAAGTTCCTGTCCGAGGTAGAAGAGATGGCCAACCCAAGCTCTGCTCACGCCAAGTTCCTGCCCGAGGTCGAAGAGATGGCCAACCCAATCTCTGCTCATGCCCAGTTCCTGTCTGAGATCGAAGAGACGGCCAACCCAAGCTCTGCTGACGCCCAGTTCCTGTCCCAGGTCGAAGAGACGGCCAACCCGAGCTCTGCTCAAGCCCAGTTCCTTTCCCAGGTTGAAGAGGCGGCCAAACCGAGCTCTGCTCAAGCCCAGTTCCTTTCCCAGGTCGAAGAGGCGGCCAAACCGAGCTCTGCTCACGCCCAGTTCCTTTCCCTGGTCGAAAAGACGGCCAACCTGAGCTCTGCTCACGCCCAGTTCCTTTCCCAGGTCGAAAAGAAGGACAAATTAAGCTCTGCTCATGCCAAGTTCCAGCCCAAGGTCGAAGAGACGCCCAACCCAAGCTCTGCCCACACCCAGTTCCTTTCCCAGGTCGAAGAGACGGCAAACTTAAGCTCTGCTCATGCCAAGTTCCTGCCCAAGGTCGAAGAGACGGCCAACCCAAGCTCTGCTCATGCCAAGTTCCTGTCCGAGATTGAAGAGACGGCCAACCCAAGCTCTGCTCACGCCCAGTTCCTGTGCGAGGTCGAAGAGACGGCCAACCCAAGTTTTGCTCACGCCCAGTTTCTGTCCCAGGTTGAAGAGATGGCCAACCCAAGCTCTGCTCACACCAAGTTCCTGTCCCAGGACAAAGAGATGGCCAACCCAAGTTCTGCTCACGCCCGAGTCTGCTTATACAAATAACCAAGTTCTGCTCACACCCAAGCCTGTTGACACATCCAACTAAGTTCAGCTTGCAGAGTCAAAGGAGGATGATGCTCCGCTTTCCTGCTCTGCTGAGGACATCGCTCTGCCTTCATACTCAGCTGAGGATACCGCTCTGTCTCCCGGTTCATGTGAAGACATTTTGCCCAGAAAGCCAGGACCACCAAAGGAGGGAATGTATTTTGGTGCTTTGGGGGGCTCTGTCATATCACAGCAAACCAGTGACTACATTTCCTATCCTGAACTGCGGCCTACAAACAAGGTCACCATGGACTGCAATTCCCAGAACACTCATTCATTCTAATCATGCACAATTTCACACACTCACTCCACAATATAAAGAAAATGTTTTCTAACAAGGTCTTTGTGAAGTACTAGTGTTACCACTGTACCAAGTGATTATACCCTGTTCCTTGTTTTATTTCATGATTTTTGATATTATTCTCGTTTCTCGTTCTCGATTCTAGACTTGCCCTGTTTATGCATGTTTGCCAATTGCCTGACACTGTGCCTGTTTCTTGACCTCTATGTTGTCTTGTGTTTTGGATTTGTCTGCCTGTCTCTCTTTCATTAAACTCTTATCTCCATTTCCATTCATCCTAACCTTCATTATGTGGAAAACGTGACAGCATTCAGGTCTCTAGTGTTGTCCCAGGCTCTGTGATGTGGTTTAGGACACAGTGTGACTTATCATAGTCTATAAACTTAACAACTTGCTACAAAACTAAAACTACTGTTTGAACTCCGGGGTTCTTAAGCTTTTTGTAATCAGGGATAGCTTTTACTGTAAAATGAAATGCATGGAAATAGCTCCAGTGCAATCATTAGACACCAAAAAGTTTCTGACTGAGCAATTACATTTGAATAAAGTAGAAAATTGTGTAATTACAATTGTCTCTATTTGTAACCACTAGCAGTGGCGGCTGGTCAATAGGGGGCGTGGCCCCATTCAAGTTATCCAGAGAAAAGGCTACATAAACATGTTGAGATATATATATATATATATATATATATATATATATATATATATATAGTTAAATAATTCTGAAATAAAATGAGTTAGTTGTACTATTTGCTTGGTAGTCATGTTAGCATTTATTAAAAATAAAAAAATTATCACTGTACTTTGTTTATCTGTGTGCAGGTTTCCGGCCAGTGTGTATGTAGGTCCTTAGGGTGCGTTTGAAATTGTGTACTATCCTAATACGCAGTAGGTGAAAAGCAGTACACCAAGGGGGTAGTGTGTGTGAATTCTCAGTAGTCCGGAAACAGTAGGCAAGAAATACCCAAATGGCGTAATGTTTCTAGCGAGATTTTTCAGTATGCAACCAATGGACACTACATCAGTCAAAAATTCTCATAATGCCATTGCACTGGTGTGGACGAGCTCAGAAAAAAATCACAGAAGACAGTGCATCAGCTCGTTTTAAGTATTAAACATTGGTCAAACAGGACTTAAAGGTTTAAACAATAAAGCAGTTGTCACAGCGTTTATGATCTCCTATCACAGCATTTATAATGACGTCAAAGGTCACATTGACAATGCCAACATGGCGGATGTAGTATTTCCAGGATTGTAGCGATTAGTACATACTGTTCCAATGCCGTGTAGTACATACTGCATCTAATTCAGTATGCACTGTCATGGTACGTGATTTCGTATGCAGCCTTAAACCTTTGAAAAGCAGGTGCGCCCCAGACACTCCCACTTTTGTTGTTAGTGAATCAATGTTGTTTTTATATTTATGACCTCATGTGATTGGACCTTTCTCACTGACTCTCTTTCCCACTCAGCAGCATGTCAGTTGACCGGCAAGAGATTGTTAATAACGTAAAAGTAGGCGCAACATGTCTTCCAGATGAAAGAAAATTCAGTTTTATCTTTGCAAAAAAACCTTTCCACAAGTCTTTCAAATGAAGAAAAGAAGGATAAAGGAGCTTGGACTAGATCAAACCAATTTGCAAATTAAGACACAGTCAAGTGATTGGATGAGCTTACACCCAGGGTTTCTCCAGCACCTCTCTGGAATTGGCTAGCTGGATGTGATGTAAGTCTTGGATTTTATTGTTTTCCTTGTTTGCTGTTTCAATGTCCTGTCACCAAAATGTTGTGGACAACGAAGGGGGTACGAGACTTAAAACATCTTTCTGAAAAATGTAAATGACATGAAAGTAGCCGCAGCAATTTTGACAATGCTATGAGGCTACAGTTTTTTAGGAAGCTTAGTATTGCTGAACAGCTAGACAAAGGCTATAGGACTGGCATTAGAAGTCAAGGGCAAAATTTATTTTCAAGTAGTGCTACTGGCCATTGTTTAGGCAACATTACAGTGTTTTTTTGAATGATTACAGTTTTTTGAGTGATTACCTTGATTAGTTTATTGCTTATAATAACCCACGTTAAACTCAAATTCATTGATTCATGGTATCTTAGTGCATACTTTAACAGTTTAATAACTAAGTAGTGATGATACATTGTTTTATCACCTGTTAAATGGCTATTTAACAATTAGATTCAGTCCTGCATTACTAATGGTTGTGTTATTCAGTTTGTTTGCACCCTCCCCAAAATTGTTGTCACCAGCCGCCACTGACTACTAGATATTTCTTTATCAAATCAATTTTTTCAGCCCGTGTCTTTACTTTCTCACAGCTATACGAAACAACCACTATGACATGATGAAACTCCTTCTTGCCTTCAATGCCAACATAAACCAAAAGTTGGTGCACTGTAGAACAGCCCTTCATGAAGCTGCTCGTTTGGGCTTGACAGATTTTGCAAAGTTGCTGCTAAAGTCTGGAGCTGATCCTGATCCCAGGTGCACATACGGCCTCACGCCTCTGGCCCTGGCAGCACAAGCTGGCCACCTGGAGATAGTGCAGGAACTCCTATGCCGAGGTCAGGAAGTGTGTGTGGGAATACTAAGCACTAACATAAATGACAGTTAATCATTGATTTAGTTTGAGACACTCGAGACAGGATTACTTGGGAAATATCATTTAATTCCTATTACAGTAGTTTTTTGTGTTGTTTTTTTTAAAACAGCAACTGATGATTCCCACCTCTGCACAGTGTGTGCGGAGCTTGCATGTTCTTCTGATGGTTCAGGTGTTTCCTTCAGGTACTTCGGGTTCCTCCCCAAGCCCAAAGACATGTGTTGTAGGTTGACTGGCATTTCCGAGTTGTCCATAGTGTGTGATTGTGACCTGTGATTGGTTGGCACCCATACAGAGGTGTCCCCTGTCTAATACCCCAAGTTCCCTGGGATAGGCTCCAGGTTCCCATGTAACCCTGTGTAGTATAAGGATGAATGGATTGGATGAATGTATTTTTGGAGACAAAAATGTGCAGTATAAAAACATTAGCTTCTTTATACTGATTTCTTGGTTAATTTAAAGCAATTGTATTTGGACTACAGGGGCTAATGTGGATTCTCAGGATCAAGACAATGCTACTATCCTTTATGAAGCTTCTGCGTCCGGGAACCCTGATGTCATCTCTCTGCTGCTGGAGTATGGTGCTGATGCTAATATACCCAAACACACAGGTCACCTCCCAATCCACAGAGTGGCTCATCACGGATATGTGAAGTACGAGGAGTTTCTGATTATCATTGAGATTTCCAACAATATGCAAATTCACAATAAAAGTGCACGTGTGGCTCTTTTTTAGCATTGCCACAAGGGTAAATTTTTACTCCAGGATATTTTGTTCATTCATTAATAAATAATCCTCTTGTTTGGTTCAGGACTTATTAATGGATGTCTTTTTGACCCAGAGAGGGTTGCTAGTTTTCAATTGTAACATTTATATTGAAGTACTATAATATAAATGAAGAACATTAGATTTTAGATTTAAACAAGAGATGGAGAATATGTTAGAGGAACTAAAATAACCTCCTCATTTTATGCTTTGAAAAAGCCGGTCTTACACCAACAACCATGTCGTGGTCAAAGTCACTGAGATCACATTTTTCTCCATTCTTTTCTTAGAGCTCTAGCTCTCCTGATCCCTATGACCACACAGAAAGCAGTGGAAGAGAGCGGCATGAGCCCCCTGCACTCGGCAGCAGCTGGTGGACAAACACAATGTCTAGAGATGCTCCTCAATGCTGGCTATGACCCCAACTTCATGCTTCACCCTCGGGTGAGGCGCAATTATGATGACCAGCGCAGGTCCGTCCTGTACTTCACAGTAACCAATGAAGATGTGTGCTCCACCAAGTTGCTCCTGGAGTGTGGTGCAATGCCCAACCAGGACCCGGTGAAGTGCTTGCAGGTGGCCTTGCGCCTAGGAAACTACCAACTGATCGACACCCTTCTGAGGTACGGCGCCAACGTCAATTACTTCTGCAGGGTGAACACCACGCACTTCCCTTCAGCTCTGCAGTATGCCCTGAAGGATGAAGTTCTACTTAGGATGCTCCTTAACTATGGCTACGATGTGCAGCGCTGCTTTGACTGTCCATATGGGGACAGAGCTCACGTGCCTGATGATTATAAGGGCTGGAGCAGCACTGTTATCAAAGATACCATGGTGAGATGGGGTTTGCACAAATTCCATTGTCAGGCTACACAATTCAGATGGTTAAACAATGATTCTGAGAAGAGGGATGACTCTGCACTAGTTGATCTGCCAGTATACTGTATGTGTCTGACATTTGCTTGAGACTAACATAGCATACAAGAAAAGGAAATATATCACCTAAACAACTACATACAGTTCTTTAATGATATCACACAGACTTGATGTGGTTGAGGACTCAGTGGGAGCTACTTTAATATATAAACATGAATAAAATGTCACCATGTAACTGAAGACTAACCACATGGGACAGAGATCTTGGAAAAATATTATCCCTTTTCCCCATCAATCCATCCATTTTCCATACCACTTCTCCTGCACATGGTCACAGGGAGCCTGGAGCCTATCCCAGGGATCTCGGGGCACAAGGCAGGGGACATCCTGGACAAGGTGGGAATCTATAGCATGGCACAATGTCAATCAGTCCACAATGCTTGTCTTTGCATGAGGGGAGGAAACCGGAGTACCCGGAGGAAACCCCCAAAGCATGTGGAGAACATGCAAGCTCCGCACACGCAGGGCAGAGGTGTGATTACAACCCCCAATCCCAGAGGTGTGAGGCAAACGTGATTCCACAATGCCATTTGAAGCAAATATATCAATATTCAGGTGTTTATTTTAAACTCAGGTATTAATTTAAAAATGGGTGAGACAGACTATCATTGCTTGTTAGCTTCAACTCCAGTCCCAAACTAAAGAAGCAAATGTCAGACAGCAAGCATGGCTGATCCAGAACAAATGGCTGATCCACAACATTTCTCATGTAAAAGTCTCTAAGTTAGATGCTTCACTGAACCATTACCTTCTAAATACTTTATTATTACCTGTTGTCATTTTTTACATCTGTGACGTTCTTCCTTCCTGCAGTTCTGTGAGGTGATATGTGTTGACTTTCTGAAGCACCTCTCTGGCAGCGTGGTGCGTATCATGCTAGATTATGTTGACCATGTCAGGTTTTGCTGCAAAATTAAACCAATTCTGATGGAGCAAATACAATGGCCAGAAATCTGCAAAATTCAAGGTGTGTGGTGTGGTATAAATTTATAGACTTCCTTTATAACTTTGCTTTATAACTTTATAACTAAAGTTTCACTGAAATATGGGTAGGCAGGTCACCAATCAATTACTAATAAATTACACTTCCTGTCCTGAATCCTCAGAGAACGTGTGCTGCTTGCAGCACCTGTGCCGACTGAGGATCAGGAGATGTTTGGGACGGCTGCGTCTCAGAGCTCCAGTCTTCATGAGCTTCCTGCCTCTGCCGAACCGCCTGAAGGAATACATCTTATACAAGGAGTATGATCTTTATAGGAACAGTTAAAATCATGCAGAACTGTTTTTTGTTCCTACAAATGATTGTGTGAACAGCTGGGCTACTTTAAGCATTAAATAATTATGAATATGTTGTTAAATGAAGCTGTAATTTTGTTTGTTAAGATGCTTTCTAAATGAATCATGTTACATGCCATTTGGATTAAGAAGATAAATATACAAATCTGATACTGGATTTTACCAATATCAATAACTAATTTAAAAGTAAAGTAAGTAACTAAAGTAAAGTAACTAAGTAAAAAATGTTATTAAACTTTATTACAAAAAGAAACAGTACTGACTATACCATGACAATGTACTATACTTATATTACTGAAGTTTTTATTTATTACTGAAGTAATAAAAATATTCTTTTTACAATGGACATTGTCTCAAAGCATATAAACATGGGATACAGATTTTAAATGTGTGAATTTATCGAAATTGTGCAAGCCGGTTGTGACGGTGGCAAGGAAAAACTCCCTCATTATTAATCAATCAAAAGTAAATAAATGTAACACCCCAATACAGTGGTGTGAAAAAGTGTTTGCCCCCTTCCTCATTTCCTGTTCCTTTGCATGTTTGTCACACTTAAGTGTTTCGGAACATCAAACCAATTTAAACAATAGTCAAGGACAACACAAGTAAACACAAAATGCAATTTGTAAATGAAGGTGTTTATTATTAAAGGTGAAAAAAAATCCAAACCATCATGGCCCTGTGTGAAAACGTGATTGCCCCCCTAAACCTAATAACTGGTTGGGCCACCCTTAGCAGCAACAACTGCAACCAAGCGTTTGCGATAACGTGCAATGAGGCTTTTACAGCGTCCTGGAGGAATTTTGGCCCACTCATTTTTGC
>JAFFST010054259.1:269135-301103 GCA_022414735.1 Noturus placidus
GCTCAGCAGTGGTTTTCTCCTTGGAACTCTGCCATGCAGGCCATTTTTGCCCAGTCTTTTCCTGATGGTGGAGGCATGAACGCTGACCTTAACTGAGGCAAGTGAGGCCTGCAGTTCTTTGGACGTTGTTGTGGGGTCTTTTGTGACTTCTTGGATGAGTCGTCGCTGCGCTTTTGGGGTAATTTTGGGCGGCCGGCCACTCCTGGGAAGGTTCACCACTGCGCCATGTCTTCGCCATTTGTGGATAATGGCTCTCACTGTGGTTCGCTGGATTCCCAAAGCTTTGGAAATGGCTTTATAACCCTTTCCAGACTGATAGATCTCAATTACTTTCTTTCTCAATTGTTCCTGAATTTCTTTGGGTCTCGGCATGATGTGTAGCTTTTAAGGATATTTTGGTGGACCTTACTGTGTCAAGCAGCTCCTATTTAAGTGATGCCTTGATTGTGAACAGGTGTGGCAATAATCAGGCCTGGGTGTGGCTAGAGAAATTGAACTCAGGTGTGGACAACCACAGTTATAGTAAGGGGGGCAATCACTTTTTCACACAGGCCATGATGGTTTGGATTTTTTTTCACCTTTAATAATAAACACCTTCATTTACAAATTGCATTTTGTGTTTACTTGTGTTGTCCTTGACTATTGTTTAAATTGGTTTGATGTTCCGAAACACTTAAGTGTGACAAACATGCAAAGGAACAGGAAATGAGTAAGGGGGCAAACACTTTTTCACACCACTGTAACTAATAAAAATAGAGTCATCTGAAATGAATCAAAAACCGTTTCAAATAACACAACAAAATGTGTCAATGATAGTTTTTTCACATCTAGAGACCGCTCTCATATTGTATAATGACAGTGAGACCCCTTTCAGCCGCTCCCACTGTGGATGCAACAATCTGTGTGGGCTTTTGCCGACAACCACACTTCAAGTAATCAGTTATTGGTGCAGATTAATCGGCAAAACTGATCGATCTGCAAAACCAATCAATCGGTCGACCTCTAATACAGAGTGTATGTGTACTTTTTTCTTGTAGCCAGGCTCTACATTTGTAAATGCATTTAGCTCAATTTGTGACTTTGTGACAAATAAAGAAAATCCTAATTTTCTGCGTGGTTAATGTTGTCACCTTGAATATGGATGGTAACATGAGCTAGAATATTTCTTGTAGACAAAGTGTTTTGGTGAGAGAGGACCTTAGCAAGGGGTGTAGCCACAGGGATGGTAGCTGCCATCCTGGAAATAACCCATGCCACATATTAAGTTCTTGTCCGATATCAGCCAGAATCACAATTTGGACCCTACAGTGGCTAATTTCCTCTGGTCCGAGTTCGGGAAGAGGTTCACACAAACACGTAGTTTAATGCAAAGCTTCTTAGTTTAATGCTCAACAAGTATAGCATATATTCACAAGAGATAAGAGGATAGGATGCAGGGAAACGGGAAAACAAACTTTATCGAAGCTCATACTTCCTGTTCTTGTACCAAGACATCGTGACACAGACTAGAGTCCTTCAGAATTGAAGACTGATCATGCAATAAGACTTCCCATCTTAGGTCCCATCATTCCCATCTTAGGTCTTAAAGTGACCTGTGCATGATCTTTGTGTACACTCTACAGAGCATAACAGATCAAATTGTGTGTGTATTTCTATTACAAAACAGAGCTATATGTCTTTGTGTTAATTGGGATGAGAAGAGGCCCCCTAAGGGCAGCTTGATTGTGAATGCTCCCCTTTCTCATCTGTTGACGATGCGTTAAGGTGAGATGTGATGAGGCCCCCTAAGGGCTACTTGATAGCAGTATTAGTCTTATTACAGCTGGACAGCACTTGAGGCGGCTGGTGTGAATCCACTTGGGTTGTGAATCCGTGAGAATTGTGGTGCGTATGACAGCTATCACACAAGTTGGTAGTCCACAGGCTGCTTCACCAACTTTTCATGGTTTCAAGTTCTTGATGAAAACTGTGTTACCTGAAGGAAAGAGTGAGGATGCTGTTCTGTGGGCAGATAGAAACAGAAAGATCATCATATACACTGTTAAATTTTTTCAGTGAGAGCTTGAATGTAATTACCGGCGATCAAGTCACCTGGGTAACCCTTAGTTCATTGAGTGGGAAATAGTCTGCCCATAATGATCTCAACAGGAGACAATTTAATTTCCTGATTAGGAGTCATGAGAATTTTGCATAGGACAACAAGTAGTAGATCGGCCCAATTACTTGAGGGGTTCTCTAAGAGCCCCTTAGTAAGGCTTTAATTCCTTAATGGTGTGATTTTTTCTTTTCACAATCCCTGTGCCGCTAATATACATCTCACTCATTCCATTCAATCTCTTCTACCTACCTAAACTGACCCGGTAGGATTTGCCTTACCAGATAAATGCAAGGGGTTTTTGCACCAATGTCAGATATATTTCTCCAATCAGCCTGAGGTTTTCTGTCAGGAAACGACTAAGTGTTTGTTTATGATGACTCTACTCACTGGGAAAGCAATGGATTGGGCATCAATTGTATGGGACACAGACAATCAGGTAAAGACATTGTTCCATTATTTCTTGAAATAGATTAAAGAAGTGTTTGAATATCCAGCGGGGGACAGGATGTTTCTGTACAACTATTACACTTATGCCAGAGAGAATAATCAGCAGCCGAATACGCTGTTGAATTCTGTACACTAGCCGCTCAAAGCGGATGGAATAATACTGCTTTATCTTCCATCAGGGGCTTAATCACAACTTACAAGTGGAACTTGCATACCAAGATGACACTACTACCCTATTTCAATATATCAACTTGGAAGATATGATGGATAATTTAATTAGAAATAATCCTTGATCTAAAGTGTCTCAAGCCTCTTCACCACTGATCGCAGCAGGCATTCATTCAACTCCAGAACCACCAAACCCATGCAAATTGTATATATCGGGGTCTCATCAGAGGAATGCCACTGAGGTTGGTACATGTGGGCTGTGTTTCTACTGCAGACAATCAGGTCACCTATGTGCTGCATGCCCTACTAAAACCAAGACCTCCAGCAAAGTACTGAGTAAGAGGGTTTTAGGCAAAGTTTGAAACTACCACTAACAACAGATTTTAATGGAAGTTATAACAACACCATCCATCAACATAACAACCATCGACAATGAACCCATAGGAACATGCATCACAGAACAAGCCATACCTCTCACTACATGAATTGTTCTATTCCACACTGAGAAGATTTCATTACATGTAATATCCTCCTCAAGGAACCAAATCATTCTGGACCACCCACGGTTAACTTACCATGATCCCAACATCTCCTGGCCATAAGGTGAACTCAAGTGTTCATGTTTTTATCAGCAAAACTGCTTTCAGTATGAGGTTACTCTACCATGTCTCTCCACCAGCTTAGAAATCCCCAATGTTCAAGTTCAAACAAAGAGGCATATGTAGAGTTTGCTCAAGTTTTTTTTTAACACAGTCAAAGCAACCCAACTTCCCCCTCACGGTCCTTGGGATTTCTCCATTAATCTCCCACCCAATGCAGATCCTCCAAAAAGCAAGATGTACCCACTATCACTTCCTGAGACTCCGGCTATGGAAATTTTTGTCAAGAAGGCATTAGCTTCAGCTTTCATACGCCCTTCCATGTCCCCTGCTGCAGCAAGATTCTTGTTTGTGGGGAACAAGGATAGCGGTCTCAGACCCTGCATTCACTCAATTCAGTGAAATATAGATATCCACTGCCATTAGTTCCTTCAGCCCTGGAGCAACTACATTAAACTCAAATTTTTACCAAATTAGACCTCATAAGCCAATACAACCTCATCGGAATCAGATAAGGACAGATAAGAGTGGTAAGGACAGATAAGGAGTGGAAAATGACTTTCTTGAATATGGGGTCATGCCATATGGCCAATGACTGGTATTCCAGTCATTCATAAACTAAATCTTCTGTGACCTTCTAAAGCAGTCTGTCATTGCCTACATAGACGATATCCTTATTTACTCAAAAACCAGAGCACAGCACATTCGATATGTGAAGACAGTCTTGACACGACTACAAGAGAACCACTTGTAACCACTTGTCACACCACCAGCACAAATTACCTAGGATACAATATCAGTCAACAAGGGATGGAGATGGATATGTCAAAGGTCAAGGCAGTAACAGAATGGCCATGTCCCATGACTATCAAAGGACTACAAAGGTGCCTATGCTTTGTCAACTTTTACAGATGATTCATTAGAAACTATAGCATCACTGCAGCCCCATTGACTTTCCTCCTAAAAGGTAAACCAATAAAATTACAATGGATTGACAGCATTCAAAACACTCAAGACCAAGTTTACCACAGCCCCTATTCTCAAACACTCAAACACTGGGTCAAATGTATCCATATGTTTTCTTTTCCATGAAACTATCCACTGCAGAGCAGAACTATGATGTGTGCAACAAGGAGTTCTCTCCATGAAAGCAGCATTAGAAGGCTGGAGACACTGGCTGGCTCACCCATTCCAGGTAATAACAGTCCACAAGAATTTAGAATGCATTGAGAATGTGAAACGTCTGAACCCAAGACAAGCATGATGGTCATTATTCTTCACAAAATCTCACAGTTACGCATCTCTCCAGCAGCAAAAACAGCAAAGCAGATGCCCTCTCCAAGAGGTATGACCCTTCACATGCCCCTAGTCACCAAGCAACAATTAATCATTATTGCCCCCATCTGATGGGACATCATGGAAGAGATTCAGTGTGAACAACAAACAGATCCTACCCCAACAACATGGTCTCCTACCAAGTAATATGTACCGTGTACGCTCCAACAACACATTACTTAGTGGGTTCATATGTCTCTCAGCACCGAAAACCCAGGTATCCAACCCACCCAACTGCTTGTACATAATTCATTCTGGTGGCCAAGTTTAACTCAAGATTTTAATAACTTTGTCAAGTCTTGTTCCACCTATACACAGTCGAAGACCCCCCGAGAACTCCCCGCTGCACTACTTGAACCACTCCCCATTCCTCAGAGACCCTGTTCACATCTGCGGATTTTGTCATCTTTGTAACGGTTTCTGGTTACTGGTTTGGTTATTAAATACAGATTTTCCAGAAGTCATGTCATGACCAGAAGTCATGTCCTCTGGTTCCCCTTAAATATCTCACATTTTCAGAATTTTACAGAATACTATAAGACACTTTGTCGGACTCAGGTTCCCAGTTTAACTCACAAGTATGGCAGGCATTCTGCAAACAGGTAGACACCAATAGGTCGAGAGGTCACTATCTCAGATTGTACTGTAGCCATGAACAGGAAAAATAGAGTGGCTTTCTTCCATGGGTCGAATATGCTCAGAATTCCCTCACTCACTCCACCATTCACTCCCTTCCAATGTGTTCTGGGCTACCAACCACAAATGTTCCCTTGGTCAGGGGGAACCATCAACAGTACCAGCAGTGGCCGATTGGGTCAGGAGAAGTGAGAGGGTGTGGGACAGTGCTCATGTTAGGTTCCAATGTGCCATACGGGCTCAACGAATTCAAGCCGACCATAGGAGAAACCCACACCCCAACTACCATCCAGGCCAAAGAGTCTGGTTATCTGTAAGGGATCTTTGCGGCTACCCTGCAGGAAGCTCAGCCTCTGATACGTAGGACCATTCCATATCCTAAGACAAATAAGCCCTGTGATTTACAAGCTGGTACTTCCTGCTGACTACCACATTTCTCCTTCCTTTCATGTATCATTGCTAAAACCGGTCCACCGTGCATCCGGCCCTGAAACCTCGGAAAATTTAGGTGTTCAAAGAGGGGGGATTCTGTAAGGCCAATCACCAGAGGCAGCCCTCACCAAAATATTGACTTCACTCCATTCCTTCTACAGTTACTTGCTGTCTATAGGTTCAAAAGCCAGATGCTTGTAGAGGCACATTGCAAAGGATTGCCTTCTGTTTTGGATTTGTTTAATAATATCTTCTGCATAATGGATTCTCACCCAACCTCCAGTCCAAGTTCACTACACCAACGTCTTGTGGAGTCCATGCCTCAATGAGCCAGAGCTGTTTTGGTGATACAAGCCAGACCTACACAATATTTTCCACTTGGTTTTAATGTTATGGCCGATTGGTGTACGTTGCAGAGAATCACTGGGGCAGGCCACTTGAGTGGCCTTGTTTTGTCCCATGATCAGATATTTATAGCAGGGCCATAACATAAATAACCCTGAGTGCAGCTTAGGATTTGCTCAACATTTAACAGCAGGATAACCCTTTAGGTAAGCATTAATGTAAACATCATCATTGAGGATCATCATACAGTATGAAGGGGTGTGACATTTTATTTAGTCAAAGGATTATAATACACAGCTGCATGCTAATGGTGAATAATTATTTACAGTCTTGCAAACACTTCAGGATTATGGTTTTGCTGTGTGTTGTTTATAACCACAATAATGGTGACAAATACCCAGAAAACCCTTGCAAATGCAATTGCATTTATTTAGTGCTCATTTTGAGTTGTTCACTTTTAGTTCAAATTTACAGACCAGAATGTACCACGTGGGATGAAGTTGGATAGCAACATCATCAGTCTTCCAGAGTGATTTCTTTGGGGCACACTGTCGATGGTGGAGAAGGTGTTTTGGAGTGCTAAGTTAAGGCTGCTATGGATTTTGAGACGTCAGGAGAGATTTTTGATGAAGATGTGGCGACTCAGTACATGATAGAACAGAGTCTTCCAGCAAACAATAATCAGACTGAATTTAAGGACATCTTATCTGCAGATGGATGCAGGTAAAAATTTGCATTAAATAAATATTCAGCACATTTCAACATCTTATATCTGTAACATATGAGCTACCATGGACTTGCATTAAAACGCAAACTCACTTATAATAAAAGTCTAAGGGCAGTTGTTTAGTATGTAAATGACAAACAACTTTCATACATTCTTTAATTTAAGATATTAGTTTAAATTAAGCTCTTAATATATATCATTTTGGGGGACATGGTGGTTTAGTGGTTAGCACATCTGTCTTGCACCCTCAAGGTTGGGGTTCAAGTCCTGTCACTACCCTATGTGCATGTAGCTCACATGCCCTCCCTGTGCCTCAAGACGGCCACCCAGGCAACCCCCCCCCACCCACCCACCGAAGGCTGATTGGCATCTCCAAATTGCTATATGGGTGTGTGAATGTGTCTGTGAATGTACCCTGTGATGGGTTGGCACCCCATCCAGGGTGTCCCCTACCCTGCTCCCTGGTGGCCTCCTGCAACCCCATGCAGGATAAGTAGTATGGAAAATGTCTTTTCTGAAATGGGATATAACCATATAAACCATATAACAGCTTTGGTAAGATGTATATCTTTCTATTATCTATCTACAATACACTCATTATCTTGTGAGCATTATGATTGCTGTTACTCAGTTTCGCGTTGTTTAGCTGCATATTTAAAAACTTTTTTCCCTGAAATTCAACAAGTTCAAGTAAAGGAGTTTCCTGTTTTTCCTCCACAGTAAACGTAATATGGCGAAATTTTTATCAGTACTGACTGACATGTACTAAAGATGTGACGGATAGAAATTAGGTTGAAAAACAATTAAGTACTCCTTTAAAGTCTTTCTTACATTCAGTCTGTTTGTCCACAGGATAATACAAACTAGTCCAGAAAGGGATAAAATATCCAGTGCCATTACCCGAGGTGAGAATATTTAGAGAGTGTTTTTGAGAATTAATCATGTACTGTATATTGGTGTAAGTCATTTGGCTTTGTTGTTTGTATATCAGGTGATGAAGCTGAGCTTCGTAAGCTCACAATCCACCAGTCTGCTTTCTCCGAGGAGGACAGTGCCGGCCAGATTCCCTTACATGAGGCAGCAATGCAGAACAACCAGTACATCCTGGAGATCACTTTCAAAGGTCAGGGGAGAAATTATCTGTGGTTCCAGTGAGTAACTAGCAATATGATTTAAAGTGTTACCATACTCACACTATAGATACACACATCTCTTTTAGGTGAGAGTTTAAATGCTGTCACAGATGCCATGACTGTTTTTTTCCACAGCATCTCCCACAGATGCAAAGTCCAGAATAACTCATCGGGGCAAAACAGCCCTCTTTTCAGCTATAGAGAAGGGTCTTGTGGAAAATGCCTGCTACCTTTTGGAAAATGGGAGCAGCCCAGATTGCCTGGATCATAATGACGACTCACCTCTTGTCATTGGTCAGTGAAAGGAGACACCTTGAATCAATTTAACAGGTTAATTTGTTACAGTCGGTGAAGTTGCAAATAAATAAATGCAGTTAATATTAGAGAAAAGCATCCTTACGCCTGATCTTCATGTGCTTTTGGTTTTAGCCATGTTAGCATAGTCAAGACCTGTTTAGCATCCAACATTTGGTTCTTATTTTTGCACTGGTACTACCAGGCGAATGCAGCTCCCTAGAATGGAGTTCCATCTCACCATTAATGTTTTTCTGTAAATATCTGCATGCATTCAGTTCTCTAGTGTTGTCACAGGCTCAGTGATGTGGTTTAGGATACAGTGTGACTTATCATAGCCTATAAACATAACACAACTTTACTGTTTTAAATCAGGAGTTCTTAAGATTTTTGTAATCAGTGCAATCATTAGACACCAAACATATTCTGGCTAATTAATTACATTTGAGAAATGTAGAAAATTGTGTAATTAAACTTGTCTTGACTTGTAATCACTAGTTCTTCCTTTATCATATCGATTTTCTCAGCCCTTGTCTTTACCTTCTCCCAGCTATACGAAACAACCACTATGACATGATGAAGCTCCTTCTCTGCTTCAAGACCAATGTAAACCAAAAGTTGGCACACAGTAGAACGGCCCTTCATGAAGCTGCTCATTTGGGCTTGACAGATTTAACAAAGTTGCTGCTAAAGTCTGGAGCTGATCCTGATCCAAGGAGCACGTATGGCCTCACGCCTCTGGCCCTGGCAGCGCAAGCTGGCCACCTGGAGATAGTGCAGGAACTCCTATGCCAAGGTCAGGAAGTGTGTGTGGGAATACTAAGCACTAACAAAAATGACGACAGTTTAGCATTGATTTAGTTGCAGGCTGACTGACATTTCCGAATTGTCCATAGTGGATGATTGTGACCTGTGATTGGTTGGCACCCATACAGAGGTGTCCCCTGTCTAATACCCCAAGTTCCCTGGGATAGGCTCCAGGTTCCCATGTGACCCTGTGTAGTATAAGGATGAATGGATTGGATGAATTGATTTTAGGAGAAAAAATGTGCAGTATAAAAACATTAGCTTCTTTATACTGATTTCTTGGTTATTTAATTTAAAGCACTTGTATTTGGACTACAGGGGCTAATGTGGATTCTCAAGCTCAAGACAATGCTACTATCCTTTATGAAGCTTCTGCGTCCGGGAACCCTGATGTCATCTCTCTGCTGCTGGAGTATGGTGCTGATGCTAATATACCCAAACACACAGGTCACCTCCCAATCCACAGAGTGGCCCATCGCGGATATGTGAAGTAAGAGGCATTTCTGACTATCATTGAGATTTCCAACAATATGCAAATTCACAATAAAAGTGCACGTGTGGCTCTTTTTTAGCATTGCCACAAGGGTAAATTTCTACTCCAGGATATTTTGTTCATTCATTAATAAATAATCCTCTTGTTTGGTTCAGGACTTATTAATAGATGTCTTATTGACCCAGAGAGGGTTGCTAGTTTTTACCACTTGTAACATTTATTTTGAAGTACTATAATATAAATGAAGAACATTAGATTTTATATTTAAACAAGAGATGGAGAATATGTTAGAGGAACTAAAATAACCTCCTCATTTTATTTTTTTATAAAAGCCTGTCTTACACCAACAACCATGTCATGATCAAAGTCACTGAGATCACATTTTTCTCCATTCTTTTCTTAGAGCTCTAGCTCTCCTGATCCCTGTGACCACACCGGAAGCAGTGGAAGAGAGCGGCATGAGCCCCCTGCACTCGGCAGCAGCTGGTGGACAAACACAATGTCTAGAGATGCTCCTCAATGCTGGCTATGACCCCAACTTCATGCTTCACCCTTGGGTGAGGCGCAATTATGATGACCAGCGCAGATCCGTCCTGTACTTCACAGTAACCAATGAAGATGTGTGCTCCACAAAGTTGCTCCTGGAGGCTGGTGCAATGCCCAACCAAGACCCGGTGAAGTGCTTGCAGGTGGCCTTGCGCCTAGGAAACTACCAACTGATCGACACCCTTCTGAGGTACGGCGCCAACGTCAATTACTTCTGCAGGGTGAACACCACGCACTTCCCTTCAGCTCTGCAGTATGCCCTGAAGGATGAGGTTCTGCTTAGGATGCTCCTTAACTATGGCTATGATGTGCAGCGCTGCTTTGACTGTCCATATGGGGACAGAGCTCATGTGCCTGATGATTATGAGGGCTGGAGCAGCACTGTTATCAAAGATACCATGGTGAGATGGAGTGTGCACAAATTCCAATGTCAGGCTACACAATTCAGATGGTTAAACAATGATTCTGAGAAGAGGGATGACTCTGCACTAGTTGATCTGCCAGTACACTGTATGTGTCTGACATTTGCTTGAGACTAACACAGGCATACAAGTAAAGGAAATCTATCTCACCCAAATAGCTATATCCAGTTCTTTACTGATATCACACACACTTGATGTGGTTGAGGATGCAATGTGAGCTACTTTAATCTATAAACATGAATAAAATGGCACCATGTAATTGAAGACTAACCACATGGGACAGCCATCTTGGTAATCACTTTTCCCCCCATCCATCCATCCATTTTCCATACCACTTCTCCTGCACATGGTCACAGGGAGCCTGAAGCCTATCCCAGGGAACTCGAGGCACAAGGCATGAGACACCCTGGACAGGGTGTGAGTCCATCATATGCCACAATTACACACCAATTCACACACTATGGACAATTTGGAAATGCCTATCAGTCTACAATGCTTGTCTTTGGATGAGGGGAGGAAACCGGAGTACCCGGAGGAAACCCCCAAAGCACAGGGAAAACATGCAAGCTCTGCGCACGCAGGGCAGAGGCGGGATTACAACCCCCAATCCCAGAGGTGTGAGGCAAACATGATTTCACAATGCTATTTGAGTCAAATATATCAATATTCAGGCGTTTATTTTAAACTCAGGTATTCATTTAAAAATGGGTGAGACAGACTATCATTGCTTGTTAGCTTCAACTCCAGTCCCAAACTAAAGAAGCAAATGTCAGACAGCAAGCATGGCTGATCCAGAACAAATGGTTGATCCACAACATTTCTCATGGAAAAGTCTCTAAGTTAGATGCTTCACTGAACCATTACCTTCTAAATACTTTATTATTACCTGTTGTCATTTTTTACATCCGTGACTTTCTTCCCTCCCTGCAGTTCTGTGAGGTGATATGTGTTGACTGGCTGAAGCATCTCTCTGGAAGCGTGGTGCATATCATGCTCGATTATGTTGACCATGTCAGATTTTGCTGCAAAATTAAGGCAACTCTGATGGAGCAAAAACAATGGCCAGAAATCTGCAAAATTCAAGGTGAACATGTGTGTTGACTGGTGTAGATTTATAGCTGTGGGGTTCCTTTATAGCTTCTTCTGTTACTTTCTGCACACAGTAAAGTTTCACTGGAATATGGGTAGGCAGGTCACCATCCAATTACTAATAGATTACACTTCCTGTCCTGAATCCTCCAGAGAATGTGCGCTGCTTGCAGCACCTGTGCCGACTGAGGATCAGGAGATGTTTGGGACGGCTGCGTCTCAGAGCTCCAGTCTTCATGAGCTTCCTGCCTCTGCCGAACCGCCTGAAGGAATACATCTTATACAAGGAGTATGATCTTTATAGGCAGAGTTGCTAGGAACAGTTAAAATCATGCAGAACCCTTCTTTGTTCCTACACATGATTGTGTGAATATGTGTGTGAATAGTGAATATGTAGATAAGTGCATAGATTAGCATTAATGAACACATTCAAATGAAGTTACAATTTTGTTTGTTAAGATGCTGTCTAAATGAATCATGTTACATGCCTTTTGGATTAAGAACATAAATATACAGAGTAGAGGTCAACCGATACTGGATTTTACCAATACCGATAACTAAGTTAAAGTAAAGTAAGTAACTAAAGTAAAGTAAGTAAACTAAGTAAAGTTTTTTTTTTCATTTTTCGTTATTACAAAAAGAAACCGTACTAACTGTACCATGAAAATGTACTGTTCTTGTACAGAACTGCACTGAAGTAATAAAAGATATGAACCAAAATGTAACACTCCAAAAACTACTAAAAATAGAGACATCTGAAACTAATCGAAAAACATTTCAAATATCACAACAAAATTTGTCAAGTTTTTATTTCACCTTTAGAGGTTGCTCTCAAACTGTATAATGACAGCAGACCCTTCTCCTCTGATGCTCCAGCAATGGATGCAACCGGAAAAACAATCTGTGTGGATTTTTGCACTTTTAATAATCGGTTATCGGTGCAGATTAATCTGTAAAACCAATCGATCTGAAAAACTAGACCTCTAATACAGAGTGTATATGTACTTTTTCCTTGTAGCCAGGCTCCACATTTGTAAATGTATTTGGCTCAATTTGTGACTTTGTGACAAATAAAGAAAATCCTAATTTTCTGCGTGATTAATGTTGGTACCTTGAATATGGATGGTAACATTAGCTAGAATATTTCTTGTAGACAAAGTGTGTTGGTGAGAGAGGACCTTAGCAAGGGATGTGGCCACAGGGGTGGTAGCTGCCACCCTGGAAATAAGCCATGCCACTCCAACTGAATCACCAACTCTGACCTCAAAATCTCTTAGAGGTTTATTAATGTTATACAGTTCATGCAGAATTAATCAATCATATTAAATCTATCTATAATATATGAAAATATTATATGACATAATAATAATGTTTATTATAATAATAATAATAATAATAACAACAACAACAACAACAACAACAACAACAACAACAACAACAACAACAACAACAATAAACTATTATATCTCTGGAATATAAAATGGATTATATATTCTATAAGGCCTATTTTATTAGAGCTACCTCCAGGGTCCGGGGCTCGAGTCCCGCCAGGGCCATGTGTGTGCGGTACCCCGCCTTGTGCCCGATGCCTCCTGGGATAGGCTCCAGGTTCCCCGTGACCCTGAAAAGGAGTAAGCGGTTAAAGATGGATGGATAAAGGGCTTTTATTTTTTATTTTAATACCACATTGCTCCCAATACCTCATCACAACACCCAGGCTGAATCCCAAATCTCCCCAAGCTCGATTTATAGTACACTACACACGCTGTAGGAGTCCCTATTTCCTTCTTTATATAGTGCACTTGTTAAGGATTTAGGGAGTTATTTGGGATACAGCGCAGTCTGGCTGCCAATGAGAGGTGGAGAAAACGCTGAATATCCGTATGTGTGGGACGGGCACTGTCTGACTGTTGATTTGTCTTGCATAAAAAGCAAACAGGAAGAGATTTATTTCTTAAAAAAAAAACGGTTGTCAGTTATCCGAAATAAATAACAGCACAACAATGCCAGGAATTGATAAACTGCCGATAGAAGAAGCACTGGAAGACAGTCCTCAGGTAAAAAACAAAACAAAACAAAACAAAAAACATCTGGGCTTGCTAGCATTCTAGCTTTGTTGCTAGCTAGCTAAAGAACTAGCATAGCAGCTATTGATTTTAGTGCAGTCGTCGTCTTTAAAATGCCCCGTGAGTCTGAAAATGTTGCCAAAAACTAGAAAATGTCAAGAAAATTTCGTTTTCCGAAAAGGTTTTAGCCAGCTGCGTTAGCGTTATGGAAATAGCTTGATGTTATGAGAAGGCAGTGTTTCTAAGCACAGGCTGTATCCAAAATCATTCAGTATTGGATATATAGTGCACTACATATGATCCATAACTCATTATATGGATCTCTGTATAGGGCACTGTTGTAGAGTTTAGGGAGTCCTTTTGGATTCAGCCGAATAGGGGGAAAACACTTAACTTTTAGTAGATAAATTGAGGAAATGGTGTTATGATAGATTGAAGTTATTTGAATAGGAGCATTTAGTATCTCTCTGTGTGTGTGTGTGCGTGTGTTTGTGTTTGTGTATTTAGTGATCAGTGCAAATATTATTACTGTTCTTTAATCACTATATTTCCCCCAGCAGTTCATTTCTGTTTGCTATGTTACAGCATTATGCCACAGCTTTGTTACTTCACACTTTGTCCACTGATCAGCCACTGTTTAAACTCCTTGGCATGTCCTGGTTTCCTTCCTTACCCACTTCCTTAATCTCTTTCTTGCTTTCTTGTGACTCGTGCTGTGGTTGACTATTATGAAAGCCCAGAAAAAGGAAACATCGTCTTTACATTGCCAAGCACTTACTCTTTGCTGTCCTCCGACACAGATCAGGGGCGATTGAATGTGTGTAAATGGCTCGTATCAGATTTGTTCACATCTGATATGGACCACATCCCAATGAGGTTCTACATTAAATCTGAAACGTATATGATCATTTGAGTTAAATCTAAATGCTCCCATCTGATGTTATTTTCATTCTTATGAGATGATGGGCTAGGCCAAAATTTATTTTCACAAAGGTATTTATATTGACGTTTTACTTCCAAGCAAAACAAGCCAAACGATTAATAGTTATAAAATGTATTTATCATTATGAAACAGATAATTTTTGGCTCTGAAACCTCATTGGTTTTAAACTAATAAAACTCGTATACTACAGAATAACCTTGCCGCCCAAGATTTTGCTTAGCAACCAAAGCTTACTGTGAACAGACTACATTTTGTGGAGGAAGAATTGTTTATTACGAATATAATTAAAAATAAATAATACTGCTTTTTATTGTATTGCTTTTGTTACAGACTTTCAAGGGTGTGTGTTGGACTGATTTTATCATGTTTTTGTGGGTGTTGTCGATTAATCGGCACAATAACTGATTTACCGGAGCTATCGGTTATCAAGAGCGGCCTCTAGAGGCAGAAATAAAAACCCTATTGCTAACTAATTTTGTTGTTATTTGAAGTGTTTTTTGATTAATTTTGGATGTCTTAATTTTTATTTATTTGGAGTGTTACTTATTGGTTTAGTTTGGATGTTTATATTTGACATACTTCAATTATTAATAGTTAATTTACATTAAGTTATATATTTTTAATTTAAAAGGTGCAGTACATTTCCATGGTACAGTCAGTACTATATATTTTTGTAATCAAGTTCAGCAATATTTTACTTTATCGGTAGAATCCACTATCAGTCGACCCCTACTCCGCTTTGCATTGTACGCATGTAACGCACGCTCTCTCATGACCCAATCTCAACGTAAAATTGAAAGGAAAACACGGTCACATTACATTTACATTTACATTTATTCATTTAGCAGACGCTTTTATCCAAAGCGACTTACAAATGAGACACACTCACACACCAATGGTTAACGTCTTTTTCTTTCTAGACTCGCTCCCTGCTTAGTGTGTTTGAGGAAGACACATATGCCATATCCAGCTACTACCATCAGCTCTTCAAGGCCATGCAAAGGATATATGATGCACAGGTAAGCCATGACTAAAAAAAAAAACTTTCTCGCTACCATTTACAAATGCTCAAAGAGCGATTGAAACCTTTTTTTTCCCTTTTCTGAGAATCTTAATCTTTAGGTTTGTGTGGTTTACAGAATGAACTGAGTGCTGCAACACACCTGACTTCCAAGTTACTGAAGGAGTATGAAAAACAGGTAGAAAATGTTCAGCACATTTATTTATTTATTTAGTGAAGAATATGAATCATGTGATTCCTTTAAACTCAACAGCAGGTTTAAAGGAATGGTTCATGGACAAATTGACGCGGTTTTATACTTGCCTCAAAGGTAGTAATGTAGCTGAGTGTTGTAATGTTCTGGAAAGAATCATTTGTGATGATCAATTTTTTTAAGGACTGGTGAATAATAAATTTCAAAGTCACTAGACTAGGCTAAAAAATTATCGCTAACTTGGATGTATGATGAGACACCTCACATACCTTGACCGACAAGTGTTAACTTGATTCTTCTCCAAACTCTGGAGATTATGATTAAAGAATGACGCTCTCGTTCCTTTAGCGTTTCCCACTCGGTGGTGACGATGAAGTCTTGAGCGCGACTTTGCAGCAGTTTGCGAAAGTCATCGATGAGGTGAGAACAATGTACTGCGTTTAGCTCCTCCTCATGTGCAATTAGATTTATCATCTTTGTCTCACTATTTCTTTCTTTCTCGCTCTCTCCATTTCTCTCTGTTGTTTCACAGCTCAGCTCCTGTCAAGCCGTTCTGTCCACTCAGCTAGCAGACGCCATGATGTTCCCCATCACTCAGTTCAAAGAGAGGGATGTAAAAGGTGAATATCCGTATTACTTTTGCAGTTTATCCTCAAGTCATGCATCGTTTAGGTTTTTTTTGTTTGTTTGTTTTTCGTTTTTTAAAATGGCTTTTCTTTCCTACAGAAATCCTCACTCTGAAGGAAGTGTTTCAAATATCTAGCGATGGTGAGTATCACTCATTTCATCAATCCCAAAAACAGAAGATTTCTTCAGCAACTTTGGCACATTCATAGTTTCGTTTTCTTTCTATAACAGATCTGGACACCGCCATCAACAGGTACAGTCGGCTGTCTAAAAAGAAAGAGAACGAGAAGGTAAGAATCGTAATGATTAGTTATTTCAACATACTAAGGTTAAGTTCTTAAAGTGAGGTCTGAGTTTATTACTGTTTTAATTTGATGACCATGGCAACAATGTAAATCATCATCTATTGCTGTTAAAAAGTGGTCATACTTGTTAGTTGTTATTATTATTATTATTATTAGTAGTAGTAGTAGTAGTAGTAGTATTAGTAGTAGTTTAAGTATATTTATAAGCCTGAGTTACTGGTAATATAATTGAATGTACAAAGAAATATGCAAGTCACACTGAAATCTAAAGCTTAATAACTAGAAAAATGTTGATGATAAAATTTGGTTTTCCTAGTAATAAAAATCATTAATTTATAAATAAATATTTATACGGCATACTTACTTGATGTGCTTAATATTTGAATAATAGGATTATGTTTATAAAATGAAAACCTTTGCTGTGATCATAAGTTTATCTTTGAAAATAATTTTAGGTTAAATTGTGTGGCCAAACAGCCAAAAATCCTTTTCCCAAAATGAAATTTTTCTGCCTGTATAATATTTTGGCACCACGACTTTAAGAAACCGTAAAAATAAATCTGTGCCAGACGTCATGTTGTGTAAGGATCATGATAAACTGGTGAGAAACCAGTTTAATAAATGTGGAGGTTAAAACAGTCAGTTTGCCTGTTTGCTAGTCAAGTGTGATTTCTTCATACAGTAAATGTTACACTTTGATCAAGTTGTTGTTGGACAGCAAAATGGACACAAGCCTAAACATTTCAGTTTTCAATCCTGCCCCAGATTCAGAATAAAGTCTTCAAATTTACTTTTCTCTGAGTGCACCTTGTGAAAATGCTTCTATTTTGCGTTCTTTTCTAAGCTAATACAACAGTTTTCATTACAAATTTTATTCTCGACAGTACGGTAAGTGAAAAGTAGACTCTTTCGCATGGATTTCAGAGTTTCTTAGTATTTGGTACGTCCCCTTTTTGCTATAATGACCGTGTGCGCTCGAGCCGACACGGACTACACAAGTAAAACCTTATGATCCATTTTGGATCAAATCTGTCAGAGTGTTGACCGAACACGTGCTTCAGTAGAAGAGATTAGGCATGAGGAAAATCTGACCTTTTGTACAATATTGCAAATTTGCTTAGGTTTAAATAGGGACCTGGTAATAATGCTGAATCTTGAATATTAAATTGAACGTTTAGTTTCTTTGTTTTCAACATTTTAAAAATTCTACAATCTTCTGTTTATTTCCAAATTTAAATTGAAAGAAGTCCTCAACATTGTCTCAGACTTTTGGACCCCGCTGTATGTGAAACAGAAGCATCTTTCAGCTCAGTACAGTCTGCAGTTTTCAGAAGTACATATTGTATATTAGATAATGTCATAATGCGACCATGTGCACTTTATATCGTCACCTAATAAGATCTATCTTCTCCTACTTTCTGGTGGGACTGATTACGCACAAAGTTGATTAACACTGTTGTACACTGCAGTGACGGTCTTCGTTTAATGAAACACATGCTGAGACTTGGCTTGGCCACTGTGAGAAGAGCGTATGTTCTGCACATTTGGTTGGCTCGAGTCCTGTCTCCTTGTGCAGAACAGGAAATTATACTAGATCTGACTTTGGGAAGATGAAATACGAGTGTGGATTTGGACTAATGTGGATATTCACTGCTGTAGAAATGAATCAAGCACCCAGTTACATCAAAGTTTTTAAACTTTTTTTATTTCACCTACATTGACAGCTAAAATATTAGAGTATCTAAATAGGATTCTCAAATGATGTAAAAAAAAATTTTTTTTCACTACAGTTAAAGGGTGAAGTGATTGAAGATGTTTACACCTCAAGGAAAAAGCAGCACCAGACCATGATGCACTACTTCTCAGCACTTAATACACTACAGTATAAGAAAAGGATTGCCCTGTTGGAGCCGCTGCTGGGGTATATGCAGGCACAGGTGCGGACTACATATTCTGTCTCGCTCTCTTTTCACTAGTTTCAGTATTTATTTAATCAGATATGAAAAACATGCAAACTCATTTTCAAGAATCCATTATTTAAAATTGAGAGCTTGAGTAATACTTCTATAAAACTCTATAAATATCTTAACAACTAACGCTGACTTATGGTTACCTTTGTGTAGTCCTGTATCATATGCCATCATTTCAACAACATAATTAAAAAAAAAATGTATTACATTTTTTTTGTTTGCTTTCATGTTGGGTATTAGGTCCATAGATCCAGATGATAGCCTACTTGTTTAACTTGGTCGATTTGTAGTTACTGGCTTCTTTATTTTAATACATTTGTAAAAAAAAATTGTAGTCCTCTTTATATAATTTGTTATTTTACTTATGACTGTATTTTACTCATAATCTCAATATTTTACTCAAGATCTCCAATATGTATCACAGATTGAGTTTTCGACTGGATTGTTTGGAGATTAGTTAGCATATAGATCATAGAATTTGGGGGGAGCAGTGGTAGGAGACCACCCTGTGCCCAAAATGGCAATCTACTCCCTATTCGGATCATTCGGACCCTTGCCCTAACAAATGCTACCAATTTCCAAAAATAAGGTAGAGTTTAAAACATACTGTCATTTTTGAGCTTGATTACAATTAATTCTTATGAATTATATATAAACTGAGCTAGTCTTTAGAAACTGACAGCTATAAATCCTAACTAGAGTCCTGGTTGAACCGTCCCTTGTCTTTTTGCTTTTCCTTTTTTCAGATCAGTTTTTTCAAGCTTGGATCAGAGAACCTCACACAGCAATGGGAAGACTTCCTCACAAACATTGGAACCAGTGTACAGAAGTAGGTTCTATCTGTTTATCTTTTACTATTTTAATCTCTCTGAATGGTAAATGGTCCTCTACACAGCTGCTGTTAGATTTATTACCTCTCTTTAGGAGGACAGGAATTAAGTTTGTTTTTGCAGACTGATGCAAGCTTATACAACTTTTTACAACACATGACCCATTCTTTAATGTTGACATTAGCTTGTTCCTGCTTTAATATTTAACCAGCATCTTTCCCCTAGCTTGATAGCGATGATGAGCGTTTGAAAGCCTGAATGCATTAAAGTGCAGGAATATAATGTGGTATTTCTCAGAATTCTGTTACCAGTTAGGAGGGGAAATGTCTTAACCATAACCACATTATGTTTTAATATTCTTTTCTTTTCTTGATCTTACTTAGTTAAAAAAAGATGTTTAACTGACCACTGTGCCAAAAGCTTGAACCAGAATGAACCCTTTTGGGCAAAGGATTAAACATAGTACAATAAGATGGCTCTCACCTTATTATATATACATAAGCCATCTTATGTATATGAATGACACAGTAAACCATTTTTGTGTTTATTCTGATGTATGTTTTAGATTATTGTCTTAACTTCTTTATTATTGCCCTAATGGTGGAAATGGGCATTTTCGATGCTTGTGGGTTTTTCTTTTCTTTCTTTTTTTCTTTTTTTTTTTTCTTTTTTTTCTTTTTTTTTCTTATAGCCACTTCCCATTTTGTGAAGTTCAACAACCATTTGCCGCACATCACAGCTTCATTCCTTAGACTTGGATATTTTTTTTATCAATGACTGGAAGCGCTGGAAACAGGAAGTCATGGTATAAAAATTTCCTGTTCCTAGTCACCCAGGTGTACTAAATTTGTTATTTTAAAAAAAATATCCATCAGAATATACTTCAAATATATTTTTCTCATATGAATTAATAGGGATGCCAATAATTGTTGCATACCTATATTTAACAAAGGTGTGTGTGTGTGTGTATATATATATATATATATATATATATATATATATATCTTTTTTTTTTTGATAAACCTGTGTTTTGTTTGCAATTGTTTGAGATCCATCAAAAGGTTGAACAATAATGAGTTTTTCACATCATCCTTTGCTCA
Organism: Noturus placidus; assembly: GCA_022414735.1. Lineage (NCBI taxonomy): Eukaryota > Metazoa > Chordata > Actinopteri > Siluriformes > Ictaluridae > Noturus > Noturus placidus. The sequence goes on from JAFFST010054259.1 coordinate 289,762, forward strand.
TATTTACCAAGGGTGTGAATATTAGTGGAGGGCAGTGTATATGAAATTATTTACAGTATTAGTATTAGCATTGTTAATAGTTTGCCTGACTTTTATTTTTTGTTTTGGTCGTTAGTGTACGCAGGGAGATGGACAGTGAGGTGGACATAATGCAGCAGACCATTCAGGATCTGGAGCAGGCCAGTGATCTGCTGTACATGCCTGACCCCGACCCTAATAAAATCCCAATTAACCGCAACCTGACCCGTAAAGCCGGATACCTCAACATTCGCAAGTACGAAAGCCCTAGTGCTGGTTTATACTTCATTACAAACACTATTTTATCATTATTATAATATGTTTGTCTGTAGCTGATTAATTTCATAGCCATGCCATTATGTTTCTGCGTGAGTGACATGCATCGTGCTTTCATATTGTTATGTCCAGTAAAACGGGGCTAGTGTCGACCACCTGGGAGCGGCAATATTTCTTCACCCAAGGAGGGAATCTCATGAGTCAGTCTCGAGGAGATGTGGCAGGAGGGCTGGTCATGGACATAGACAACTGTTCCGTCATGGCAGTGGACTGTGAGGATCGGCGCTTCTGCTTCCAAATCTCTTCCTTCGACGGCAAAAAGTATTTTTAATATCCGTACCTGCATGACATTATAGGAGGTTGATTATCAAAAGTTAGGATTTCATTCATGTAGTCTGGCTGGTAGACTTAAAGTGTTTTGGTAGATCTCAAGTAAGAAGATTTATAGTTCTTGAAGGCTGTTTTTAACAATGGCTTTGTTTAGAAGCTGGATAATTATTAATGCATTCTTTTAGAGCTTAAACATCAAGTATTGACTTGCTTACTAACAGCATTGCTTTGTGCAGTAATTATGCTAATAATAAATGTGTTTTATATAACATTATATGTGTAAAATTACATTTAAAGAAATGTATTTAATTATTCTATTGCGTTAAATTAATTGTTTAATTAATCTGATTCAATTTATTAAAGGTTTTGTGATACATTTTCATATTTTGTTGTTTGTACATTTCTACATTTATAAGTGGTATACCAGAGACTGAGAAAATGTCATTTTAATTATTTAAAACAATTAATCACATTAAATAAATTACATGCAATACTGATTTAAATAAATAAATGAATAAATAAAATACTGATTTCAATGCTGAATTAGGATTTTTATTATTTTACACAATTCTTTTCCTTTGTTTTTCACCATAGGATTGCCATATTACAAGCAGACAGCAGAAAGGACTGTGAAGAGGTAACAAACTGACAGTAAATTGACCATTTTTTGGTTTTCTTTATATGACCAGTATCAATAGCTACAGAAATGTTTTTTTTTTTTTCATATTTCAGTGGATCGCAACAATAAATAACATCTCAAAGAGGATATATCTTAGTGAGAAGCCTGAGGTAAACATCAGCTTCAAATCAAAGACTAATCACTCTGTTTTATCCGATATTTTAGCATCCATTTATAAAAGAAATAAATAATTATGAACTCCAGTGGCTATTGCTAGATTACTGTATACCTGAAACTTTATTGACAGGAAACTGCTGCCAGAGTCAACCAGTCAGCTTTGGAGGCCGTGACTCCATCGCCTTCATTCCAGCAGCGGCATGAGAGTTTTAGACCCAGCACGTAAGTGTCTGTTTATACTCACACGGTGAGTCTGATTATTCCTATTCAAGATGTAACAGTAGTTTTTAATCCTGTTGGTTTATAGGCAGGGCCAACCCCGAGCGGCCCGGACCAGCAGCCAGAGCTCAGCAGGCTCCGAGTCACCTGCTCTCTCCTCGCTGTCTCTGGACTCCCTGGTGGCTCCAGACACCCCCATTCAGTTTGATATCATTTCCCCAGTCAGTGAAGAGAGCACACCACAAGCTAAAGGTGCTTCCCAGGGCAGGTCAGTGAGTGCCTCTAATTCTAATCTATACTCCTGGAGGATAGGTGTCAGCCAACATGAGTCATTGAACAGTTTTCTTTAAACATATGTATGCATGAAATTGCAGTTAAATTTTCTCACTCGTCAGCCTTTAACCATGACATGTGTCTCTTGTAACATGATGTCAAAAGAATTGATAAAGGCAGGTGACGTGTCACTTTGTCTCTCACTAATTCCTGCATAATTTATTCCACCTAACAACCCATGGATTGCTATATCCTGATTTTTCTTTTACTTTTTTAAATAATGCCAGTGTTTCTTTGTCACCTTTACTGAAAGAAGGACTAACCCCTTTGGAGAGTCTGGAGAGGTGCAGTCCGGAGACAGTGAAGGTACGTGTCCCAGAAACAGACTTTAAAATTCCTGAAAGACTTCAGTCCCTTAGAAAAAGTCATTGTCAAAAATAGTTCAAGCATATTATGAACTTCCTGATATCGCAGACTCCATCCTGCACCAGCTCTTCATCGTGCGTTTCCTGGGATCCATGGAAGTGAAGGCCACAGAGAACCCAGATGTCATCTACGAGACAATGAGGCAGATCCTGGCGGCCCGAGCCATCCACAACATCTTCAGAATGACCGAGTCCCATCTACTTGTCACCTGTGACTGCCTTAAGTAAGAGACCTCCTTGGCACTTCATTGCATGCTGATAATTCTTTGACTGTTATTAAGAGTTTCTCTTTTCTGTAACTGTTTCTAGGCTCATTGACCCTCAAACACAAGTCACAAGATTAAGGGTAGGTCTGATTGTCTACATTTAGTATGCCTCAAGTATTTTTTATTTATTTATTTATTTTTATACTTTGGGCCATACATTTATAAAGTAGAACATCATACAACATCAGCCATGTCGGAGTAAAGATGTGTACCTTGTCCATGTAAGGGTATTTAGTATTTTAAAAACTGATCCTAGGGCAGAAATCGTACTAATTTCTGATTATGTATAGCAAGGTAACAGATTTTCCTATTTCACAGACTCACTGCTTCTCTTTCTTTCTCCACAGTTCCCTCTGTCCAGTGTGGTGATGTGTGCATCTCATCAAGAGAACAAGCGCCTGTTCGGCTTCGTGTTGCATACGGCTGGCGGCCGAATCGACGGACGTCCCGTCACTGCCTGCTACATCTTTGAGTCTAATAATGACGGAGAGAAGGTACAATGAAAACAAGTATATGTAGTGCGTGTTTAAGCCTGATTTCTAATGCCGTTTTCTGTATAAAGTAAACATGCATATGCTTTTTCATCTTAATTTGTGTTTTCTTGTCAGATCTGTGATAGTGTGGGACTGGCGAAACAGATAGCCCTTCATTCAGAAATTGTGAGTGTTTTTTGTGTTAGGGCCACAAGAGACTTGTAACAGTGTAATAATAATAATAATAATATTATTATTATTAAGAGTATATCATCTGGTTCTTATGAATCTATTGTATTTGTTTGTAGGATCGCAAAACCTCTCAGAAGCAGAGAGAGCAGGAAAAGGCAAAGGAGAAGCAACAAGAAGAGCTGACCAAACAGAAAAGGATTGAAAAGGTATGCTGAGAGATTCATTTGTACACCATTAAAAAATGTTAGTCAAGTCGTGGTGGGCCACGATTCTGTGTGGTTCACAAAGTCTGGGCTAGAGCCAAGGCTGCATTTCACACCCACTACATCAGTGGTTGATTTTATTTAGTTATTTGTTTTTGTTTATTTAAACAAATTTTTATAGGATCCTTTGAATACGGATGTGAAATGCGGGCTACCTGTTTTTTTTTTTGTTTTTTTTTCCCCGAGGATGAAACTGGTATATCATCTACCGCCTCAGTTCATAACGTCAGTCAGAACTGTTGAGGAAACTGTTATAAAGTGAACTAACTAGTAATGCTGCCAGGAAATAAGCAGTGGAGCTCTTATTAAAACCTCTAAATTTAAACAAAAGAGTAGAGTACAAGTGAAATACATGGATCTTGTTCACTAATTGTGGCATGCACAAACATTTGCATTTCAATTGATACGAACATCAATTACTATTATCTTTGAGTCGTTTATCTGTATGTTTAACTGCTTTATCCTCCATTTGCACCTGCATCATGTAGAGTTTTCATTAGGATTTTAGAGCAGCTAGTTAATAAATCCTTAATCAGAAATAACGCCACCTTTTGTGTCCCATTGGAAAACCCATATGACGTGTATCACACCATTCACAATTAGGATATTTTACCATGTAATACTGACCCCTATGAAGAAAAAATAAAACATTCCAAAGCCACCTGGAAGTAAATAAAACATCTCACGGCTTCCACGATGATTTTCCATGATCATTACCGCAAAATGTACTCCATTGTTGAAATCAAATTCAGTGATATTCGGCAATGTTTATGCTTTTATGTTAAATAAATGCGTGTTTGTGCCATCACTCTGTCTGTATTATGTTATGCAATAAAAGATTATTTTGCACCATAATTCCAGGACCTGGAGGAACAAAGCCGCCTGATAGCTGCTTCCAGTCGTCCAAACCCACCAACCGCTGACGGACAGTTCCTCGTCCTCAGCAAGAGCCAATCAGAAGACAGCGATGTCGGGGAGGAGGAGCGGAAAAGAGGTGAATCTGATGCTTAAGAGTAAGGAGCATGAGGATAAAGTTGATATCTACCTGGACTCAACTTTTCATCTAAAACACTTAATCATAATGACGTTTCCTTTAAAGTTTCTGATTTTTCTAAAGGAAATTACTTTTGCAAAGTGACTGCAGAATATTAAAAAAAAACAAAAGTAATGGAGAGAAGAGTCATTTTATAGGTGGGTGGATTGGGAGAAGCTTGTCATGAGCTTGTTTTATTTGTATTGTATTTTGTATTTTTTCCATTAATGACTTGTATCGAAAACACAATTTTAGGTGTGTGTGTGTGTGTGTGTGTGAGAGAGAGAGAGAGAGCTCGCGCGCGATTGAGTTGCACTACTAATAAATTGTGTGGTAAATGGGATACTTTTTTTTTTGGAAGACATCGCACGTGTGAATAGCACACGTTAACGAAGGACGTGTACTAATATTGTATTTAACTTTATGCGCTAACATGCCTGCATGTACTTCAGCTCGTGTCATATCTACATCAGTAACTGAATTGTATTGGGTTTGAATCTAACCAGATTGTACCTGTGGTGAATTCTGTAAGACGTGCTTTGCAATTTGTCATCTGTTTAATTAAGTTTTGTGGATGTGGTCACTCTCTTATGTTTTTGGTGGGGTTTTTTTTGTTTTTTTTTTTAAATAAAGTAATAATTTTAATAATTTGTTTAACCTAGTAAACTCCCAGTTTACCACAGAGTAATAATAATAATGATATTGATATTGCACTATTATTAAATATTGTGTAACTGCAATGAAAGTATGTAATTACAAAAGTTCTGGGAGTTTAAGATCATTTTTTTTTATATATAACACAGTTTACAATTGTAAAAGGTTGTTTTAAAATGTTAATTGGATTTAGACACCAGGTCCATACATGCATTTGTTTTTTAATGTACATACACAGACACAATTTTCACGTGTGGTTTGTTAGTTTCCAACACTTATAGATCATTGTACTTTGTAATTAACACTGTAACAATGATGCAAATGTACTTCATTTAAGCACCATGTCTGTTAAATCTTAAGCCGTCTGTAACAAGAAGTCATTTGGGGTTTTTTATTGTTTAATCGTGTTGTGTTAATAGTTCATATTGACCTTCTGTCCAAAGTTGTGTAAATGTGTTTCTCCCAAAATGGCTTCAAATTCCTGAAGCACACTTGGGGTGTGTATAAAAACGCCCAGTTAAAGTGACTAATGTTCTTTGAATTCTGAAAAAGACTTCAGTCAGTGGAAACAGGATGTAACAGAAGTCTCCATAGATTTTTTTATGTACCTAGTTAATATAATATAATTTAGTTTTTCTTCAGATAGCCTTGTAAGAGTGCTTTTGAGAAAAGAAGACGACTGGTGTAAGGAGACTTTTGGGGCTCCCTGTATAATTCATGTTTGAATGTGCTTCATAATTTATCGTTCCCTTTCTGTGCTAGAGCGATTTAAGAAATTTTTTTTTTGAACTACCGATAAATTAAATATATTTCACAATTTGAAGTTTAACTCATTCTAGTTCAGAAAAAAGAAAGACTTTGTCTTGTCCTGTAAATTTACTGATGACTGGAGGATTTTGGGGTTAGACAGAAAATTACACACACACTCTCTTAGACTAGAAATAACATTACCAACCTATACTTCTGTCTGCTACTAGTGTAGTAGCATCAAGGGGATATTGTTAGTACAGTTAATATTTATCTTCACACTTTCTAAAAGATTCACAATTCTGCCTGGTTTAAAGCATTAGTCTACAAACCTAATTAAACATACACCACATCCTCCTTTCAATTCGAGGTAAAATATATACTCTTGATGGTACCAGTGCAGTGACCAGGGAAAAGTACAGTTTGGTACCTTTTTATTAAAATGGCCAAGTTGTTCTTGAACAGTTTTCCCACTGCAAATAGACTTAATCATTTCTGTAATCCTAATCGGCCTGCATTTGCGTTTGCATTTAAATAGTTTTAATTAGTCCTTACTTTTTACCATGACAAAGCAGGGCATGGAGAGACCGCTCGTGCACTCAAGTAAACAAGTAAATAAACAAGTCGCATATTTCTTTAAAGCCAGTTTGAATAGGTGGATTCAGCCACTGAATGCGGACAATGCAGGAGCAACTTGTCGGATTAGTTCACGGATGCTCTTTGCATGCATGACAAGAGGACAGAAGGGGGGGGGGGTATTCAACAGGATTAGCTTTAATAGCCTTACCTTCTTCTTCTTCTTCTTCTTTTAATTATTAACACTTATTTTAAACTTCTGCGCGTGTAAATGAGATTACTGGCAAGCTGAGGGCTTCCTCATAATGCCCCTCAGGCGGCTGAAGGGAATGAGCGGCTGAGGAGGGAATTAATAAAAGAGCTCATTTTCTACCTGGTGGGTAAAAATAAAAGGGACACTGGCGAAGGGTTTTGTCTGTGGAAATAACGAGCTTTAAAGGATTCCGTGTGGGTAATAGATAACGCCCTGGTGGTCACGGGTTGTAGCGCGTAATTTGGACACAGGATTACCTGTAAATCGACCTGCTGCCCCTTGTGGTGCGCCCTAAACCCATTCACATGGAAAAAAGTTTAATCAGTGACGTGTTGTAGCCGCGTTTTATTTATTTATTTATTTAAAACGCCACAGGACAGTTCGAGTCTCATTTTCTCAAGCAACAGTCCTTCAGAGTACTTGGAGATCTTTCTTTCTGGAGAAACATGGCGAGTGTGAGCGCACAGCAGAGCCGACATTCTGTCTTCACTATAGACCGCATCCTGGGTCTGGACCGAGCCGAACAGAGAACCACCATTTACACTCCTCACCGCCCCTGGACAGGTAGGGTTCACTTTATTATACTAAATGATACAGTTCTGATTTAAGACAAGACACTACGTCAATAGCGTTTAGATTACAAGCTGAAGATGTCCTATGGTCCCAGTCAGTCTTACCCAGATGATTGCTGATATTCTTACAAGCAGGAAGAATTCATATAAAGATGGGACAGATTGGCTTTTCAACATTTATGTTCTGTCTTGTTAAGTGAAAGATAAGTGTTGAGCTTGTGGGTAGAAATAACAGAACTTAATTCATGTGATATTCTATAAGTGGGCGTGGTGATCGTGTAACAGGAAGATGGCCAAAAAGAAAAAAAATTAAAATTGCATGCTTTTACTTTTCTTTTCATACATATGCAATATATATATATATATATATATATATATATATATAAATTAATATTATTGAATATTGTGTAACTGTAGTGAAAGTATGTAGTTACAAAAGTCCTTGGGGTGATGAAGAAGATGATCAACTTTTATGTTTTTGGTGGGGCTTTTTTTAAATAAAGTAAAAAGTAATTATTTGAATCATTTGTTTAACCCCTTAAACTCCCAGTTTACTACCGAGAATTATAATAAGCATGTTATTATTTTAGTATTATTAAATATTGTGTAACTGCAATGAAAGTATGTAGTTATAAAAGTACCTGGGAGTTTAAGAGGAATTTTTTTTCTATAACAAATTTTACAATTGTAAAAAGAGGTTTAAAAGGTTCATTGGATTTGGACACCAGGTCAATACATTCCGTTTTTTATACATGCCACACACAGACGCACAATTTTCACATGTGATTTGTTGGTTTCCAACACTTAATAGGTCATTATACTTTGTAATCAACATACCGTAATAATGATGCAAATATACTTCATTTAAGCACCATGTCTGTTAAATCTTAAACCGTGTGTAACAAGAAGGGGTTTGGGTCGTTTATTGTTTTATTGTGTTATGTTAATAGTTCACCTTCTGACAAAATGTAAATGCATTTCTTCTAAAATGGACCCAAATTCCTGAAGCACACTTGTGATGTAAAAACACCCAGTTCAAGTGATTAATGTTCTTTGAATTCTGAAAAAGACTTCAGCCAGTGGAAAATAATTCATATGTGAATGTCCTTCATAATAATTTAACACTCATTCCTTTTATATCATTTAGAGAATGAAAAGTTGAAATGTGTGGTGCCTACAAATGAAATATCTTTCAGAATTTGAAGCGTAACTCAGATTCCAGTTCAGAGGAAAGAATGGCTTTGTCTTACTGGGGTAAACACGCAAATTTACTGATGATGGGAGGATCTTAGAGCTAAACAAAACATTACACAAGCACTTAGAAATAACAGTAAACCGTGCTTTTGTTTGCTGCTAGTGTAGTACTATCAAGATTACATCATTAGTAGATTTAATATGTATCTTTACACGTTCTAAAATAATTTAAGATTCATCATTGAACTTGGTTTAAAGCATTAGTCTAAAAACCTCATTTAAAAAAAGCTAAATATCAACGGGAATATACGGCAACTATTTTTTTCTCATATGAATTCAGTGGTGCCAATAATTGTTGCACACTTATATTTAACAAAGATATTTTGGATAAACCTGTGTTGTGTTTGCAATTGTTTGATGTCTATGAGACAGAGTATTTTTGTGGATTTTCTGAACAAAAGGTTAAAACAAAAGGTTAAACAATAAAGATAATTTTTTTTCACAGCCTTCTTTGCTCCTATTTACCAAGGGTGCCAACATATATACATACATAAAAATGTAAACAGTAATAAATGAAAAAAAGTCAACATTTGGTGTGACAACCCTTTGCTTTAAAAAGGTACAGGTACAGTTTGTGCAGTTTTATAAGGAGATGAGCTGCACTCTGAGATGTTTCAACTTGGTTTACATTTACATTTATATTTATTCATTTAGCAGACGCTTTTATTCAAAGCGACTTACAAATATGGAATACAAGCAAAGCGATATATCAAGCAGAGATCAATACAAGTAGTGCTACAATACAAAATGTTTTAAGTGAGTTCTAGAGAATTAAACTTAGATACAAACAATTAACCTACTGCCTTAAAACATGTGAGTAAATTCAACTTGAAGATTCAACTCAAAAGTAGTCACAAGTAGTCAAGACAATGGATTACTTCCAGTTTAATTTTTGGAAACTTATAAACTTGTGTTTAATATCCAAAACTTGTCATGACGATTGCAGTTAAAGAGAAGAAATATGTTTGCATGGAGCTAGTGTGTTTTACGGTGTGGTAAATTGTATTGAGCATCTTGCAGAACCAGGCACGGTTCTTCTGGAGAATTTGACTGTCATTTCTTACTTTTGCAGCAAAACCCAGCAGGCTTCATTGTGTTTTTTCGTCTGAAAAGTGTCTCTTACCACTTAATATTCTGCTTTCTTTACTGACATACAAACATTTTTCTGTAACATTTAATTTTGTGCTTGAAAACATTTGTGTAAAACCTGATGATCCATGTTAGAACAAATCCATCTGTGTGTTGTCTGAACACATGCTTCAATAGAAGAGAGAAGGCTCATGGAAAAGCTGACCTTTGGTACAAAAGGTCAGTATCACCAATTTGCTTATATTTAAATAGTAGCCTAGAAATCGAATACTGAATAGTGAAGTATTACACATTTCCTTTTTTGTTTGACGCTTCTAATTTTCAATGTGGTCTCAAACTTTTGGACAACACTGTTTGTGTGTGTGTGTGTGTGTGTGTGTGTCTGTGTGTGTGTGTGTGTGTGTGTCTGCATGTAGTACTGTGCAAAATCTTGTTTCTTACAATTTTTTTTTGTTATAGATGTTTCTTTTATGACTTCTGCATTATTGAGTCAGTACAAAAACATTTTATATTTCCAACCTTTATTTTCCAACAAAACAAACATTACATAAAAATGTTTATATTTACATTTATTAATTTAGCAGAGGCTTTTATCCAAAGTAACTTACAAATGATAAAAAACACAGGCAAAGTGATATATCAAGCAGAGAATAATACAAGTAGTGCTACAATACAAGATTTATAATTGAGTTCCAGAAGAAGCAGAAGTGTAAGTGCAACATTTAAAAAAAAAAATATTTAATGAGTTGGTTAGGTGTTCACGGAAGAGGTGGGTCTTTATCTGTTTTTTGAAGATAGTGAAAGATTCTGCAGTCCGGATTGAGGTTGGAAGATCATTCCACCACTGAGGAACAGTTAGTGTGAAGGTTCTGGAAAGGGAGCATGAGTCAGGTTGAGTGGGCACTACTAAACGTCGGTCGGTAATCGATCGCAGATTGCGTGAGAGAACATAATCCTTCAGGACAGAGTTGAGGTAAGAGGGTGCTGTTCCAGAGAAGGTCTTGTACGTGAGCATCAATGCCTTGAATTTGATGCGGGCGGCTACAGGAAGCCAGTTGAAGGAGATGAAGAGGGGTGTGACATGGGTTCTCTTGGACTGGTTGAAGATGAGCCGTGCAACAGCATTCTGAATCATCTGAAGGGGTTTGATGGGGCTGGCTGGGAGGCCCGAGAGTCCAGTTTTGAGATAACAAGAGCCTGGACTAGTATCTTTGTAGCCTGTTTGGGGAGGTAGGGTCGGATTTTCTTGATGTTGTACAGGATGAACCTACAGGACCGAGCAGTTGTTGAGATGTGGTCTGTAAAGGTCAAGCTGCCATCAAGAGTCACCCCATGGTTCCTGGCCGTCCTGGTTGGCTTGAGTGTGGTTGAGCTGAGCTGTACAGATATATGCTAGTATATGCTAGTAAATATATGCTATCATATATGCTTATATGCTAGTAAAGAAAGCAACTTATTACAAAATAAACCAATTTTCTCACACAGTCATGTAATTAAGGCTTCTGGGGTTTGCCGCAAAAAACAAAGCAAATGTGATAGTCAAAGTCTCCATAAGAGCTATAGCAGATTCTCCAAGATTCTCAGTAAAATGTTCGGCTAATGTCCTTATAAAACTGCACAAATTGTATCTGAG